>OX637864.1:18741934-19102641 GCA_951802705.1 Netelia virgata
GATCTCTTTCTCTAGTCCTGAAAGGGTGCGCATTATGCAACAGAGAACGAGAATTTAATATACCTTTCGCGAGGCGAGACGGGAAATTCGTTTTCGTGCAGGCCGCGCAACGAATCGTCCCGCGGGGTAATCGAGAAAGGCTTATCCCCTGGAAAGTGAGATAGAAGGAAAAACGCAAAAGGGCAGAGTGAGAGAGAGACAGAGAAAAAGCGGACGAGCGAACGATTTATTCGATGGTGTTGCGCGCATGCCAAAACCTTTCGCACACCCTTTTTTCGTCTCGACACTGTGAAATTGCGAAGTTTGCAGCTGGATATATAGAAATAAAAAATGATGAAAAATCCAGGTCTATTTTAGGTAAAGTTGTTTATAAATTGAAAACAAAAATCATAATAATTTAATGAATACCAATGATTAGAAAAGCGCATAAAGTATTGATCATATTATTTTACATGAAATATTGTACTCGTTGCTTTCAGTACGATGTTTTCCGAAAGAGTCAATAGTTTCGCTGTAATATTACAAAAACAATGAATTTTCATATAGTTTGAACTTTGAACTCGAATATCATTTGAAGATATTGAAGATGAAGGTATAAGAAATCTTTTTTGTAGAGCATTCAATTCTCTATAAGAATATGCCGGCAGCTTATTTGTACAATATTCCATGAACGTGGTATAAAATTCCAAACATAAAAAGAGATTTTTCCCATGTTATTTAAATGAAAAACAGAGATCTGCATTGAGCAACCTCTAAATATTAATATTAAGAGCTCAAATTTTGACAGGCTTCTTTTTTTACCTTCCTCCAAGTTTACAACTTGATACCAAGATCAAAAACCAGTTGCCCGAAAATGACACATCCTAATATATATATATATATTTATTCATAGTAAAAAGATTACGGCGGTGTCCGCTAATCATTTTACGAAGGGCCTAAAGTGACGGAGGGTTTAAAGTCACGTGGGATTAATTAATTCGTTTGAGAGGCCATAGCGTATAAAACGTTATATACGTTATGTATTATTCACATTCAAGTTCGGTTTTACACGTGTTCTATACCTGTATATATTTATCATGCACGAGGTTAATTGTCCTTACTCACTCGTTTTGTCGAGGTTCTTAGACATTAGGTGAAGATCCTACGACGAAAAAAAATCGTAGCTTCTTGCGGCCTTAATTATTTGACAATGACTTATTTGTACTCATCGAGTTATATAACCGAAACTTGCGACTTGAACTTTGTATAAATTCTTACTTTATCAACCTTAATGCTTGATAAAGTAAAACCAAACCCAAACCATACACAATAGACACGATGTTGTTTACCATCGTCCTGATTGGACTGTCCAGTGATTAAGTGACTTGTCCACTTTTTAAAATCTCAGCGACTGCGCATTACGTACGATTATAATGGTAAGCCTGCACAAGCGACCGAATTCGGGCTTCTGCGGATCCAGCACTGCGAATAACGCCAGTCGAATTTACAAAATTACGAAATTTAAGGTTGCAACGGGTCGATTAAATTTTTATAGACGCTCCATACATGCACATTTTTTATGCGCGAGGCTAATGCTGTTTATTCGTATCGCCGAGAAAAAATAAAAATTTCACGACGGACGATGCCCAGTTTTGTTTTCTTTTCATAGACATGAACAATCAGCTGTTCGTAAAGCAATCGATAATCTCTCTTCCCCCTTCTTTCACGCCCTTGTGTATCTCACTCTGTTTCGATACGCCCACGCGGTATACCAATGCATTTATATCCTTCGGTTATAGGTACGAAAATTGCAGTTGTTAGGTTTTTATAGGAAAAAATACGTACGCAAAAGTTACATCGTCGTTTAGTAATAAAAGATTCTGATAATGAAGATAGCACGCGATTTTTGTGCTCTCACCATGGGCGATCGGCCGTTAAGAAAACGCTAGAGTATCGTCTACAGCAACTTAACACTTAGTTTGTAAACGTTTTCTCGGCACCTTCCGTCTGTAAACGGGGGTATTTCAAGTCCTGCTGTTTTTTTCGACCCCTTAGAAGTCTCAAAAAATTTTGAAAAAATGTGTGCTCTTGTTCGAAACCCTCAACTTGAAATATCAATCATAAAATTATAGGAAAAACAATATATTCATATATTTGTTAAATAAATAAGAGCGTTTCCGAATCGAAATCGTTTTGGCTCGGACACGAAATACCCCCGTTTACAGACGCAGTATTAACATCTCGTTGCCACGCTCTCACCTATCTCGATCCGTTCCAACGCGCCACGCTCTTACGCACTACGGACGCTGATGAATTCTTTTCCAGTTACCCAGAAACAAATACGGTAAAGTAAAAAAGTTCGCTTCGTTCTCCGTTTAACACAAATAATAACTTCGCCAAAATGTTGCAAATCACTTCGATTAATTTCGGCTTTTTTCGGTAATGATCGAGCGCATCGATGCGCGCGCATTCCCGCGTAGTGTTGTCTTTAAGAGTCGGCGAAACAGGCGACGTGCACTTCGAAAATTAGATCAGCAATCATGCGAGCACCAAACAACCGATCGGGTTAAAAATTGGCAGGTAAACAGAGAATTATGGCAAAAAGTGGGTCTTGGTATTTTTTTTCCGAAATTTTGAAAATAGTGTTGCAGGCTACGGGCGATTCGAAAACGCCATCCGTACTTTCTCCGGCACTGAGCGTTAAGGTTTTGAGGGTATCTAGAGAATTATGACAACATTTTTGAAAAAATAATACCAAGAGCCACTTTTTGCCATAATTCTCTGTGCACCCGCCAATTTTTAACCTGATCGGTTGTTTAATACTCGTATGATTGCTGATCAAATTTTCGAAGTGCACGTCGCCTGTATCACTGCCTCATAAAGTAGTGAAAAGGCGCGCTGTTCGAATCTCCATTTTGTCAATTGTGCAACTTATAAAATTGATACATACGGGACAAGGGTGGTGTGCCTGGTAAATTGAACTGCACCGGTGTTTACGTATATATATATATATATATATATATATATATATATATATACACAGAAACGTAAAGTTTGTCATATCTACTACATGTGCAAAGCGTGCCCACTCCCTCAATATCTTTCACCCTAGAGAAGATCGAAAAGTCCCCGGTGGTTACACGATGTTTACCCTCCACAAAAATCCCCGACGAGTTCTCGCGTGTACGAGAGAAACGACACTCGGGGAATATCTTTTCGCCATGGGGCTTTTGCTTAAACCGTTATAGCACGCCATTAACGTCGAGCCCTCTCATGTTCTTTGCATCGACCTCGGCAAACAACCCCCACTCTCGTACATCCCCCTCGTGTATCGAATACACGTAAATGTAAAATACTTGAAATATTGTACGTTTGTACGTTACGTAAAAGTTGTTTAATTACGGTTCGTATGAATTTTCAGTGCTCATTTTCCTCCCTCGACGAGATTTATTTTACTCCGTGTACGCTAATTACACGTTTCGTTACGAATAATCGCTCGCGAAATTTAATCGAGGTTTCGATAATAACGTGCGAATTAAATCCGAGCTTCATAATTTTCTTCTTTTCTCACTCGCTCAATAAAAACAAAAATATTTTCTCTTCGTCACGATCTATTTTAATGGACAAATTTCGTCGATACCAAATAGTCGAAGAACTAAATAATACCTCGCTTCGGCAACTTTAATTAAGGCTCACCAGTAGTACCTGGTCACTTACAATTAGTAGTCATATGTGAATGCTTCTTGATTGGCAAACTTCGTCTTCCCGTTCCTTTTTTTTTTGTTTTGTGTTTTTTTTTTTTTTTTTTTCTGTTTTCATACCAACGGAGCTCAGCGTTCGTGTACTATATATATAACATTTGCATGTTTGTGTCGATGCCAGGAGTGTTCGGCAGTCTTTCGGCCTTTCTCTCACTCTTTCTCGTGGCCACTCAGTCAACATCACCAACAGCGAGAGGGCTGAGTTATGCCGAGGGCTCGGGTTCTTTCAAACTCGCCAATAAATCGCCTCTCTCGCGACTTCGTCAGCAGGTAGCGCGTATACCCGCGGCTCGAGCCGCTGCTGTGGTCAGCGTTCGCGAGAGAGGTGCGAATCGACTCGTTCTTACGATCGCGAACCCGACGAACACACGTCGAGGCTCTCTCGATTTTTCTTTTCTTCCTTCTTTCTTTTTGTTTTCTTTCTTTTTCTTTTATGGGAGAGACCCAACGGAATTTATGTATTTCCGCGAAATTTCTCGTTATGCCCCTGTCGTAATTTTTAAAAACTCGGGGGACAGATCCGTAAAAAAAAGGAAAAAAGAAAACGAAAACGTTAAATATATAAATAGATAGGATAATCGATTGAAATTAAATAAAAATAAAGAAAAAAAAAAAAAAAAGAACAGAAACGATCTCATTGTGTTCGAGATAAAAATGAAATGGCAAAGTTGACGCGCGGACCACTGATTGTTGGGATAGTTGATAAATTGCAACTTCCGCCAATGGAGTTTCGATCGTAATTTCCTGCCGGAGGAGAGTCTCTCGCACGAGAGCTCCAACGGACGGCCGATAACGTTCGACGAGGACCAAGTACATACCATACACCCATATACATATATACGAATGTATGGGAACGGGAGAGCCGCAGAGAGGAACGGCGATCGGAAATTGGCCCGATGACATTGATTAAAAGCATTTAGCGACGTCCCTCTCCCCCACCCTCGGCATCCTCCACCCCCTGTAATATTATGCGTCTCCCCTTTCCGTAATTATTAATCGGTGACCGTGCACACGCGCCTCTCCCGTTTATGTTCCGCTTCGCTCGTCTTCGTGGTGGCTGCAGAGACGAGAAAATGCGATCAATCGCACACTCGAGGTTATCGAGTTCTCGTGATATGCGATAAGGGATGATTGTCTTTCATTAGGTTTAATTTTAATTATCGTTGACAGACGATGACAAACTTTCTTTTTCGTCAAGAGTCATTGCGTATTTCTGTTATTGTCAGGTGAAATGTTTTGATATTTTGTTCTGCTGAACGGTGGCAGTTTTTTTGCTGAGGTATGAAAATTATGAAAAAGTCCGATCGTGTGGAATCATCGTTGTAAAAAGTGTTTTAACACCCGTCGCATATCCCCTTATAACGATACTAGAGAATTTATTTATCACGTTTTTTTTTCTCGTTCGCGCTGCTCGTCAGCGATAATGAGGATCTCGCTCAGCCCTGCAGTCTCTGTCGTAGAGAAATATCGCGAGTATAAGCGTCAGATAATTATCGTTCATGCCACTCGTGTCTACCCGCGAGACTCTCTCGTAGGAGTCTCTCATCACTCTCGCTTCTCGTTAAACGTCGAGACGAGGCAAGAAATAAAAAATCGTTGCGTTAGAGATCGTCCGGGATTTTTCCCATAAAATTTAACGTTTCGCCAGACGCGTATCGAAATACGTTCAGAAAGCGTCTGGGAGTGTCCCCAATCGCACAATTTAATTCTCTTTAAAAAACGAGTAGAAAAATCGTTTCGAGAAAGTCAGAAAAGCTTGTTTTTTGTTTTTCATAAATTGATTTTTGTTTAATTGTGTGAATTTATTTCATCCCCGGGTCTTGTCTTGTTGGTTCCATCGCCGATGGAATCTCCAGCGAATGAGGTGAAGAGAAAAAAACGGTAGCGCGAAGGAAAAGGCACTCGACCCACTGGCGGCAGAGCGCTTCCCGGCATCAGCATCGAAAAATAACGCCAGATTCGCTCCCGTCTGGCTCGGCACTCGACCGTTACTCGAGTGGCTGCCTAGCCAGCCGGCGAATCTCTCGTACACGTATATAATATATGTACCTATGTACCTGAATGTACGAGAAGCATATGCGATTTTTAGCTCTTATTCGAAGCTTGTACGAGATCTCAGTCACGATCGCAGTGCTGTTCGAATCACGTGCAAAAAATCGAAAAATAAAAATAACCCTATGAAGATTATTCAATCGCACAAACTTTTTTTTATTCATTTTCCGTACGATATTCTTCTCTTTAAAATATTCTTCTGTTTTCAATTCTTAATATTCTCGGTATTATTACATTGAGAAACGTTCTCGTAGTTTCGGATGGAAAAGTAAAATGCGAAGAAAGGAAATGCAAACGCACACTGCATTACATTGTATCTGAATAGAAAAATATATTTACGTATATATATATATCAAGGGCTATTTGTTCGAAAAATAATTAAGCGGCTAGCCACGAAAGCGTCAGAAATTGGCGTGACCTAAGACGGAGCCGATGCGCCAATTTGTGAAAAGTGTGAAGATTTTTCACGGAATTCACGATTTCGGTAACTTCAAGGAGTTTCGTGTGTAACGCGCTCTTCTCAATTTACCATTGTGTCTTTCACACACGCCACTATTTTTCAACACCTAGAAACGAAATTCCGATTATTTTCTTTGCTTCGTAGACCGCAGCAATCTTTTCAAGACATAATACGAAAACAAAAAAATTGCCAAAGAAAATAAATCAACGTTTTCGTTTGAAACGGGGAAAGTTTCAAGCGTCGTGGCCACATCGCCGCGATCACTTCGTTCGGGAAAATGTACGCGAAAAACCGGTTTTGCTACCGCGATTTAAATTGGCTGCCTCGCTGAAAAGTTTTCGCCCGCAAAAGTATCAATTCCGACGAGGTTTTATCGACAGTTTCTCGTTTGCCGTTGCGAACATTCAAGGTGTTCAAGGTTACGGCTTGAGGCCGTAAAAAGTTCACGAGCCACGTCAAAGCCCCGCGAGCGAGAAGAAATTCGAACGATTCGCAACATCATTCGAGGATTAAGAGGGAGAGAGAGAGAGAGAGAGAGAGAAGATTAATTTAGCGTCGCCCTTCGTCGCTCGTTGATTCGAAAACATCTTCATCCCCCTTAAGTTCGATTAAATTACCGACAAAGTCGAGCCAACTCGTCTCGTTCGACTTCATCTTTTTGCTTCGAGTCCCCGTAAATAAATGTTTTTGAACAAATAATAGTACTAACGTTCAGAGAAAATGCTGACCCGATTTCTTTCGACACTAATTGGTAAACCCGATTATACCTATATAGAGCATCGTTCCAATCAAAGAGCGCAAATAAGTAGCTTAAACCTTGTGTATAGCGACACGAGGGACGAAAGGATTGGGCCGTGTTATCTTCATTATATTCGAGGCACGAGACACCGTGGCTTCTTCTTCTCTCCGTTGCTTGGACAAGAAGCTCTCCATGGGGATTTACGCGGTTCTCCATCTCCTCTCCTTTCGTTCCGACACCAAGATCACGTCTTCGTCCTTCGATCTACCAAACACACACAGCCATACACACGTACGAGCTACTTCGCTTCTTCATCTTCCTCGATCATTCGCTCTCCAGTCTCTCGTTTTATCTACGGGAGAAATTTCCAACTACGAACCTGTTCGTAGTCGTTGGAAAGTGCCACGGAGGTATCCCGGCGTGAAACAAGGGTTGAGAGTTTCGTCAACAAATCGTCCAGCGCCGTATCTAATCGGCTTATAAGTCGGCCCACCTGTAGCCCTCCAGAAGGGATTTGGGCCTTGTGCTCGTACGGGCGATTGTGCACCTTGCTCATAGGCGCTACCGACGAGGCCCACCTTTTCGGACGTATCGGACCCGAACCAAAATATCCCCCGGTCATCAATCCCGAAGGATCTTTCGCTGGCGAGAAAGACGCCGAACCCTTGCTCGAGCCAAGGATACGAAAACCCCATGGGACACCTCTCTGGTTCTCCTGCCAACAGGATTCGCAAACTCTTAGGACTCTCCTTTGGCCAGTGTCCTTGCTCCTTGCGTTGCACCTGCTGTAGCAGCAAGTCCTTGAATTCTTTGCGGTAAATACTTTCCCGGGGTAATTCTCGCACCGGCAAATCCGACCATAAAATTGGAAAGACTCTTCCGCTCACTCGCACACTTTTTCTCTTCGCGCGTTCCGTTGGATTTAAGCGTTTTTTTTTGTCCACAATCGACACGGCGATGAAGGAATTTCGAGGTGCGAAAGACGCTACGACGCGATGCTTGACCATCGGGAAACATCCCCAGTTCGTCAGTTTCCACGGGCCTGAACGATCCTTTACTCGGTGTATACGAGCTTGCTCTTCGTCAACATCGACTGACTATGGATGGCTTTTACGAGGTGGATGATCGCGCCCTGGATAAATTTCAGTTGTTTGACCAAAAGTTCCTCGGAACTTCGGGGTACAATTCTCAATTATAAAAAAAACAATTATGTTGAAAATTGTTGTAAACAACGAACTTGGTTTCTTCTAAACACGACCCTTGAAAATTGCATTGAAAAACAAAAAAATCTTCAAATTCTTCTCCCTTTTGATGTGACAGGGGTGCAACATCTTTTGTCTATCTTTTCGTTTTTCTATAAAATAAAAAAAAAGAAGAAAAAAACGAATAAGAGACGGATATATTATAAAAGATTTGCAGTGAACAGAGCCGAAGAGAGGGAGAGGAAGCGAGAGGGAGATGAAGAAACGATGAGGTGTAGCGAGGCGTCTAATCTGTCGGCAGTGATCAGGGACGTCGAGGCCTCTCGCGGTATCGATGATGAAGCCTCCCGAAGGACTTTGAAGTTCAGCCGGCTCTCTCAACAGGGGGCCGATCTCAGGCCGTTTGGAATCCGCTCCCGCCCGCCATGCCACATCGTTCCTTCGTCCATCGAGCGTCTTCCTGATCCTCGTCTGTCTTAACGTCTGTCAGAAATTAAAAGCAGCCTCTGCCTCCGAGTCTCGATCTCACGCGTTATTCTCGAGCCGTAGAAGCGCGATCGATGCTGTGATGGAAGCGTTAATGATACGACATCCAAGAATCGATATTGGTTCTTGGATCGATCGCTTCAGGATCTGGGTCGGAACATGTGCCATGGATATCGTGTCCGAGGATCATCGCGCATCGAAGAATCAAGATGTTCGATGGTGACGTACTCCGAAGTACTCCGGCAGGACTCGTTGACGAAGAAGACAGGATGGGGAGTTACACAAAATTAAGGAAGGGACCATAACGCCGAAGCAGCCTTGGAGAAACGAGGAAGGACGATCGTGAAGAAGGATGAAAAAGACAACTTTGGAAATGTCGAGGAGAAAGAGAGGGAGAGAGAGAGGGAGAAAGAGAAAAGAGGAAGGAGAGATTCAGTCTCTCGCTATAACTGCCATAACATCGAATATAACCCAGGGTGCCGCTAGACAATGCACGCCACCATAAAAGTGTCCGACCCCAAGGCCGTTTTACGACCAACCGTGCCAGGCAGGAACCACTGGCCATGTTGCTGCTGCTGCTGCTGCTGTTGCTTTTGCGCAGCACGTCAGGTATCGACGTTAAAAGGACGAAATAAGGATCAAATCGTGCATATACTGCTTCTACACGAACGTGTCGAACTACCACCACTGCGAGCTACCCGCTTCGCGGGGTGTCTCCTCCGGTCGTTTGGCCCGTCAGGACTCATCCATCCTGGAAGCCTGGACGAAACATTCGTCGGACAGAACGAACAGCTTGCCCCTGTGAGTTTCTCCATGTTCGTGCTTAGATACATCACCACATCTACTAACCCTTGAACCCCGACTAATTGCCGTTAATTTCGAGCTAAAAACATGTCCTTAGGGTTGTTTCTCGACACTTCCTGTCATCAGCGCTCAAACTTGGTGTAAAAGTTTGACGTACAATTTCGCCCATTGTTTAATTCATGAATTTATCAATTATCATTTAATTTAGTATCATTATTAATGAGTATTTAATAAATTTGTATCCAACCTACTCCCTCATCGTTCTTTAAAAAGTCCTTTGACAGGACAAACATCGATAACGTACGAACGGTTTCACTATTCATCTCCATTGTTATTATCACCAATTGTTCGTAATTATCGAAGGAGAGATGTATCCGATGCAAAAAAAATCCTCGGTCTCAATCACGTTGGTCGAAGGCGCGTTGTCGTTAATTAGTCGAAATCAGCGCAGAGCCGTCTCGGAGAATTTGTGTGTATTTTTTGTTTGTTTTTTTTTTCGTGAACGAGGACAGAGCGAAGGAGAGAGAGGTGGGGCTGGAGTGGTTGGAAAGTACAAAGTAATATTCGTCGACGGGCGCGGCTAGAAACAAAAGAAACGGGCTTTTGACTCGTTATCCCGAACGCTTAGGTGGTGCTTTGTCGATCCACAGTGGTCACACAGAGCGAGACACACAGAGTCAATCGGACGTTCTCATCTCTCGCGTTGGTTTCCTTCGCTCGTAGCTCTACGATGCCGCGTGGGCTGTAACGAAGCTCCGACCAACCACGGCCATTGACCAAACTCTATCCCACTTTTTCGCGTTCACGTTTCATTTGCTTTATTCGCTTTCACGGACTGTTTCAATGTGGTTAAGGCAATGCCAGCGGGGTTTACGAGAGAAAGATGAAGAACAACCTAGAGAGGAATTGTTTTGAGTGACGGGGTACAAAACACACTAACGTCGAGGGTTGTACTCCTCGACCGCTACTTGTCAAAGCAAACATCTTGTTTTCTCGTAGTGCTCGATCAAATCCAACCGCTATAACACGATCGCGAAACAGAAAATAAATGGGAAAGTTCTCGATGACTTATCGAGACAACTTTTTATATTAGATCGTATATTTTATAACGATTTTAGCCTTTATTCGGGATATTTTCTAACGTTCTTCCCATTTCCGTATAAAAACGACTAAAAATGATTAAGTAGAGGTGCTAACCGTCCTCTTAAATCGTATTTAAAAATTGTTTATTTCCAATTAAGTGCAATAAAACAGATTTATTATTGCAAATTGCAATAATCAAAGTCTGATTATTTGACATTGTAATTAACAAAGTTTAAAATCCTGTTCCTTCTCAATATAAATTTAACGATCGATCATGCAGCGCCTAATTCAGTTTTTCTCGAATGAATTCTACGCAGAATGCCGGACATTATTCCCTTCGCTCATTGATTTAAAAAAAAAAGTAGTATAAACGTACGAGGGCTAACTTTCTTTTTCTCCACCACTTCGATTTTATCGCGGTCCAGTCGTTCCAGCACAGTTTTCTGTGTGGCCAATCGCGCGACAACCGGCAGTATCATTTTCCCGTTACAGTCCAGCCGGAACATCCGTACAAAACCAGGCGAGAGAAAGAGAGACAGCGAGAGAGCCGAGGACAAAATGAAACCGAGGCTTTTCAGCGCAGCTCGAAACTCGGCCGCGAGTATACGCGTCCAGCATCCGGTCGATATACACTTTGCACTTCTCTGTGGCAGTTCGCGAAACGTCATGTACATATTATATGCGTCTGCATGTCTGTGACGGACACGGACTTATCTGATTCGACGAGAACAATGATACAGCCAGACGGTGCTGCATGCGAGACCTGAAAACTAAATACGCTCGTATAACGGAATAAAAAGGAAGCATAAATGGAAAATATTGTTACTAAGGGCGAGGAATATTAGAATATTTTCGCTTTTCTCCAAGCGTATTAAAACCGATCGATAATTTCTATGAGAAAGATTGATGAAATGAAAACAAAAAGAAAAGCAATTATAATAAAATATTGAAAAATAGAAACATCTTTATAGCGGTAAAATAAATAATTAATTAAAATATTATATCGCCGGTATATCGGATTTAAGTATTCTCCGTTTCGTTAATATTGCAGTTGAGCGAAATAAAATTTGACACGAGTTTAAGAACAAGCAGCGAGTTTGTACAGCGCAATAGGACGACACAGAATAAGCAAGCAATTTTTCAGAATGCAAACTTCAGAATGCAATAATGCGCTCGCGTCGCGGAACACAAAAGGCACGCGCTAGGGATATTCGACACCTCGCGCGGAGAATCGCGTATAAACGAGTGCTCCCCCAGATCTCTCAATATATATATATATATCGTGTTATTCATTGAATATATATATATATATAGTCAATGAATAACACGATAGTTTACGTCACATTTTTTCGATACGATAGCCAGCGAATTCTCTGATTACGAATTCTCGTTAAAGTCAATTTCTTCGTAGAATATACATATTTCATTTTTCGAAAGCGTATATATATATATATATAATGCCGAGGAGGCGTTATTACATCGTTTTGTCACCTTGTATGAACAAGATATATTACATTTCATCGTGTGCCGGCCGCGCATTTGCTGATTGAGAAACTCGTTTCGATGAGACGGCGAATTTATTTATTATTGGTTTTCTTTTTCTCGTAATTTTTTCCAAGCATCGTAAAATAATATCTTTGCGATGCTAAAATTCTTATACAAGACACTTTATAAATATAATCATTTAATCTTTCGATGTTTACAATAATAATAACAAATATTTCTAATAATCATCGAACTCTTTTTGCCCGATGCTCCGTCTTAAACGTTCTTCCAACAATAAACAACAGATATAAAAAAAAATATCGAGTATATGTCTTATCTTCGATAACGAAGAATAATTTTTTTTTTAGTGAGATATCTTTTTTTACCGCAACAGGATCGACGACAATTTTCGCAACCCCTCTTATACGTAAGCGTTCACCGACACGTGCACAGACGGTGTACATAGAGATCTACGTATACGTGTAAAAATCTCATTGCTGCTGCTATTGACTCGAACGTTTACGGAGCGTGACGTCCGAAGAGGTTGCCCCGAGAAGAGAGACCTTTTCCAGGTTCCACGGGTCGCTGTGACTTCCGCTATTCCCCGGTCGTGACGACAAAAGGTCGGTCACACACAAACTCCAGTGGCTGAGACGACGACGAGGTATAGAGGCGACCAAGCTTCGTACTCTCGACCACCTATCGTCGTCGTCGTCGTCGTCGTCGTCGTCGTCGTCGTCGTCGTCGTCGTCGTCGTCGTCGTCGTCATCGTCGTCGCCGATCCTTGCCCAGACGTAATCTTCGGCTTGCACGCGTCACGCTCGCAATAAGTCGCAAAAGCGTCGTCGTTTTTTTTTACTTCTCTTGCCCACGTGACGTTCGCATGGATCACAGATGCGAAACACTCAACCATGGAGAAAGCTTTTTCTCACGTGTAATATACGCATTGCAGATGTGTGCCGATACCTTTAGCAGGGGATGAGGCACAGTGATTGGCGTTACGAACGCGAAGTCGTACAATGTTTGGCAGGAACGGAAGTGTACAACATATTACGAAAATAAAAACGATTCAGGCATTCTGGAATCTAATAGTTTTAAATAATTTTCATGAAACAATTTTGATAACTTTGATCAATTAAACAATTGATAATTGTTAATTATTAGTTAATTATTTATTTCATTGAAAGGATAGTATAGTATAGTATAATAGTAATAATAGTATCCGTTGGACAATTATGTTGCAATGTTTATTGAAACGTAATTAATAAATAATCGAAGAAAAGACGGTTTACGAGGGAATTTTTTTGTTCAATTTTAAAAAAAGGGTTAAAGATTGTGGTTAAAGTACACCTCGGTCAGTTTTGTATCCGGATGCGTCGTACGTGTGCAAGAGCGAGGTTTCGATGCAAAAGTGCCGCACGGCTTGGGTATATATAATGCAACGACTCCGAGAAATCGTAACTTGGCGTGTTTATCGTCGAGCGCCCCACCGTGTGTTCCTCGCTCTTTCGCGTTAGCGAGCCGAGGAATGGCTTCTCGCGAAGGGGCGTTAAAATCATATGGGACTTTGAAGAAAAACAAAACAAAAAAATCAAACAAAAAAAAACAAAGACAAAAAATAAATCCCTACCGACGACGAGAAAGGACGAGAGAGGCCCTTTCGTCGACTCTCTCCTCTCTCCCACTTCCTTTTTTCTCCCTTTGGATATCACGGTTTTGTATGGCACCAACGACATCCCGTGCTTTTACAGAAAATACTCCGATAAACGTCATTTTCATACAAAAATAAAAACGACATAGTTCATGTAATTTTCTCTTACTATAAAATAATAATTAATGGTCAATTGACAATTGAAATTTTAATAATCAATCAATATTAAAAATTCCTTCGATCGAACGCCAATCGATAATAACGATTTTTATTGAATTTGCTCGATAATTGTGATTATTCTTGGATAAATGTAAATGGAAAATTATTAGAATGAATTATAGGTTAGAACAGGTGGCTACGTATAAAGGGACGAACATTTTTGAAAAATGAAAAGTTGCGGACAAGTTCCACGTATCTCAAGATCGTCACAAGTTTCGACCAAATGACGAAAAAAAAGGCACAAACGAGAGGACTGCCTGGTGCCCGGTCGAGTCTTCGGGGGTTTTATATCGCCACTCGAAGACGACGACGAGGACGAAGACAACGAAGTGGAGAACGACGACGACGACGACGACGACGACGACGACGACGGAGGGCCAAGAGTTCGCGGTGGGGCCGTTCATCAGAGGCAACTTGTCACGCCGCTGGGCATCGGGCATAAATTTCACACCGTAATGTGACAGCTCTTCCCGCGCGAGCTCACTCTCTCTCTCTCTCTCTCTTTCTCTCTCCCACTCTTTCTTTCGTTCTCTCCAACCCTCATAGTTGACCGAACGTATTCTCTTAGCAATGTCCATAGGCTGTTCCGAAATTCAAGATGAAAATACAATTTCCGTCAGAGCAAAAAAAAATGGTAACTTTGAAAAATATATTATTTGTTAAAAAGTTGCGTTTTAATTAAATTGCCAATTAATTTAGTAATTCGTAATTTTACAGTATTTATTAAACCGTTCGTAGAATTATGTTTTATTTGAAAAATATTGTCGTCGACGTAAATACATTTGGCTTCTAACTTTAATAACTATACCTATATTCCACCTATTTTTAGTAAAAAAAAATGAAATAAATTGACATTTCTCCGGTGCTAGAGAGGGAGAGTTATTCGAGCTCGCCGCTGAGCGTTTCCTCGACTTCCGCCGGAACTCGATTGCGATCGGATAGCCCCGGTACGTCGTTCCGTGTCGGCCCTAATATTATTCTCCCCGGTGGTCTCGGCTACGTTTACGTGACAGTTATTGGCACCTCGGAATTCTTGAAAATAGAAAAATACAGTCATTGGCATATCTGTATTTTTCTCTGTACCAATGGCGAATCCAAACAATGGCCAATCACTGTACGAGTGGCCAATGCAAATTATACGTATACATATATGTTTGTAGACACAAAGTACGTCTTAACACATAGTTGTACGTATAAATTGGAGGACCGGCGACGCGTGCAAAGGCGAATAGGAATTATACCGTAGTGACCCTTCCGTTTTCCTCCCTGGAAGCACGACGAAAAGTTCGCGATGTCCTCGCGGGGATTCGCTATTCGTTGGGGGATGAAGGTTCTCTCTGATATCAGACCGCAAAAGCGACTTAATGTCCTCCATTTGTCCACTGGCCTCTCCGGAGGCGATTCATCTCACCCTTTGTGCATTCGCCCTGGCGACCGCCCGCTCGAATAAACCGCGAAAGCTACTACTAGCCCCTCTGAAAAACATATATAACACATATATGTATGTGAATATAGGAGGGATACGAAGGCACCGGGTCTTTCCCGTATCCCGAGGATGAAATTAACCCCCACCCCGTTCACTGACATATCGCTTGGCCATACTTTATACACTCGTGATAAAAGCGTCGAAATGTATATAAATATTATTGGGTTGACCTAAAAATTAATTGCGTTTATGGTAGATGAACGTATGGATTTGTTTATTGGAACAAAGCTCAATTACTTTTTGATCGGGATAATATATTCCAATTTTCTTAATGTCGTCGATTAATTTTATTATTTTAAACATGGAATTACACAAATTATATTCATTTTCATGCAATTTCAGGGGTGAAAGAGGTAATGGGAGTCACTTGAGGCAATATTGTAATAGAGATTGAAAAGCAATTTAGTGCAATCGTTTTTTGAGATAATGCCACTGTCAAAATATTTCGTTAATCATGAAATAATTATTTTGGCAACGTACTTTAGTTTATAATTAACAGTTTTTTTTAAATATCTTTTTACCAACATTACCAGCAGTTGTCGACGATGGTGATCGATATGTTAAGAATGAGAGTCGCATGATCGCATACATAGTCTTTTTCTGAATCCCACCTAATGCAGTCTGTACGAACTTCAAGTCCGTACGAAGGGCACCTGTACCACACCTTTTTGTTTCTTCCGAATTCGGGGCGATGCATCTGTTTCCCGTCTCTTTATCATCATCATCACACAAATTAGCGTAATTGACATCTGATTCCGATTTCGAATCTTTACTATAACGAGTAATCCCTTAAAGACCTTGGGAATGTCCCACATCGATTATTCAACATCTTAGTCCGATCCTCGTTATGACCCCGAGTTTAATAATGTCCTATATGCGCTTATGCTCTCGCCATCAAGCTCTCGTATAATTGTCCGCCGTGAGGAATCTTTCACGTTCTCTCTCTCTCTCTCTCTCTCTCTATCTTTCTCTCGTGTTGCGGTCACATCACTCTCCGAACCAAGCCGTGACCAATCGAGAATAAATATTACCGCGATTATTAACGACAAGTTGGGATTTTTTATTTCTTTTTTAGTTCAGAGAGTCAATGGCGCACACGTGGAGAACTCGAAGACAATGCGGGGTTGTTGGTGGCGAAGCGCACGAAGATGAAGAAGTAACAGAATTTGATATATACACAGATATATATGTGAGTCGAAGAGAATGTAGAAAGGCGACGGTGATGAAGGAGTCAAAGTCGATCATCGGTCGAATGAAGAGAAGGTGAAGAACGAAGTATAAGATGCGGTTGAGATGTTAAGTGGAGCCATTAGCTTGCCCTTCTCACACGAGCCATCGATTTCCCGCGCGATGCCGGATGACGAGATCCGTGGCCACGACGCTTATTACAAGACATCCGATGGCATTCCTCAACTCCGATTTCTCTGGACACAATTTTTGTCGGGCCCAAGGGGTCAAACCTCGTTTTGTGAAAATTCGGAACGATTAAGACCCGTCGTATTAACAACAAAATCAATAAATTACAAACTAAATATTCCATAATAAAAAATTTCGACACGTTTGACAAAAATATTTACCTACCTTGACTTTTTATTTCAAACAAAAATCTTGAACATAATCTCCATTCGATAATTATTTTGATCCAAGAACTCACATCGATGGTTCGATAATTATTTGATCGATCCTTCGAAACTTTCGCTACGATAATCACCGAGCAATTTTCTCGGTATGACCTTGAAACGTCACAAAAAATAATTTCATCACGCCGATCAAGAACTAAAAATCTTAAAGTATCGTCGATGACGCATAATTTATGATTCTTTTTACGCACGACAGAGCGGAGAGTCCCTCGATATAAATCGTAGAATTTTCAACGATCCGGCCGAGTGCAATCGATGCCGAGGATCATTCGATGACCCTCAGAGGCCACTGAGTTCGTCCAGGTGTCCAGCAACGTCCCGACAAAGGGCTCAACCTTGTATCTCTCTCTCTCTCTCTCTCTCTCTCTCTATATATATAATGTATAGATAGAATATCAACCAAGCGAAGAAGGGACGCGAGGCACGTCGATGAGCCGACACACGGTCGAGTCATGCCGACACGAGGCCTTACAGAGCCCCCATTTTTATGTACGAACGAGGCTTTAAGCCTATGTCTCGGGGCTCGTGCTCGGACCGAAGGGTGATGCGTGTCTTTTCGGATGACCGGAGACACGTAGAAGTATATATGTATAAAAGTATATACCTATATATTGTATATACTCGTGGTAACGATAAAGATGTCACCGCGAGCTCGCGAGAGGCGCGAAGAACTTCTGGGAAGAAAGGGGTGCAGGAAGGAAGGGGGCATGCCGAGTCAGCGAATTCCTCAAAAGATACCCCGAGGATTCCCTCTAATCATCTTCGTCACTATCTTCGACACTCTTCTTTCGTTTTTTGTTCATCCATTCGCCCCCTCCCCCCTGCCTCCCCTACCACCCAGCCTTCTCTCCACGCGCGTTGACGTTTTATTTTCATTTTTAATTACTCTTCAATTTTTTATTTTCACGCTTAAATATAACGTCAATCATCGGACAATCGATTAAGAAAATTTCTATTAACGCGCATGTTGCGGATGACGGCATAGTTTGAAGTTTTGAGAGTGACGTAACGACATATAAAGAAAAAAAACAGGCGAGAGGGAATGGAAAAATATAGAGAAATAACATAAAAAACCTCCATGACGTTTTTTCACTTTTAATTATTGTAATGTGTAATTACATTTTTTTTTGTTTACTGGACTTTTATAATTTAATCAAAATCATCGAGAATTACTTTATTTTGTAGAATATAAACTTTGATCTCTTTTTGAAATTCGATTATACGCTTTTTTGTCCAAACCACCCTGAGGGAAGTAACGTTAACCGTATGTTGCCTCGGCACGCCCACCCTCCACGAGACGCATGCTCGCGCGTGTGCTTCGATAAATATATTGATACGCCCAGCTCGTCTATACAACTATAGGTACACATAGGCGCGTATACGTATATATATATACACCTATCAGTATTAATAGGGTATTAATAATACAAGCACTGATTGTGGGAGTAAAGACCAGCGTCCCCTCGCGAAGATTAAATTTACACATAGTCGCGCGGTGGAACAATGGCAACGAGTCCTCGGTAGTATGCACTGTGGGTTCCACCAGAAGGGAGGGCGCCAGTGGTAAATATTTGACTGAGAACGTTGAAGCGATCGGTGCCTCCCCCATCGACCCTCCCCCATTCGCCAAAAGCCTTCAAATGCATTCCCTGCCGAGAGTATATGCACAGAAGCAAAGCACATCACGGAGATTTACTTCTCTCGCCGAACTTTGCTGAACTCCCCGGTGAAAAACCAACCCCCTCCGATATATCGTTTCTCGTATAGAGACCCCTCGATCGATGTTTGCACCGGCCACTTGGCTTTAATTGCCGGCGAATCGCGCATTAATGGCTATTGATAGAGAAACAGAGAGAGAGAGAGAGAGAGAGAGAGTGAGAACTACGACGATATAGATAAATGGGGAAGAGGGAAAATACATTGTGAAGAGATTTCAAACATGTAGGCTAACGCGCTCTTGTCGATGATAATACCGACGAGTCTCGTTCGAATGCAGTTTCATCCGTTTGCTGTTTCCGGTGCGACTCGCAATTTACAATGACCATTAAGAGGCAGTGATATAGGCGACGTGCACTTCGAAAATGTGATCAGCAATCATGCGAGCATTAAACAACCGATCTGGTTAAAAATTGGCAGGTAAACAGAGAATTATGGCAAAAAGTGGCTCTTGGTATTGTTTTTTCAAAAATTTTGCCATAATTCTCTAGATACCCTCGGAACTTTAACGCTCAGTGCGGGGGGAAGTACGGACGGTATTTTCGAATCACTCGTCGCCTGCAACATTATTTTCAAAATCTCGGACAAAAAATATCAAGAGCCACTTTTTGCCATGATTCTCTGTTTACCTGCCAAAATTTAAACCGATCGGTTGTTTAGTGCTCGTATGATTGCTGATCACATTTTTGAAGTGCACGTCCCCTGTATCACTGACTCTTAACAAAGCACAGGGACAATCGGTACAAGTATGTGGATTAAATTTGGAAAATCCATCCTTTATACATGGGTTATATGTGTGACGCGCAAGATGGTAAAACAAAAAATATTGTGTATCAAAAAGCACTTGAATAATCATAATGAAACAAAAAAAGTCTTTGATTGATATTCACTATGAGATAAATTATGACACAAAAACGATATTGCAACGCATGCTGGGTACCGCTAGTATATATATACATACTGTCCGAAAGGGACAAGAGGAGATGAGATCGTATACCGGAAATACCGCGGAAACGGAATCCATCAAAATTGTGAACTCTCCGTTTC
Organism: Netelia virgata; assembly: GCA_951802705.1. NCBI lineage: Eukaryota > Metazoa > Arthropoda > Insecta > Hymenoptera > Ichneumonidae > Netelia > Netelia virgata. The sequence goes on from OX637864.1 coordinate 18,761,745, forward strand.
TCTTAATCAAAATACAAATTCAAAACAATAAAAGAAGAACAACGAATTTCATAAATTCTTTAAGATGCTAATTCAAATTGACAATAATCTTTACACGCTTTCTTAAGCAGGATCCATATAATAAGAATAAAATGGTTGGAAATATATACCATTAAAATATTTTGTTCTATATGATAGAACAAAAATGTTCCCTTCGAGCAATGAAAAATATCTTCCAAAAAATGAGATTCTTAAGGGCCTGGTGTCGAAATATTTTTTCCAATGTTGTTTAAAATTGTTTTTGTATAACTATATCGTTTTTTTCCGCCTTGTGTCTTCGGTCGGGCAATTAGGACCACCGAAACGCGATAATAATTTTGGATAAGCTGGACGACAGTCGAGTCGAGATACGCCGAAAACGGGCCTTCCAAAATGCGCATTACAAGTATTTATGAGAATGTGGGAGTGCCAACCGACGTCCCGACCGTCGGCCAATCACGAGTAATCGGCTCGCTTGGGTCGCATAAACGTTTACAAGATAAGACAAAAACAAAGTTTTTTGCTGCTTTCCTTAAAAAAAATCGAAATGTACTTCTTCTGATTAATCGAGTATGGTGTAGAATGGGATTTCCTAAGTTTTGTGTTATGTTTTCATTACTAATGCGCTTTTTATTTACACAAACTCGGGGCTTCAGGCATTTTAATTTTGAGGTTATAATGATAGAAAATAAAATCGTGCATTTGGGCAAAAAGGGGTAGGGACAAAACGGAGAGGGTACGAGCAAACACGATTTGAACAGTCCTATGGGCAGTTCCAGATTCTGTTATTCCTGTGATGCTTGTCAGGAATAACTTTGGATCTTGTCACGAATTAGGGATTATAATTGGTACTTATTAAAGGCAGAAGTTAATTTCTATTTTAGGTACAGATTAAAAACACTAAATTTATAATTAGTCGATTATCATGTACAGATTGATTAATGTTTAAAAAGTTTTATGTATTTTTACATAAAGCTTATATATTTTGTTGAATTCTATTTAAGTTGATTGATCTCATTATTTTATCTTTTACCCGTTTTAGACCCCCCACCATACGAGCAATGTGGGTATAATTCGAAAAATTCTCCTTTTTTTATGATTATTGACGAAAATGACTATTTTTGTTTTTGATTTTCGAAACTTTATTGGATGAACATTTCCACGAATAAAAATGTAAGTTACATTTACCTTCCTAAGTCTCTTTTATTAAACATCTCTTTTGTTAGCTTACCCATTTTAGGCTCATTTCCCCTACGTTTTATTTCTCGCCATTACTCAACGATAAGAAATGCATTAATTTAATGTAATTGCATTATAAAAAAAAAAGCATCGAGTGAACTTTCATCCTTAAATAAACGTCCCAGTGGATTCATGATATTCAGTGGATAGCCCCAAAAGTTACTTCGCTTTCACAATGAATATTCACTAACCATTCCATCTACTTTTGGCAAGGTAACGACCAGGAGAACTCTTTTGGCTCTTCGCCTGAGTTTCTCTTATCTCTTTTTCTCGCTCTCGGGAAAAGCAACGAAAGTTCTCCTAGACTCGGCTAATTAGAGAAAAGCAGATTTTTCATTTGTGGCTCGCGCGTCATCGGAGGCTTCGCTCATTAAGGGCGTCGAAGAGCTCCATATACGTATGTCTTTCTCTATCAAGCTTTTTTTTTCTCTCGCTTCATTCGAGTCTCCCGGTTGGCCAAGAGCACTGCGCTCTTTCTGGTTGGTCGGGGTTCTAAACTGGCGTATATATATCTATCTATACATGTAAATACATATATATATATATATATATATATATATATATATATATATATAGCGATCAGTCTATCTTGCTGCTTGACTCTTTTTTCTCTTTTATTCTCGTCCGTCTCGCCTATCGCCCCCCTCTCCCGCTCTCACTCTTCCTCTCTCTCTCTCTCTCTGTCTCTCTCTTTTCTATCCCATATTTTCCTCGCTTCGCAATGCTTCAAGCCGCGAATAGTCGACGAAGCCTCGGGGCGAGCGAGAGCGTACTCGCCCGCTTCTCTAATGAACCGTGTAATAACGTCGCCCGACGCCCCCGCCAGGATTCGCGAGTTACGCCTTCCCTTTTCTCGTCGCCGTTTCTCCACTACTCCCACCTCTCCGAACCACCCTTTCTCCGTGCCTATAGATATATGTCTCCTGCAGTTTATTTCGACCTTGCATCTCGGAGCTTCCCTCGATTTTCTTACTCGTGTCTCCATCGTTATTCTACTATTACTAGCATATTTATATTTTCGTAAAAATTTCGATCGTAGTACTGGTCGTCTTGTTGAACGAATTTTTGTTTGTTTGCGAGTATAAGAAAAAAAGAATTAATTATTTGAAAAGACACGCGAAAAACAAATATATAAAATATTTATTACGGACAAAAAAACTCTCTAAAACATTCGATTACATCGAATGTTTCGAAAAATGCTTCGATGCAAGAAACATCGAACATGTGAGTGAAGCATCGCGCAGGAGGAAAAAATAAAAATAAATAAAAAAAGAGAGAAGGAAAAAGATTATGCGGGCTTGCGAACTGACGAAAGGGTTAAAAGCCCTCGAGGAACCAGATACGTCTCCATAATGCAACCAAAGAAGAAATTCTCCATCCCCTCCAACGCTTCGCCTCGTTCGACTCTCGTACGAGAGCGATTTCGCGTCACGCTTCTAGAACGAATTTTTCGCACGTCCTCGTTGCCTCCGGGTCCCACTTTTTTTTCTGCCATATTGTAACCGTGTATGCACACCGGTACCTGTGCGTGTGCCCACACCTTCGAGGAGAGGCTACGAGAGTGAGAACGACGAAGACGAAATCTCGAGGCTCTCGAGACACAAAAAAAATTGAGGAAAAAAAAGAAACGAATACGTGCGTGCCGATCGCGAGCCTTCGCTGACTTAGGAAGCGGAGGAGGATTAATAGCCCGGTTAATGCGCGGACGTGTGCTCCCCGGGTCACGGCATCTTTCCACTATTTTCTCTCTCTCTCTCTCTCTCTCTCTTTCATGAATATGTACATATATATATGTATATACACACATGCGTATCGTCTTTTCGGTATTTATTATTATTTCTTTTTTATTGCGATACAGCTCTGGACGAACGAGGGAAGGGAACTTCTCGCTCGTTGTGGTCGGCGGCTGTGGGAGACCCCGTTTTCTTCCTAATTGATCGTCGTCTGGGATTTTTTTGTTGTTTTTTTTTCGTTCTATTCTGTGATTCTATTTCTCGACGTTAGGAGACAGGAAACATACATTTTTCTCGTTCTTCTTTTACGGTAAATTTTCATTAATAATTTTTCATAAAAAAAAGGGCGAAATGAAGGAAGAAAAAACTTGAAAAATAAATATTGAATACTGATTAATTAATTTGAAAGTGATCGAGAGACTAGGGGAATGTAATCGAAATCTCACATGTGGAAAAAGGGTGAACGGGGGCTCAGAAGGTCGAAGAAGTCGAAGAGAGCACGCGGGTGCGAGTCACGACGCGACTAAAGGAGACAATAATAACAATAATAAAATAAATATATGTTTATAAATTCATAGAAAGAAAAAGTTGGAAATAGAGGCAAGACTTAGAGAAATTTGTGGTGGTGGTATGTGTTGCAGGGACTGGAGCGCGACGAGTAACGTACGCGTACAAGAGTCCTGGCCAACGTGAGCGCGTTCCGCCACGACAGAGATTCAAAAAACCTCCAACAACATCTCGCAACCGAGGATCGGGCTCCTTGATCATTTCGCGCAGCACGGTGAGTCTGCTATCCCCCTTATACAGACAGGCTAGATAGAAGCTAAATTTTTCCAATGGTTTTTGCCTTTTTGCTTTACTTCCTCCCGCTTAAACATGCTCGAATTTGCGTTCGTAGAAGTTGGCAAACACGTATAGTAGATCTTATGGTAGTCGGAGAAATCGAGGATGAGAGAGCGAAGTACAAGTCACTGAAATTATTTCGTCGCGAGTGAGGAAAGAAAATGGAAAGCATGAATATTCATTAATTTCATTTCATTAATTTCGCGTACGAATATTTTTCGATCCGATGCACAAGGACAAAGAGAATTCTAAAACCGATTGACCCCGCAACGATAAAATAAAAAAAAAAGCTTCGTCCCGGCTACAAAGATACGTGGCGAAGCGTCGAACGGGATTAACACGTCAAAGAAGACGAGAGATTCTCGAAGCGTACACCGCGAGAGCACGTAATTTCTCGAGGATTCAGGACTAATGGGTTATTTGAGGCAATCAGTGAGCCGTCGCGAGTGCTCAATTCCCTATCCTCCTCTTTTCTTCGTCCTCTTTATATTCTTCATTTCATTCCGCTGCCCGGTTAACGCACATAACGTGATCTTTAAACGGTGGATCTATATATATATATATATATATGCGCCTATGTACGCGGTACGCATGTATGCCTGTGTGTGTTCGCGGTTGTCTGGATCTTCCTGATGCTCGGTCCGACTTCAACGGTCATTATTATTAATACTATCGTCATTATTTAATTCCGCATAAAAGTCCACGTATCAATATACATATATCTGTATAGCATAATTTCGTTGCCGAACAAATCGTAGAAACAAATTGGTTTGGCCAATTGAAGAAATTTGACTCGACACCGGCAATTAATAATTTCTTTTTTTATATACACACATAGGAATATATGTAGTTCACTAATTTATTTTTATATAACTAATATATACATATATATATATATATATATAGAGAGAGAGAGAGAGAGAGAGAGAGAGAATATGGAAAGTTTAACCTTCGACACGATTCTGCGAGAGTTTTGATCCGATATCATTCGCCGAAGAAATGGCCGTGCAAGTCTTCGAGATGTTATCGATTTTATAATTGGTAATTGATGAATTAATGACCGAGGAATATTCAGCGGTAAACTGGGCCCGGGTTCGGTCATTAAACAGGAATGTTAACCGTGATAGGCCGGGATCGATTCGACGACATTGAAAAATGAATAAAATTATCAATTAAACAAAAATATATATTTACGGTACATATCGCGAATCTATATATTAAAACATGGCTATATGAGCGTCGAGAAGGAATTGCAGGGTACGACTCTCTCGTGGCTCAGGGACTCGACACTTTCTCCGTGCTGGCCTAGCGCAGATATGGAGTTTCGCAACTATCTCGCGAGTCGACCAACACAGACGCGAAGGAATTCGCTTTGTACGTTCGACGTATCGAACGATGTATTACAAATTATCGTTTGTTCTCGATCGTATTAATTTATCATTTCTATTTCCTTAATTACCTTCGAATTACCGCGGCTTATTAGAAATTTCTATATAGTAATGTTTTCATTTATTTCTTTAAAATTCATCGTGATAAATCTTCGACCTAAAGGTGACCTACATATAATAATAATAACAATAACAATAATAATAATAATAATAATAATAATCAACAATACGGTTTTTTTTTCGTTTCCATTTCGAAGGGGGATGAATCGACCACGCGTATATATCGCGGTCGGAAAAAATTGTACGATCGCTCTACGAGCTTCGAGCAGACGTTGCACACAATTTCTCATACATCTCATGGCTGAAGAAGAAGAAGTAGAAGAAGAAGATGAAGAAGAAGAAGAGGAAGAAGTAGAGGGCGAGGCGGCGTGGAGAGGCAAAGGAGGACACGACAGGTCGAACGGGGTGTCCGGGAGTGTCGAGTCACGGCCAGTAACGAGCTTGGAAGCGTTATATCCAGCGCCCGACTCTTCTCACTTCTTCTTCTTCTTCTTCTTCTTCTTCTTCTTCTTCTTCTTCGTCTTGTCCTCCTTCTTCTTCTTTTTCTTCTTCTTCTTCTTCTCCACGTTTTACTTCCTCTTCTTCTTTGTAAAGAAGACGGTCTCGTCCCGAACGCGAGCTCTCTTCAAAACGCGGATAAGATGTTCAACGAGATGCCCGGAGAAAGAAAATATATTCCCCTCCTCTTTTTTATTCCTCTTCATTTAATATCTTTCATTATGAAATATACACACACATCTATTTATCTATATATATATATGCATATGTGTGTGTGTGGGTGTGTGTGTGTGTGTGCTCGCACTACTCCGGCACTCCTCGCTCGCTCCTATAATTGGCAGTTTCGATTCGAACGACTCGAGATATCTCACGCAGAGTCAACAGCGTTAACGAGACATAAATGACCAAGAGCGGGAGGAAGAAAGAGATTGACAGAACTTTCGATGGATTAAAATTCCGCGTGGATTCCATTGCATGATTTATCATGAGAACTTGCGTTCGAGCGTAAAGACACTTTCCGTTGCAATAAATTGAATTAGTGAAGAAATTTTAATCGAACGATATATCCGATTTTTCGTAACGATTTCTTTTTTCTCATAATCGAACATTACAATCTCGATAATGACTCGAATATAATAAATACGATCCGAAACTCGATATTTGGGTCCCTCCGATCGATGTAAATAAATTTCGATTATATTCAATTACTCGACATTTTTTTTTATTCGTTAAACGTTAACAAAACGTTTAGACTTAAATCAAATAGATTCTTTTTTATTTTGTACTACATAGAGGATAAAATTACTCGCGATCTAATGGTATATGTAGAATACACGAGGCAAACGATTGGAAACGAGAGGAAAAAACGTTGGAAGGACGAGGGCACACACGTCTGCGGCCAACCGGGTCCGCGTGTCCACGATAGACAGAGAGAGAGAGAGAGAGAGAGAGAGAGAGAGAGAGAAAGAGAGAGAGAGAGAGAGAGAGAGAGAGAGAGAGAGAGAGAGAGAGAGAGAGAGAGAGAGAGAGAGAGAGAGAGAAAGAAGGAGAGACGAGAGAGCGTGTACCACAACCGCTCCCTTAATTACCGATTTTCCTCGGTCCGCGTCACTTTTTAATTGACGCCAGAAATTGAACCTGGCACACTATACGTGGCAACATCAGAACCAACGGCAGCAATACACTTTGGTCGCAGTGAGTCGTCAGGTTTTAGCATAGTCATCCTCCTGCTGCTTCGCTACTTTTTTCCAATACATGTATATATACATATATATATGTATATATATATATACATATATTCATTTCAGCTCTTTTTTCCATCGCTGCCGATCGCCAGTGCCGAATTCACACTTTGGTGCATCTTCCCGCATGCCAGGAGAGGAGAACAAAACAAGAGTAGGAGAAAAAAATTTGCTCGCGACGAATGCACCCCATCCCTCCTGTTTCTATAGATCGTGCGATAAAAAGAACTCTCCCTCCGTCCATCGAGAAAAGTCAATTTTTCTGGATCGAAAATAAAACTCGTCCTCTTCTCTCACTTCTTGCGGCCAATCCGCCGATTTTTTACCCATCCGTCGTATCTTTGCCGCATTATCGTTCTCACTTCTGTCGTCAATCCGTGCAAATTTCTTTCTTCATTGTCTACGAATCTTTCAGAAAAAATGTACGTGTTTGCGGATAAAATTAACTGAAAATTTGTCGATCGGGGTAAAATTCGTAAGTGATTGAAACAATTAAATAACATTAGACGAAATTTAAAAGAAAAACAATCCATGAATTTCTTGTTATTTTCATCAACGTGCGTATAATTTGTTTCTTATATCAAGGACGCAATAGCGTAGTGTTATTTTTATTTCAGGAGTTAGGGGTAGTTGGAAATTTTTAAAAAATCTACTTTTGTTTTTATACATTTTCATAAAATATAAGACTTTTTTAAATATTCTCTACATATTTCAAGATGATCGGACAAAATTGGTTAGAGATGTGAAATATCTTGAACTGAATTGTGTTAGTACATAGCAGCTGGACTTGAAACTTTACACTCGTTTTTCTCAAAAGTAAAAACTCAAAGTATGTGACCAAATCGCTACGTAATCAACTTTCGGGAAATTCATCGTTCGATTTTGACCGATTGGATAATCGAACGAATACGTACAATAGCTCAATTATCAATATTGAATTGAATCAAATAATTATAGTATATGTTTGAAAATTTAATTGATCGAAATTAAATTGTCATCTGTACAACGTATGTACATACCTACATGTATATACATACAAGTGTATATTTTTAAATCGCAATTTAATTTACCGTCGAGCGCAAAGTCCCAACCAGATGTTCGTTCTGCTGTAAAATAATAATAATGGCTGCAGCAAGAGAGCGAAAGAGAAAAAGAGAGATAAATACCATTTAAAAGTGACCAGCTCGTTGGTTCGGTCGAGTAGCCGTTGTTACACACGTAAGTGCGGTACGTATGGCTCTCTATGTAACATCACCACTATATGAACCCTCTCTTTCTCTCTCTCTCTTCTACCAATCCCTCTCCCCTTTTGACAGGCTTCGGGAGAACCCCCAAAGTGGAATAAAACAATGAGACTGAAACCGATGTCCCGACGTCCATTATTCGAATCGTCTCGTTGGTTTCTGCCTGCGTGAATATGGGAAGCGGACAAGAATTATGCAAGTTATTTTAAACCGAGCTATGTGGGAAAACCTTGTTATGAAATAACGCTCGCTTCCGATCCGCGTTCATTTTAACAAAACATTAGTGGATGAGGACAAAACGACGAGTTAAATTGTTCGCTCGTGACAAATTTAGCGAAACGTTATTGTAGGGAAAGTTTAATTTTAACACATTCCCTTAAAAATGAGACGTATAGTTATACGTAGTGTAAAACACGCACACTTTCGTTTTACATAATAACGATTTATTATTGGATTAATTAAGTAAAACTCGCCGTACACTCTTCCTCTTTCGACGTCTCGGTTGATTGTTCCCTGCAAGTGTGCTCCTAGCTCTCTGTAAACGATCTTCTTGCTCTCTTACCTTTCTCTAATTTTCAATTTCTCGAAGAAAGGGAAGGGGAGACTTAAGATCCCGTCGCCCAACAGCAAAAACTTGTTTTCATCGGCCGGGACGCGCTCTTGCGCGGCTCATTTACTAAAATATAATAAATATGTGCCTAATGTAGACAAAATTACCGCGAGTAAATCGTTTATCATTATAAACGATTTACTCGCGGTAATTTTAATCGGAAAAGAAGTGACAATCATCTTAAATTTCATTATATTACAATAATAACAATGATTATTATCATTAATATTATTCTTATAGTTACATTTCAGTTTTTCTTCACGTTGTATTGTTTTAATTACGTTATCGATAATAATTGATGAAGGTAAAAGTAAAAGTCAATTTTTTTAACGGATAATGCTGTTTTGTTTTGGTGATAAAAAGGAACGAAGTGTTATTCGTTTCTTCTTGCAACTGGGAGCCTGACTAATGGACCGATGAATTGCATTAGTGCCAAATCATTGTTCCCGTACGGGAATGTTTCACCTCGTTGAGCTCACTGGAAGTGTAAAAACGAAAAATGACTTTTATCACTCCGTAACTATTTAATTTCCACCATCGCCTTTTTCATCTTTATCTTCGCCTATCTTTCTTCCGTTCAACAAGTTTTGCAAAGAAAACAAGTTTGCCAAAATTTCACTTAATTTTTTTCAATTTCGATAGATCTTTGATCAACTAACGATTAAAAAATTATCGTTTGCGTACATTGTTTCTGTAATTTTATTGAGCTTTCATGAGTCATTTTTTCCACTGGACTTTTTTTCAGTTTTCATCCTCAATTCGATTCATGTCTTTTTATCGTTATGCAAGTACGGACGAAGAAATCTCCGAGAAAATCCTGAGAGAAAGACAGAGAAAGAGCGGGAGAGAACGAGAGAGAGAGAGAGAGAGAGAGAGAGAAAGATAAAGAACGACAGAACGAAAGATCGAGGGGGGAGAAAGAGAGCGAGCGACGGAGTGTGAAAGAGAGAGAGAGGGAATGGAGAGTAGCGAGACAACTACAAGGCGCACCACGTAGAGGAGCCAAGTCGAGAGGAAGAGAGAGAGAGGGAGAGAGAGAGAGAGCTGTCAGTCTCCGCGATTTCGCACTCGCGCAAGCTCTGTCTTTCTCTCTCTATCTCGTGACGTCCCGCCTCTCCTCTAGATGCTCCGCAAACGCTGCTGGTGACGTGGATCTTTGTCTCCATGGCGAAAGCCCTTCTTGTCGCTCGAGCAGTTCAATATATTATACATATATATTTTTATTGCTATTCCATAAGCAATATATATGTATATATATATTATACAATGTTCTGTAAAACGTAAAAATTGGTGGTTTTTTCGGCTGTTGATGAGCGGATTTTTGAATACTAGAAAAAATTGCATTCACATCCATATTCTACGATAAAATTGCGATCGTATAAAGTTATAAAAGATTTTTAAAAAACGTAAACAAAACTTTACCTTTTTGCTAATTTTGCAAAAACTTTAAAAGTCCGAAATGTCAAGTAGCTGTAACTCTGCTCCAGCTTCACTGGAAAAGTTTTAATCAGAGCGTTTTGTAAAGCCAGCAAGTAGAATTAGAGAATGCCACTATTCGAATAGGTCGATTGACAAATGGCTGGGATGCCGATTGGGAAATCAGAAAAATATGGTTCAAGTGGTAATTTTTTTAAAAATCGGTGTCTCGAAGCTCAAACGATTAATCATCGATGAAACATAATATGTAACGTAGGAACAGGAATTAAAGTTACAGTATTCTCAGTAAGCACGTGAATTTTGCCCATCGACTAGTCGGGTAACATTTGTTTCAACTATTCATACTTACATTATATAACGGTAAAAAATGTAAAAACGTTCAGATCTTTACATTTTTCTATTTCTAATGAAAAATCACTAAAAACAGGAATCAACGCTAATATTATATCCATTAAGTATGGAAAATGTTCAGTTACATATCGCGAATTTCGTTTTGGGAAAAAGAAATGGGTGTGTTTGTATGCGTGAGTACCTGAGTGTGCGCGTATTATCATTGGTAAAAGAGAGTAATAACCGCGAAAACTGTCAACGGCAGAACTTCTTCACCCTCGTAATAATAATTACCAGCCAGTAAACGTGAGCTAGACGAAAACGATGAAAACCAACCCCTGGCATTTAGCGACTAAAGTCCATCCTCTTATCGCCCTTTTATCTTCGATTCAACGTCCAAAACTCTCATTCCTACGATCGGCATCATTTTCCTGTATTTCACGATGGCGAATTACTCTCATTGTCAGATTGTAGGTACATATATATATATATATATATACGTGATGGACGAAAGAAAAGGAAAAGGGTGAGGAGAGAAACACAAAAGTAAATATCTATTGTGCCAATCGACGAAGCTTTCTTGAATTCTATCGGGACTTCATATCTGTCGTACTGATAAGCTGAACCCGATTGGCACTAATAAAAATTCATGGCTCATCTCTCCCTCCTTCCAATCCCTTGTTTGTTTTTATCGACACCAGAGGAATCGGTACCATTTTTTCTTCGGACCCGAAAACCTGTAGATTCGTCCGATTTTGCGATGAAAAAATCCTTCCTTCCCCCTTAATCTTCCTATCTCCTTGTTCATTTGGCAAGAATCGAAAACAAATCCTTAGAGAAATTTTCATTGATTGATATTTACTTAAAATAATTGAGTTCCCTCGTGTTGGTAGAATTGTAAGACTTGTGAAAATTTGATATTCGTAGATCATTTCGTTGCGATAAAAGGCAGGAAACGTAATTTAATCGCCATTAAATTTCTTAATCCACTTAAATCATTTCTCGGTATTATATACCAGGTAATAATTCGAAGTTATTTATATTTCTACGTTCCTTCGGATATATCTACTGTATTTATTTTCCCTATTAATCAATTACCATCGAGTAATTTCGGAAACAATACCATTGTAAAATTCGTATGAAAAGATGTTCTCGTGCCTCGCGAGAATAAATCGAGTATAGAATGATCAATACACACAAAACCACGCGTTAAGGGAAACATGAATGGGGGATGACTCGTGGGACCTGATACGCGATGAGCACGGATTCGCGAAATCATTCCGTACTGACGCCCCGGGACAAACACGAGAAATAAAAAGAGAGGGAGGAAACCCGTAGTTCACCGATCCATGCGAAAAAAAAAGAATTTACCCCTTTTTTCACCAACGTCATACACATCGGCTCTCGACGATTCCCGAAGGAGATCCTCCATTTTTCCAATATTGGTAGCGCGAAAAAAATTAATATTGCCACTCGGTGACGTCGGGCTACTCCCAGGAGCACGAAAAAAAAACCAAAACAATCGGCTTTCATTCGTCATGGACAATGAATTTAATTTGTTCGTCTCTTTTCGCACGTATTTTTCGCAATTTCGTATTATTTGCGCTCGACGTTTCGACATTTCGCACGAGTTTGAAATATAATTGTTATGATAAAGCCTCGACTCGATGGATCAACGAGCAAATATTGCTCGATTCTTAACAAATTTCTCAACGTTATAACTTAAAAAAAAAGAAGAAAAATACAAATCTAATTAATTAGCCATTTGTTTTTGAATATTTTTTCCCAATGCGCGTAATACATTTTTGCAGATCGATAGTTGTTATTATTTGCACGTGCATGTTGATATTAACATAGTGTACACACGAAATAATACTTTTCGCAATAGACGAGTTCACGAAACTTAAAAAATGTAATTTTTCGACTAATTGCCTGTTGTTTTTCAATTTTTCTTGTTTTCTGATTTTAGAGAACCTGAACTCACGAGTCAATGATGACCCGGAGCTGCCCCATCTTGCGTGTGTGTGATATACTGCCCGATACCCCTCCCGCAGCTCGCGCGGAACCAAATACACAGTTATTATATGAACAAACGAGGACAAAACGAAAAAAAAAAATATGTATCATTAAGCGTGTTTTAATAAGGTTTTTATGTAGGTCTTATGAGTAAGGTGTATTATAAATGAAAATGAAAAATATAAGTGTTAAATAAATGAGCCTCATTAACCGAGGATGAATCATTATTTTTGTTTCTTCATTTATTTCCTAAAAAAAAAACAAAAAAAACGATAATAAACTGAACCCAAATATTGTATATATGCGTCATTCTCATTTTTTAATTCATTTTTGTTATCATATCGGTGTAATTATTGTAAGCCACTTATCCCCATTTTTCCCTATTCCTTCGATATAGAAGAAAAAAAACCCCCCCAACCAACTAACTTTGAAACGCTCGAGCTGCGAATGCTCACTGGTGTGAACACTTCACAGAGTCTAGCGTCGTTTGTTAGAAGCATCTAATTAACCAAGTCCCATCAAACTCCTGTAATTAGCAACGGCATTGTGAGCCATCTTCGTCGCCGTCTTGGTCGTTTTTAGCGTCCACCACAGGCGTCGTTTCCTCGGCAACCTCGGCAATTAATTCACTCCCTGAATGAAGAATGTTTCAAGAATATACCCTCAAACTTCCCACCTCTCATACTTCCTAGCTTGGAATATAAAACAAAAACGAACCTAAAAATAGGGATAAAACGCCGTTATTTAGGTTCATGAATCGACGCAACTTCCTAGTTGCTACCATTTTTGTTTTCGGAAGGAAAAAAAGAGAAATCGAGATGGGGGGGAGGGGAGAATAAGAGCCTGACACAAAGGATGAAAGTGTGCAAGGGAGGATCTTCGTGCGCGCACCCTCTTCGCTCAGTTCGTCCCGTCACCTTGGAGACGCTCCCGGTTGCTTTTCCGACAGTTCTGTCGGTCCGACGTCCGTCCTCGCGATATATATATATATATATATATATATATATATGTACGTACTAGTGTGCACATATATATATATGGTATATATAGAGCTTCAGAAGCCCAGGGGGATGAAAGGGGATGAGCAACCCTCCGGCAGCCCTCAAAAGCCCCGAACAACCCCTCTGGCCCTCGTCTACGCGAATATAACGCCGAAGAGCTTGCGGAAAAGAGAGAGAGCGAGAGAGAGAGAGAACGAGCTGTGAGGGCTGCTCTCGCCTGATTGGCGGCCGTGGACTATCGACCAACCCCGCAAGCACCCCCTTTGTTTTAACCGCCACCCCTTCGCTCTGCGAGAGAGTGCGAGAGTTTGGCTTCCATGTGCATGATATTCTCCACCCCCTCGCGAGACCCTCGCAAAATGTAGCCAGAATGTTCGAGTCATGCACGAAATTCGTGGAATTTGAAATTCAACCCCCCATAGCAAAAACAAAATTGAATAATCTATTGGTTTCCTTATTTTCGAATTCGTGCCCGCAAGAAGAATTCTATGATTTAAACGAAATTAGGTGTAATTTGGGGATTTTCGTTGAATTCAAGCATTTTGAGCGAACGATAATCATCGATGCTGAAATAAAAATCTATTTAACGCGACATAAAAATATGGGATAAATTCGACGATTTTCGTAAAGTTGGATGTAGATCCGTCGAAGAGATTTATTATGTATTCAAAGGGTTAGGTCGGGGTTGTAATTACGAAGCCTGCGGGCTGTCGAGTCGCGAGATATTCAATTCGCGTCATTACGCTGATCCACCTTTTTCTTCATTTTCCCTCTCCCCCTACAGATCTTCTCAATTCTGTTTTTTTAAGTCTCTACTTTACTCGCTTCACGCCCTAGCACTCTCCCTACTCCTCCTCGTTCACCCTTCACTCTCGCCAGAGCATTTACCTCCGAGTCGATTTTTTAAATTAATATAATACAACGCTTTGCACCGTGTTCTCGCGTAAAAAAAGCTTCGTCTCCGACTTTTAATGTGCTTTAATTTATTTTTTCTCCAAGTCGAAGAGGAAGTAAAGAGAACGGAAAAGAGTTACAAAAAAAGTCTGGAGTTAAGTTCTTTGGGAGTTCAAATTCTGTAAAAAAAAAAACAAAAAATCGATTACTAAAGATTCGATGTTGAACGATCTATTTATTTTTAGATAAAATGAATTATGAGTGATCAAAAATTACAATTTTCTGTGCCTAATGAGGATATCCATTTCCATTTTTTTTCACGTTCAAAATGTATATATAATTCGTATGAAAAACTGAAAAAAGAATGATAAATATATCTCGCGTACGTTTTTGCATGTTTTTTTTCTTTCTACGCGTTGATGAGACGGGAAAAAGGAAGAGAAGCTAAAGAAGTAACGGAAGAGTCTGTGGATGCGAGAGAAAAGGGGGATGAAGAGTAGATGCCCTAGAAGCGTGAGCCAGGAAGAAGAGGGTGCAGCGGAGGGTTTTTAATGAGGATGAGGGAGATAAACTCCAGGAGCGAGCACCTCAACGTCTACGTGTGTGTGCGTGCCTGGATGTGTATATATGTATATATATGTATATATATATATATATTCTCTCCTTAGCATCTCAAAACTCCTTCGTTTCAGCATTGAGCGTTTCCCGACCCCCTACTTGCCCTAACTCGCCCCCACTCCTTCGTCTCTCCACCGTTCGAGCGCGAGATACCGAAATACAAGAGAGAAAGTAATTTCTTTTCCTAGCAATTTTTATCCATCATATTTTTTTCGGTCTTTTTTGCAACCCTCGTCGACGTCGTACGGCAGGAGACGTTTTGACCATCACTCTGCTTCGCAAGATTTTACCATGAATGGTAAAATCTTTGCGCTTTAAAACCATGGACTTGTCCGATGATTCTTTCTTCATTATCGTTTTTGATTATTCTCAAAAATATTTTTCGTTCGACTTTCTTGAAATTTTACTAACTTAGCAGAAAAAATCGTACGTGTAATTTCGTGCAAAAAAAAAAAACTTTTTCGCTGCATAGCTTCGTAACAATTGAATGCACGTTCGTGAAACATCGGAGACGCGAACAGGTCGTCGAGAGGAAACTTTAATGTACGCCGGGCCTTCGACTGTTTTTGCGCAGCAGTGGATTTTGCGATGACGAATCGATGGAGCGAGAGATTTATTGAAATTTCATTTCAATAATGAATGTCTTTTTTTTAAACGAGTTTAAAACGCTTATGCACGTTCGAAGAAATTCACAATTTTCCATAATTTCTTCTCGAAAACGCATAACACATTCAACGTGAAAATATAAACAAAAAAATACACGATTGTCTAAAGCGACATTTTTCAGAACTCTCGGAAACACTTATTATCGGTTTGAATTTTGTATCTTTATTTTTTCTTTCCCATAGAACATACCTGTTTGAAGAAACACGATGGGCGCCTCGTTAGCGACGAGGTGTGGCGCAAATTTGAGTTCTCAAAACGTTACGGCTATATACTTGCAAGCAATAAGCGATGTACAGGTGTTAACTTGTGACGCACGTCTCGCTCGTGGGCGTATGACGATGTCCTGAGGGAGAGAGGGCGAGTGAAACAAGACTTATTGTTAGCAAGGAGGGAGGGAGAGCCAGTGTCTCGCGAAACGGCGTGGAACATCATGCACGTCGTTCCCACTTTGACATCAGGAGAGAGAGAGAGAGAGAGAGAGAGAAGACAGTATGATATATATATATATATATATATAGTAGACATAGTAAACGAGAAACACAGAATAGGGCATCTCTCCTGCGATGCTTTAACATAATTAGCGATCGATGATTAACAGAGGGATGGTCTGCTAGCAGGTTCCTACCGCGAACCTGGATTATCTATATGCATAACATATATAGCACTAAACAGCCTAGTACGTCGTATTCGACGCCTCGTATATACCTGACCTAATAGCTTTATTAATTTGCTTATAAAGGTACGTGTATTGTAACCCCAAGGCATAGCACATTTACTGTGCAGACTTTACGACCACACGCGTGATTAAGAATTTTCTACTTAATATCTCTTATAGATTTATGATATAAACAAACATTGTTGATTGAAAGAAAACGTAATTTTCAAAACCCACGCTATGTGGGTACTCCTGGGTTTATCGATATATTGGCTTTCTCAATTGAAATGTCGCAATTCGCAAAAGTTTTCGATGGGTTTTCTTTCTTCGCGCCGATTAAAGAACAATGAATCGTATTTCGCAATTTTTTATTTAAAAAAATGTTACGTTTGTTTTTCTAATTAGTTGTTTTATCGAAAAGCGAAGAAAAAAAATACATTAATGAAACAAAAAAAAGACTGAAGAGAGCAGACATCAGGTGAGACGAGGGACGAGAAAATTGATAAAGAAAAGTAGAGACGGGAGTCTTGAAGGGTGAATATGGAGAAAAAGAAATGAAAGACGAATCGCCACGTAGAGAGGAGGAGAGTTTGCCTCGGAGGGATATCGATTCTCGTTTATCTCGAGGCATATTCATTCATCGTCCATTCACCAACGTCTTGCTTCCGGCTCTGTGCTTTACGCACACGATTTGTATAAAGCATTATACACTGTATATATTTATATATATATATATATTTATATATATATATATATTTATATATATATACATATATATATATATATATACGCGACGGGTACTTTGGACCCCAAAAAGCTATAAATTATTGTTATCATTATTATTATTATTATTCATCGTACGCAGAGCTGCTTCGACCGAGATGGAGAAGCAGACGTTGAACGAGCGAACGGAAGTCGTTGGGCATTAATTAGCGAAGCACACCCGGAGATGGTTCAGAGGGTTGTGATGGGATGATTTTACTCCGGTTCGAAATCGTTATCAAGGGGGATGGACATCGTACGCGTGTGTCTGTGTCCGTGCGCAGAATTCTCTCTTCGGCATGTTCTCACTGTAGTAAAATACCGACTCCTCATCCTCGTCAGCCCTAATTGCGTTTGACAGTAATTCGGCTCGGTAGACCGCTATGCGATTTAGCTCGGGGCAAAAAAAATCGAGATAGACTTTTTTATGTATAAAATTTATTATATTCAAATGGATTTGTAGCGAATAATATCAGTTATTCTTTCGACCAATTACTTAATTATCATCGATATATGAGATAGAAAATTGTTTAGAAATGAACTACAAAAAAACGTGCAAATAGAAAACTAAATATGAGAAGGGAGGGCACGATGGAAGAGCTAACTTTATGACGTAACAAAAATAGAACAACAAAATATAAATGTTTTATTTTCATCAATCATTGGAAAGTACTTGTAAAGTTATGTTATGATGTAATTGTTCATAATTAATTTTAAGTAGGAACACTGTTATAACGCATGAAGTATAAGTATGTAATTGTAAAATCTTACATTTTCCAATTATAACACAAAAACAATCATTTTCTGTATTGGTACACAGCTCATGTGCCCAACGACAACACATTGGGCGCTGTAACCAGTCTTTCGTGAGTGGCCTCGCGTATTTTTCGTCGCATAATAGTCTCAACTGTTTCTTCAGGCAAAGATCCTCTGTTACTCTTTCTTTTATACTTGAACACCATCTAGAAAGAAAATATGCACAATTAGTGGCAGAAATTGACAAAAGAATCAAAATAATTCTGCGCAGGAACGGTAAAAACTGTTCCATCTTGTTCTAAAATGCAATTTTTCATCTTGCCCATACCCGTTGCTAATAATAATATGAACTTTTCTACTAACCTTGGAATATTTCTTTTGGTTTACCTATCAATTCCTACGATCTATCCCTAGGAGATATTTACCACAAAAAAATAAGTAGCAATAGTATTTACCTTGTACAAACCATAATACTACCAAAAAAAACAGAGTTTTTCTAAAAGTCTGACAACGAATGAACAAAACACATGTACACTTCTGTCATTCGTGCGAGCCAGACTAAACTCCGATCGTAAATTCACGGCGAAGCGACACGAGTGTCATATCATCTGATTCAGGTTTATAGACAATTTCCATCTTGCCCGCACTTTCCATTTTGTCCATCCTTCCCCTATTAATTTATTCATTGATAAAATAGCATTTAATAATTCAATGATTTCTATTATTATTCGATCAGTTGCCATCTTTTGTTTTAATTAACGAATGAATTTGTGTATGATAAGAACGAAAATATGTTGGAAAGACGACGGGAAATCAACGTCGGTAATGTTCCATCGTTTGAACGTACTTTTAACGTACGATGGTCTGTCACTGTATCGTTATTACCACTAATCGCCTTGTTTATTCCCAACTTTCAATGAGACATATCGATTACTCCATGCCGCGATCTTTGCTTCTCCCTTGCCAATTCTCCATTCATGCTTCTCATCGAAATATCGATTACGAGAATGAACGCCTACGGCTCTATCGAACCGAGCCAATTACGTTGACATGATGCATATTCCATGCCCTTTTCATCTAATTTCATATACGAGTCTCTGACACGCTGTCGGTTAAAATTATTTCGATTAAATTCAGAGAAATATTAATTACTGACAACAATGCGAGTATTATACTCGTATCCAATTCAAACGTACCGATGTCGCAATTAACAGGAGTTATGATTTTTTCAATTCAGAGTACGCATAAAAATAGGCAAAAAATGTGATAAAATCGAAACTCTCGCAGTTAATTTACGAGATAGATTCGTTGATAAAAAAAACAATCTGCTTCAATTATGCGAAATTAGAAAGGGACAACGGGACATACAAGTTTTGGCAACGAATGTTCCGAGACACGGAGAGAAAGATAAGGAACTGTGAAAAATAAAGATCTAAGTGGGTGTGTACGACTTACCTTAAATGGACGGTAGACAAGATCTTTTTCTCTTCACCGTGAAAAGTTATATACATATATACGAAAGAAATACACACGGTGCAAGGAGAGAGGGTCTCTCGTCCTGATTCCCTGTGATTCATGACGCTTTTTATGCCCTGCTCGGGCCAAAATAATTCACCCTAATGCCCCTACTAACTGCTCCCGGTTTCTCCGGTCTTCTTCCGAGTGAAAGAGGGTCGAGAGAAACAGAGAGAAAGGGAAAGAGGGAGAGAGAGGTATCTCTTTTTATCTCCTTCCTGCAATTGTTTATCTGTCTAAAACGTGTCGCGAAGTTACGCTTCATCGAGTGAGAAAAATACTGATATACGCACAAACAAAATTTGGACAAATAATTTTCTTATTATAATCGTTGATTCACTAATTCATTGATGATTCGTACATTTATAATTTATGTATTTTAGTTAGTTCAAACATATGCCTTAAAGTTACATTCAAATTTTCGAAAAATCTTATCCAATTCTGAAGACTACTTACCTTCCATGCTATCGAATATTGGTAGCTCAAGTGTTCACCACCGAGTACCAAAAGTCCCAGAACAAAGGAATCAAAACGACGCATCAAAGTATTCGTCATGTATCCTCGACTCGTTCCAGAAATACTCTCGTGCTGTGCGTCTGATCATCGCAAAAATCCCTGAGAGACGTCTTTTTTTCACGAAAGAGTATTAAGCACGGTGGTACGTGCCCCCTTGCCAATACTACTCCATCATTCGTTCAAATTACACCCTCTCAATGAAGGCTCCCCAAGCTCTCGTCCCAGTAAAAAGAGGTTTGTCGTCCACGAACGAGAAGACAGCGACATATATATATATATATATACGCGTATAGATATCTATTCTTTTTTGTAGATATATGTATCGGCTAAAAAAGGGAAGAAGAGTCCTCTTCGGACCCGTAAGGGGTTGGGGGGAAGTGCTTTCATTACTCTAAGAGCCGATTGCATTTTTTACGTCTCCACAGAACGCCAATCGCTATATGTCATCTGTGCCCTATATCGAACTATCTGTATAACTGTGTGGTATTCTCGTACCGGTCGATTCTCCGTCATCCCCTTTGCCGCACACGGGGTTCAGGGGTTGATCCTTCTCTCTCGTGGTTTCAATCTGCACGTTCTCTGCTATATACGAAGGTCGTCCTACCGTGTAGTACCAATGCTGGCCATCTAATCACGCGAGGGCGCGTGCGGGGGCGCCGCGCAATCAGATCCGCTGCCGCTATACCCCCTCCCCCCCATACACACACAGACACTGTGTGTGACAAGAGAGAGAGAGAGAGAGCGAGAGAGAGAGAAAGGCAAAGCCGCTCTGGCTTCGGATTGGGTTTGGCGATGACGGTGGTATCGTTCGCACGGTGGACGGACAAATGAACGGACAATCCCTCCTAAAGGATGGGATGTTCGAAATCTTCGTGTGGATTTAAGTCTCATTTTCCTTCTCCTCTTCGACTTTCTTCTCTATTTCACCTTTCCTTCGCGTTACTGTCTTTTTTCTCTTTCTTCTTCACCTTCGTTATTCTCTTTCATCGCTTCTTGCCACCATATTATTGCTCGTGCCCTTTGCTATCATTTTCGCCGTTTCACCTTGTTCATCTTGATCACTGTATTACGTATCATTCTAATCATCGTTATCTTCTCCTTTTTTGTATCGATAATTCTCTTTATCATCTTCATTGTCAACTTTCTCGACACTTTCTTTCTCTTTATATCCGCCGCCATTCTCCTCTTCATATTTACTTGCTTTTCCTACTTACTTCATTATGTTCTTCCATTTTGTCTTCTTCTCCTTCTTCATCAACGTCCTTATCATCATTCTCATGATCGTTTTCACTTTCTTACTCTTTATCACGGTCTTCCTTGCCACTCTTCTCTCTCTCTCTCTCTCTCTCTCTCCCTCTCTTTCTCTCTCTTCATCATTCTCTCACTTTTTCGTTTCTTCCTCATCCCCGTTTTCTTCATCCTCATTTTCTCGTATCGCAACGAGAGACTTATGGATCCGCCTTTTCAATCAAATGCCCTCTTGCCACTCTATCTACGTTCTAAACTGAAAAGACTACCCGTAGTCGGGAGAAGATGGAAGCCCGCGGTGACGAAGCGAGAGCTTAGCCCCGCTCGCGTAATTAAGTTGCCCCCGATTGAGAATTAATCATCGACAAAAGATATCGAGAACCCCGTGAATAGAAGGAGAAGTCGTTAGATTTCGCGAGCTTTTAGAGAATCGAGAAGAACGAAATAAAATACATAGAGAGAGAGAGAGAGAGAGATGGAAAATTATGCACGCATTTTGTGGACCTTAAAAAGGTTGGCCTCGATTATACTAGGACGGCCACGATTCCTTTGATGTCGGCCATCGAGAGAGAAGGGAGGCCAAGCGATGAAGAATCCGTACTACGGGGAAAAGCTTCTTACGCCAATTATTTTTAGCCGATTGTTATTATTATTATTATTATTATTATCATCATTATTTTCACTATTACGTTACATCGACATTTGCGAAAAGATTTTCTGCGAAGGAAATTATTTTGGCCCATTGCGGATTATTGCAGGAACGAGGAAATAAATGTTTTGCATTTTCAACAATGAGGGAAAACTCAATGGAACTATAACAGAGAAAGTGTCGAGGAATTAGCGTGAACAATGTTCGGGAGGTGTCGAAAATTCGCGAGAGAGGCTTTTATCTCGTTTCATCGCATTCTATTTATGAGCAAAAAGCTCGTTCTCAGGGATTTCGTTTCCTTGTTACACACGCACGCAGACGCAGACACATACACAGACGCACAATTAGCGGGATAACCTAGAGATGCCTTTGATGTCGACGAGAGTGTCGAGGAGGGAATTTGTCGGCCTCGACACATGGCCGGCCCTCCCCTTAACCTCATAAGGGCTTATGTACAGACATCCAGATCTTGAATTTTACACCCTTTTGACTTTGAGGGCTCCGATATGTATACGTATATCAGTAAAATTCACGAGAGCAACGCGTGCCCTGTACAGTAGTAAGTACCTCCACAATAACGGCTTACTTCACATCTCTACAATCGTCACAGTAGTTTTAACAACGCCCGATAGGGCTTTGAGGGGAAAGCGTTGATTTAGCACGTAGCATTTTCATTCAGACCGGTGAAACCCCGCGGGAGTTAGGAGGGAAACCCTTCGCGAATGAATTCTCGTGTACGGACGAAAATGGGGATAAAGGTATAGCAACAAATAAAGACAAACGTATTTTTTCGCCGAGAAAAAACAAAATAAAGCTTCGTTCGAGACGAAACAATTGTTTGAATAACATTGACACATTTTCGTATGTCTCGTCGAATCGGCATTGAGTTTTATTTACAAATGTTGATAATGTTTGCAACGTCTTGAATCTTTTCTCAACATCGATTTTAATAAATTTGAATAATTTTTAAAACGTCTTAATATTCCGTTCGATGTTGAATAATTTTTCTTTTTCGATGCGAATGCATTTTCCAAAATGTTAATCATTTCTTAATAATTTTCGTGTGTTCTTCTTTTCGTTTATAATATCTATTCGACGGTGATTTTTCGATGAGCCGAGGAGAGCGTTGGATCGAATCATTTATTATTTATCTTTTATCATTTGTCAAGTACAGGGTGCGAGAGACGGATGATCGATTTCTACGAAAGAGAAAGTCCGTCTTCTCAGAAACACATACACACACACACACATACCACGCACATACAGTCTATTTCGCAGATTCGTCGCAGCGTCGACGTTTTCATCTCTCTCGCAGTGAGAGTTGCGCGTGCGTTCGCGAAAATCCCGATAATCCGCTGCGAGACACAGATTGAGTTCGCTCTCATCGTCCCTTTCCGTGATACGCCGAGAAAACGTCGACGACGGCGATGGCGGCGGAAGGATATCGTGAAGCCGAGAACGCGGAAAAGGAAGAGAAGAAAATTGGAATTCTGCTCGCTCGGGAAAAGATGGGAGAAAGGGAGAAAGAGGAAAAGAGAAACGAAAAAGAAAGTCCCTGTGGGATTAGAATCGCTGGTCCACTGTGCACTATATATGTATGTGTACATGTACATATATATATATATATATATATATAGTAGAAGAAAAAGAAGGCGAAATTGCTGAAAGAACCGTAGCAGGTGTCAACGTAAGCCGGATCTAAAAGAATATTTTCTCCGTCTTTCGACATGTCGCAGTCCGAAAAAATCTCTGCCCACCAGTCCCTTCATCCTCCAGTCTTTCCTCTTTTCTTCAATTTCGTTCACGCTTCGACATGATCCTCGAAAAGCGAGTTTTCACATGGCTGGCTAAAGCTAACTATTTGAAATCCGAATATGCAATAAAATATTGCGCTGAAAAGTCTTCGAACAAAAAACAGGCTGGCAACTTCCGACTACCCAATGCTTGTCCTACTTCTCCAGCGATCGTCCAGTCCGTCTTCGACTTATCTTCAATTTCATTCACACTTTAGCATCATCCTTGAAAAAGCCATTTTCTCAGCAAGAAGTAAACTACTTCGATCAATACTTTTCAGTAAAATTCAAATCACATACTTATTCGTTCCAATGTAATAAATAAAATTGTACATGGCAGAAAGATAATTGAGAGATCGTCCGTGTATCCGATAATTAATAGAAGAAAAAATAGAAAAAAAAGAAAGAATAGAACGTTCAAAAATCTTGTAAAAAAAGCAAAGTGTCAACTTCGGGCCAATCCTCGTCGTAATCCCCCAACAATCTCAAAACCTTACTCTTCTTTGACAATGAACGCCGGGCTATCGCGAAATAAATTTCCCATATGTATTACACCCTATACCATAGCTACTCCGGTAGAGCGGTGTTGGCCCCTTCGGTCGCTATATCGCGCTTATATCCCGAATATGTACAATATCGCCCAGCAGGATCGGGGTAAGCCGGTAGCAGCTCGTTCTCTGCTCGTACACGACTTTCCATCTATCCCTCTCTCCATCACCGGACCCACTACGTGGGTTGTTCAGCATGGAGAACACAACGGCTCCGGCACATCCAGTCAGACCGGACAGCGAGGGGTTGGCGGCGGAGGTAGGAATGGGTCTTGACAAGGGCGAGGGGGCGAGGAGAGGAAGCAGAGGTGGACGACGATGCAACAGCAGCTACCCGGTAGGGCTCACTCGATGCGCACAATTAATATCGAGTCGTATCTCGGATCTCTCATTATTACCCAAGAGGGCCGCACCAGGCATGCTTCTGGGCTGCTGCGAGTTCCGATCTCTCGTGTAGGTGCGTATCGAGCTTCTACTCCACGTGTGTCTTACATATACATGTATTTATACCTATGTATATGGATATATGGATGTTGGAACACGAGAGGAAGATATGCGAGGATGCGTTCGCCTCTCGTGGCAGCATGTCCGCCTTTGCAACGCGGCTACCGTTCACCCCGGGACACCGCGGTCGGCCATGCATCACCCTAACGAGCCGAGGATCGCGTGCCGATCTGTATTAAGGATTTATAATCCAACCGGCGCGAGCGAGCATGCACAGACATGGGAAATGGTTGCAGTGTTTTCGATGAACGGGGTTGGAATTAAGAGCTAGTTCGGAGGTTAAGGGTGAAATTTGGATGAAATCGCTGATAGGAATGCCTGTCTTTAAGAAGCATTGATAGGGAATAAAAATTGATGCCGCATGGCGAGAAGTTACATGAGATCTCGGATCATAACGCCATCCGTTATACTTACCGACCGTAGCTAAGTCATCGATGGAATCTTCGATCTTCCGTCTCATTCTTTTTGTATGATAGATTATAGATAGATTTTTACGATAGACTCATATACCTATATATACATACGTGTGTGTGTAGATAAATAGTTGCTTACCAAAGGAAAATAATAAAACAAGAGATACAAGCTACGCGGACGGTCCGTACGCTTTCGACTACGCTGTAGGTATAAAGCTCATCGCTCTCGCGAGACTTCCACCTTAACAGCCAACGTCCTAACTGTGAAAGAAGCTGAGGAGGTATAACGGGGTGGACGTTTAACATATGAGAGGCTACCAGTGTTATTAATGCGGGAACGAAGAGGTGCGTCTCTCTTCTCGGTTTCTCGGCTTCGTTGAACCACGAATCGGGCCCCGAGCCTTGGGCTCGCGCCAGCGCCGAGGAAACGGAGAGAGCGAGATGGAAAGATCCGTCGAGGGCCACCCGCACGTCCTCGCGAGATACCTTTGGGAAGTCCGAGGAACACGTTACAGCGAAACGCGCTCCGGTAATCTGAAACTAGGGAGGGGGAGGACGATGATCGCACGACGAAATGTCAATCCAGTCGGTCATTTCTTTTTTTTTATGAAGATTTATGCCGACGTTTCGCGAACAACATTTTCGATACTTCTCATCGGCATGCCTCTTCAATATTTTCCAGGTTCCATAAACCTTGTATGATCCGTAACATCAAGAACCTCTTAAGAAAAAATCGGGCAATAGCTAATCAGATCGTTCTACCATTTTCTACTAACCTTCTAAAACTTGGTTTTCAACTATTTTTGGCCGTAAAGGGGTAATTTTCAACTATTTTTGGCCGTAAAAGGGTAATTTTCAGCCATTTTTTGCCAAAAATCAGGCAATAGCTAATCAGATTGTTGTACCATTTTCTACCGACCTTCTAAAAATTGGTGTTCACCTATTTTTGCCCGTAAAAGGGTAATTTTCAACTATTTTTGGCCAAAAATCGGGCAATAGCTAACTAGATCGTTCTACTATTTTCTACCAACCTTCTAAAAACTGGTTTTCAACCATTTTTCGCCGTAAAAGGGTAATTTTCAACCATTTTTTGCCAAAAATCAGGCAATAGGTAATCAGATTGTTCTACCATTTCTACCAACCTTCTAAAAATTGGTTTTCAACCATTTTTGGCCGTAGAAGGGTAGAGATGGGATAATGTAGTATAACTGCAGCCCACCGCTGAAGGTAGGATTGCACGATCTTACCCGTAACATCGTCGGTTACATAAGAGGATGCGCATATGTTACGCCGTGCAGGTTCTACCTACGGGACTCGAGGATGTTATATGCCTTCCTGTTTCGGTGCGAGGCTAATTAATATGTGTTTAGGAATGGAATGCCACACGTGGTGTCTCGCCCGGCGGGTATTCAAGAACCCTGCAACTTTGGTATGTAAAAAGATTGGACGGGCGAGAAACCCAAAGGGGAAAACATTTGCGGCGTTTCGTGCTTTTTCAAAAGACAGGAGAATTCCGACGATGAATTTTGAGGACGCAGTCACTGTGGTCACGGCGTTACAAAGAGAAATTACAATGTTTAGACGACGAACGGGTTCTCGAAAGGATTTCCCCTTGGAAGAACGATTGTTTTTCACGTATAATATTACATTCATGCATTATTAAATCAATATCGTGATGAAACTATAAATTTTTATTCACCGAACCCATAATTCACGTATTATCTCAAAATAATAATATTGACTCGTAATTATATTTTACGAAAAATGCAATAAATTTGTCATCTTATTTTTGTCTCAGGTATCACTACACAGAAGGTGCGAGCCGTTTTCCTCCTCGTCACTATTCTCCGAAGTCGCCCATGTCATGAGCCCCGCCGCCGGCGCCGCCGCCTCCATCTTGTTACGCACTGTACGATCACACGAACGAGACCGAAATGAGCGCCAACCCAGCGAGTAACGAGGAAATTGGGCTGATTAACACGAATCAAGCGAATAAGGATTTCCCAACACTATCAGGCAACTACGATCAGGATTCCTCGACGTCGTCATCGTCGGCCTGAAATGACACCGACGGTCCAACGTCCATCGCGTTCCGACGTCATTTGACGGATTAAAAAAAGAAAAGACCCTAAGCGTACAGGAAGCGGCTAACTTCTTTCCCGTTTTTCATTTCGTTTCTGAGCCACGCGCGACGAATCTTGGAAAACTGTACGCGCCATCAATCGATTCCAGAAGCATAAACGGATGCGCACCTGACTCTCTCGCCGTCTCTCTATCTCTCTCTCTCTCTCTCTCTCTCTCTCTCTCTCTCTCTCTCTCTCTCTCTTTCTTTCTCGTGCTTTGAAATTACAGAAAGCGCCGTGGTGGGCTCTCGAGGATGTTTTTCTCATGATTTCGCCGCAAGTTCCGAACTCTCGCCTACCGATGTTCTATCCACACGCGCAAGAAAAAAATGCTCGCGCGGCCCGCCTCGTTAATTATTCCAGGAGCGAGTCGTACGCTCCTGGAATACGCATTGCGTGTCTCTCTTGGTGCGTGATGCATATACATATATTTGTACATATCTATATACGTATACATATATATGTATGTATATGTATATACAGTTATACTATATAGGCCTGATACCCCGATCGTAACGGAGATAACCCGTAGTGCATGCTCCGCGCGGTGCCCAGCGTGAAACTCATTCAGGAACACCCACGCGTGGACACCCCGGAGACCGAGAAAGACCGATGCACCGTTCCCTCTCGGGACGAGTTCATCGCCGCTTCTCCAAGTTTCCATTTACATTCGGAGATTCTTTAATTAATATTAATTTTTCGAACGAACACGTTTTTAATCACACGTTTTGTTCTCGATGCACGAAATGTAACTTGTAAATATCATAGCGTTTGAGCCGTTTTCTTTTTTATGAACAATCGTATTGTGTATTTAAAAAAAAAAACAAAAAATCGGAGGTCAACGTAAGCGCGAGCCGTCGTATAATATAAATGTATAGTAAAACATGAATAACGAAAAGAAGAATCAATGGTGGATGTAGTTAAAGAAAAAGAAAAATTTTTGTGCATTTCCAAAAAAATTTCCTATAAATGTGTATACCTGCCGAAAATTGCATTGACAAATGTATAGAAAATAAATGAATAAGAAGAGAATGAAGTTTTTTTTGCTTTTTATTCTTTCTTCGATCAAAAGAAGGTACTCGGCGTCTTTATAAATCGATACAGGCAAGTAGGTACGTCATCGATGAACAAGAAGTAGAGCATGTGGCAACGAACCAGCGATAGAGGTAAGATTCGTGATTGTGTACAGACATACAGGCGTAAGTACGAGCGTTTATTACTTGCAGCGGCATCGGTTGACCCGTCTTTCTCTCGTATCGTCGGCTATGAACAAGACACACCACTGTATCCCCGTAGAGAAGTGTCAATGGTTATAATGGCCCTCCGCTCTAGCGCAAATGGTGCCATTTCTTTATGGTATTATTAAATCACTGACGATTAAAGGCCTCTTCGCGTTATATCATATTAATCATTTATTAATTTGTATATATTTCCATTTTTATTATTTTTCGATAAGTTTCATCGATTTTATGTTCATGAATATTTTTTTAATTCGCATTATTTATATTTTTATGAATATTTTACTTGATTTAAAATATTTCCCTGCTATTATATTATTTAGTTAATATGGAAATTGTTTTTTCAACGATATTAATTATTATGAAGGTAAATATGGGGGGGATATAGCGGGATATAGGTCAAATGACGAATAAGAAAGAGCAAAAACAGTGCTGCAAATCAAGATCCAACGAAGTACAAGAGCTTCGGGGTGTTCGAGATATTAGAGATGGAATAGAGATAAGTTTATAAAAGGTTGCAGGAGACGGTTGCAAGCCTCAACGAGACGTCTCGTCGGCCGATCCTTTGATCACCAGGAAATTTTATTCTCGAACGTTTCGTCTTTTTCTTTCTTTCGTAATCCGCATCGAGATACACGAGTCCATTTGATAACGTGTAAACTAAACAAAATTAAAACAACAAAACAACGTCCACTGCAATATCTACTCGACTCTATTTTTAGTCTCGAGAATTTCTCACAGCATAATACAAAAGTAATCGTAACCCCCGGAAGAGATCCTCTCTCTCTCCTGTTGTGGCACATGGATGAAGTGTCGGCTATTTTTGTAATACGTATACGCATACTCGCGCCGAGATCGAACGGGATAAAGATACAGCTCAACGAGATAAAAGGCCTATATGTATATTCGATCGTATCGCTAACGACGGATAATTAACGAACAATCGCGGCTTGTCACGACGAGAGGACTTGGATAAAAATGTACTCGTCGATGATTTGCTCGAGTCTTTTTGTTTGTCATAATCACTGTAATCATCGAAAAGAAATGTTGCATCACTTTCAGCCACACGTATCACGTTATTCGAAGAAAATAACGACTCTATTCTTTTCCGAAAATTGCACAATTGATTGAACTTATTTTGATTCTGAAATTAAAGGAAAACAAATGTATGCGAATCCTGAAACAATTGTGTCACAAATCGCTGGAATACGGGAATTATTATTACCAAAAATTTTCAGAACAATTATCGTTTCACTACTCGAGACCTTCGGATACGAAAAAATAGAATTTATTAAAACCGAGCGACGTCGCAGAATTTCGTACGTTTCTTGGAAATTTCCTATTCTTCATCATGGATGAAGCATGATGCATGGATAAGCACAGATTTAATCGATTCATAAAGCTCCTGAGTTTCGTGGAAGATGAGACGACCCCAATTACGCAAAGAAACGAATCCATCTCTATATATCATGTATAGACGCGAGCGTTTGAGAGATCCGATCATTAAAGACGTATAATTAGCGAACAATCGAGAAACCTGCTACCATGAGATAATTGATGCGTTCGACAATCGAGGATCGATAAGGACGAAATCTCGGTCGCTAAAATTGAATTAATACAGCGAGAGCTACCGCGAGGAGCGATTGTCCGAGTCCTTGTAGGCGAAAGTCCGAGAACGTATTTCGATTACGATCTCCGTGCGTAACACATTTTTACTTCTCTCGGTAATAAATGTAAAATAATAAATCGCGTATACCCCTGAAATTAACAAATTCGTATCAAATTTCAATATTCAACTTTTATATATTTTTTTCAATATTTCGTATTTTTAAATGTCGACAACTCTGTTGATATTGTTCATACGAGTATGAATTCTGCCAATTTTATTTAACGATGAATTGAATTGGGAAAATGGACGTGGTCTCAACGATAATAGATATCGATTGGATTCTTCGAGAGTCACTCGATTCTGAGAAGAGAGACTTCTCTCATGAAACATATATATATTACCAGAACGAAGCGTCTGGTCCAGAAAGATGAGATGGCGTTCGAGATATATATCGAGAACCTTGCGAAGGTGTCGGTTGGTACGGTGTTCTGAGAGAGAGAGCGAGAGAGAGAGAGAGAGAGAGATTCCTTCGTGATCGAACGACCGAACTCTATAATATTCCTTCACCGTAACAGTTTATGAACGGAATTCATCGTAGACATTGGCCAACCGACGGTGATTGGCATCGGTTAAACAAAAATCGTCTCGGAATAGCGAAACGCAAAACGACCAATCACTGTCGTTTTCGATTACACGTGCCATTCACTATATTACGTGCGTTGCCAGCCTCTCCGGCGAGGGTACAGCGGTGCGAGGCGAAAGAGAAGCCTTGCCAGACAGAGACGAGCCGCCAGAAGATCAACCAGCCGGCACGAGGGATACCTTTCTCTCTCTCTCTCTCTCTCTCTCTCTCTCTCTTGCTCTCTCTCTGACAGGCCGAACGTCATTACACGATGACTCGACGATCGCACTTTACCATGCCGGTGCGTGCTCGCGCCCGAAGCAGCGATAAATATTTAAGCGGGAGAAGATAGGAAAAAAAAACTAAAATAATAATGCGAGAAAAAAAAGAAAATGAAAATAACCGAGGGGAGACGCTTTTCTCCATACGAGTGATAATTTATTTCGACAAGTTGACAAAGCTTTCGTCGAAGCACGAAATATTAAATTTACGATCGAATCCAGCATTTCACGAATTTATTAATTGTATGTAAAAAAAACAACCAAAAATCACATTATAATTACAGCGGGTTGATTTTTTATCTTTCTTCCGTTTAAAAAGACATCCCGAGGGACGATGACGATAGTTTTTATTTTGCGTCTTCGTGGCAAAGTGAGAAACGATAAAAATCTCGAAGGGGTTGGACGTCATTACAGCTGTTAAGGAACCGGCAATTTCCAAATTAGAACCGGTCACGGAACGGGGCAGGTTGCACCCAGTTTACAGGCATTATAGGTATACATACATATACATGCTTTATAAATGTATATATATATATATATATATATATATATATATATCTATGTAGAATCGAAGAGAGTTATTTTTAAGGGGGCGCGGCCGAGCAACGAGGGAACGCATTAGAGCATCGTCATCGACTACCTGGACACAGATCGACGAAGATGAGGTGCGAAACTGCACGGCGGGTGAGGCCAATCGAAACATCTCATTACCGAACGAAAATCACACTCGAAACTATGCGAAGCGATCGATCGGGAGGAATACGTGCTCGAGAAAAAATAAAAATAAATTCTTCGGTCGACGAAAATTCTACCGTTTTGAGATGTTCGACGTCAACTCTTCGCACGGGGGATGATGGAAAATTCTTCACGAGAAAGTCGAACAATATGTAAAGAGCATAAGGGTGAAATGTGATGATTTCAATATAGAGGGGTTAACAAAAAATAAACACGCCAAGTTTTTAGATCGCAATGATAATAATTCACATTAAACTTGAAGCCAGAAATCTCGGACAAAGAAAAAAAAATGTCATCGAGCGAACAGCAAGGAGAAAAAAGTTTTTAAAAATCTGCCAAACGATCTTGCAAAAGAGTTAATGGCGGATGGCGAAAGGACCGACGTGAAAGCCTGAGAAAATAAGCTCCTCCTTTGAGTTCGCTTCGCAGTCTCCGCGCCGCCCCCTCCAGTTTTCAACACAAGAATGGTGGGGGTGGTGTGAAAGAGGGGGAAATAGGGGGTACTAATTAATTACTGTGATTAATCAGAAAAGTTCGTAATTAGAAAGTTTCCTTGGAGAAATTAAAATGGCGCAGATTGACGTACGGCAAGTGTAGGAAAATTTTCCGAGCCCCCTTTGCTACCAACTTCCACGACAGCCCAAGTGTCTACGTGTGTGTGTGTGTATTTGTGTGGGAGACGCAAGCCCCACATAGAACTTCACGGTTTCCGATAAACTCATTAATTAAGGTGGATCGCTTCGCGGTACGCGGAATTCGAGGCCGGAATATAGCCCGGGGTCCCAAAACATTGACGATGTTCCAGAGGGAAGAAATTGAAGAAAAAATGCTGCGCCATTGGATTTATGAAAGTTAATCGGTAATCTTATCGGAGGACACACTTTTTCATTCAAATTTAATTAATCAAATGTTTTATAACATTAACAAAATTATGATAAATATCGGATTTGTTTAACACGTTTTTTTACAGGAAATATAATTCGTAAGACATATGAAATATTATAATTTATCATTGTTAATACAATTTCCAAGAAATATAAAACATAATATAATGTTGTCGATATATTCGAATTATAATTGTGTTCCTATTTGTATCATCGACATTGTTAAAATAAATCGACGGAATTTTCTTTTCTTGTTTATTCGGACGTGCTTATGTCCCTAACACAGCTTATGAACAATATCTTCGTTCTAGCGAAAATATTTATTAATACTAAAAAGAATTTATTAAAATGTTTAAATATTGTTAAAAACATATGAAACACAAGTGTGTCTGTCAAAATTTTAATTTCATAAAAACTGTAGAATGTACGATATAAAAATAGCTAAATCGAGTTACTGTTTTCCTACGCCATCGCATGGAAAAAAAAAAGGAACGGGGAATCAATCGGGCCACGTGCAAATGGTCAAATCACGAAAACGAAAGCAGCAACGAGCAGGAACGAGTGAGAGCAATAGTGAAACGGAAGTGAAAAACGCGTTTGGCAAACAGAGGAGAGGTCACCTCTGGTCTCTCTTCTGTTGGCCCATTTGGCCCAGGCCGATAGCTCGTATCATCAGAAAGCAGCACGGCAGAGGCAACGAGAATATTCATTCTTTTCGCGGAGGCTCGAACCGGCGTTCCAATCGCGAACGCTCGATGGACAAACCCGAAATTCCGCACCGCGTTCGTTTTCCTCGTTTTTTTTTTTGTTTTTTTGTTTTTTCCTCTTTTACTTTTTTTACGGCCAACATCGCGAGGATTCAGCGTCGCTACAGCAAATTGACTGGAACGAACACTCCTCGGTCTATGTAGTAAGCACATTTACGTACTAACGGTTCGGCCGGTCGTGTACAAATTAATGTTCCGAAAGGATTTCGTTCGATCGGGGTCGCGCGAAATTTCATCATTATTGAAAATTCGCGTAAGAACGATTTTTCTTTACTCCACCATTGTCGTGCGTAGAATTGAGACTACGATTATTAAAATTATCGACAACCGTTTGTGTTAATTTGAAATTTTGACAATTTCTCATCAACATAAAAGCTTCCTCTCTACAGTGAAGCGAGAAAAATAAAAAAAAAAATAAAAAGACTCGAGGTAAGGAAACAAAATTGAAAGGAATAACGCGTCACGTTTCGTGGGACAAGTCACGCGTGTCTCGCACATAATCACCGTAAATCGAACGTCTCTAGAAACGATCGTAATGTTGGTGCCAATGTCGCTGTGACGACCGCATAATGCCGAGGTCGATGAGCCTCGCGCGTTCGATACTTCCCCGAATCGAGGTGTTCGCTCCTTCGCTCTATATGCAGGTGTTGGCCATACCTAAACGGACTTTGCCAAATTTTTGCTCGTCGTATCTTTTCATTCGATTTTCGTCGTCGCCGTCTGTTTCGCGATACTGCGAAGAAAAAAGCGTCACGCCGATTTGCGAACCTCCCGTGAGACTGATTCAATCAATTCGCTCGCACGTTAACGTCGATTATCCTTGGTAAAGGATGTGCAAAAAGAAACTCGCCCGAAGATTGAAAAAAAGAGGTCGCAATTCGTTGCAATTGATATAAAATGTAATCGTGCTATCACGCAAAAGTAACAAGACAGAGTCGAAAAATGGTCGTAAAACGATGAATTTATTATCAATTAAATTCTTTCACCGTCGTGAGTTTGAATTTTTTAATCATTTTCATAAATGAACGATAAAAAGTAGAAATGTCTTTGGGAAAAAGCTGGGCTGAATATCAAGAACCCCTGCTACGGTACGAGATTTAATTGAATTAATAAATAAGATTGCGGTGGCGTTAGGAGACAATCGTTTCGACGCGGTTTTTGGAGAATCATTTTTTAACTTCATCTTTCATCCCCCTCGTGTATGCGAGAATTCGTCGTCGGTTTTGGCGGTTCAAGGACGGGGGGATCAGTACTCACCCCAAAAAACTTACGAAGGGTTCCAAACCCGGTATCTGCTTCTCGACAATCGCCCTTTTTTTTGCGATCACCCTCCTCACCGCAGATTGAAATTCTTAGCCGCCCCGGACTGTATATATAT
The DNA here is from genome assembly GCA_951802705.1 of Netelia virgata. Taxonomy (NCBI): domain Eukaryota; kingdom Metazoa; phylum Arthropoda; class Insecta; order Hymenoptera; family Ichneumonidae; genus Netelia; species Netelia virgata. Next base: position 18,796,577 of record OX637864.1, read on the forward strand.
ATATATATATATGTATGTATCTAGGCTTTCGCCTTTTTCCTGACCACCAACGTCAGGCAGATTTCGTTATTTCATTTCGTGACTCTATCCCGATGTTAAACCATCCATCACGCCATGGTGGACATTGCGATTATCCACCGAAAAATTCTTCGAGTCGACAACGACGGAATTCCTTTTTATTATTAACATGGATTAATGTTTACGACGATAGTACAAAAAAATACAAATATAGTTTATAATAAATTAATATTAATATTATTAATACAAAGATACGGCAACTTTTATTTTGTTCAAAGAAATGATTTATCAAATAAACTCAACTTATTATATAAAGGCAATGTTATCGAAATAAGCCAAAATACATTGTTATAAATCCAAATGAGATATGTCATTCCTCAGAGATATTGATTTCAATAGAGATATATAATAATAATAATAATAATAAACACAGTTCCCTCGACCGATAACAAGAAAATCTAGAAGAACACACTAATCACAGCGGAATGGCAAAGGAAAGATGAGCCGCAAAAATAGTAAACAGCTCTCACTAGCACATCGCACAGGACCCAAACAGAGACAAGAAGGCCCAGAACCGGATAACCCTTACCAGAAACAGAAAGATTCAGCAACCTAGCAATCCAAGATGAAGTCACCAGAAACTAAAGAAGACATACGATAAAAGAAACCATGAACACGTGCACCTGAAGAAGACTCCACCTAGTCCAAGAACCATCTCAATAATACCAATTGTAATATCCCCACATATCGCCACAAGAACCACGCCACGAAACTTCACAAAGCCTCTTGGTCAACTGGACATCGACGAATATTCAAACACGACCATCAAAAAGCAGTCATCGTCAAAACAAGAGCAATAAGAAAACCCCACAAGACCAATAACTTCGTAGCCATAGCAATAAAACATGGACGATCATGTGCCATGGTGGGAAGAAATCCAGCATAATATTCAGAAACCGTTACAAAATGCAAAACTGTACAATAACAATAAAAGCTCGTTTTGTATCCACAGATATTTCGTTTTTATTATAAGATGGTTTTTAAAAATTACACATAACTATTAAAATGCCTGTAAATAAAAATTGCATCGGCCGAACTTATTGTTAAATCAACGAAAGTCATTTTGCTCTATTAAATATTAACGCATTATTTTGAATATTTTGGTTCAAATTGTTCGGTCGTCTCTCGGCACAGGGGATGATTTTACGCGTCGAGAACACGTCGAGACGTCGAGTACTCTCCGCGCTCACCCTACAGACACTTTATGTCCCGATGTTTCGAGAGAGGGAGGAGGAGAGAAAAAAACTTCTCGTAATGCTCGGTGGTGAGATTCCTCGCGTTATGCGGGTCTACACAAGAGGATGGGTGGAGTTGCACACTCGACCAACCGACGAGATCTTTTAATTTGAGGCCAAATTCCTCTCGAGGGTAGAAATCCTTACAACGTAGGGGAGAGGCCACATTGCATTGCGAATGCAAGAGTCAGACCAGTCGAATTGTCGCGCACGAAGGGTCTGCGTTATAACCGCGTTCGAACGTTTTATAGCCTGAAATTTCTAAACGGCCTTCTCTCGCTTCGATTATCATCGTTGTATTAAATATTTCGTTTTTTCCGAAACTGATATCATTAATATTCAGCGTGGAATTAATTAACGGGGTAATTCTATTTTTATTTAATTTACAAATCTTCTTAATCTTTTTTATGAGAAATTACGACGAAAAAAAAAACATATTAATAAAAATTGAAGATGATTGAATTGGTTTGAATTTCTATGTCTCTTCAATCAAAAAAATGGTGGGGTACGCGTTATCAACTGTATGTTCAATGTTTCGCGAGACCGTAAAAGCATCAAAATATTCATGGCTACGGCGGAGTCGATTACGAACGACTAAAATTCAGAGCAAAATTTACGTGTGAGAATGGGCGTGAGAGAGTCGAGGAGTGTAAAATATACACCTGCAAGCAGCATCAAAACAGCGTGGAAGGTAATAAATTTCTCGGAAACATGCAAATTCACGAGGGACACGCGAGGAACCGCGACGACGACGACGACGACGACGACGTCAACGGCAACGAATATATATATATGCAATACGAATATATATATATATAGACATATACATTGCACGACACAACGACTGTAGAGGGAATTACGAGAGCACGAGTTTTGGACAAGTGTTAACACACTTATAACCAGAACTCTTGTCTAACGTGTGCACGTGATGAATATTTTTCACTCCTGCCAACTTATACAAATCTTTTGATTTTATCTGTCGAAGTAAAAAAAACAATTACTTCGAGCTTTAAAACGATGTTTCCTATATTCTTTGTCACTTCAGATTCATGGCGGAATTATACACTGCCCGGTCCTAGGAAATTCATATATATATATATAAGGGTGTGTATAGGGATGGTATCAATCGTTCCCTGCGCCGTCCTAACGATCGGTGATAATGAGATATACTCGATGATAGCTGTTGGTATATCATGCGTTTAAATCCACGGAGAAAACCGCTCTCCCACCCTCCCACTCCCGCTTCATCCTTGTCATCCGAACGCAAAGAGGGGTTCGAGCCCTCAGACTTAGAGCCACCACCAATATTGATTGAATTAATTATATCTTCCCTCGTGTCACGGAGATATTTCGTCACATGACTGCCCCCACCTCGTACATCACTGAGAAACTGGGATATCGGATCGAGTTGAATAATGCGTTGAAAAAAAAAATGCCATATATTAAAAATGTTAAATTATGTAAATGAAATGCGATGGCTAATGATTTTGATCGCGCGCTGTGTTAAATTTAATACGAGACACTTTACAATTTGTTAAATATCATAATGTCAAGGAAATTCATCTTTTAATAAATTAAAGCTGAGATTTTGTCAACTTACTGGCGCTTTTTTCTCTGCATTGAGAGAATCTCGATAGATTTCTAAAGTGTCGACAGAATTGAGATTGTAGTCGATTCTGGGGTAAATGTGTTATACATCTATACATTTATAATTCTATATGTATGTGTTATAGTGTATATAGATGGAGCTCGCGCGTACGGCAATGACGGAAAGGGTGTCTCGCACAATGCGTGTAGTCCCACGAGAGACGCTTATCTGAAATTACAATGTTACCCCTCCGACAAACGCTTCACCAGCTGGTTGAAATCCTCGATCGTTGTTTCCACAAGCATAGCAGGTCCTTCTCAGACTTCCTCTCTCCCTTTCTCCCTCCTCCTCGCCTTACTAATGCCTTTTACCGACACGTGCGTGCAGACTGATTATTATTGTTCTTACGTTCGGCTTTGTCTGACTGACTTGGAATCTTCAGCAATTGATATTCCTTCCTAAAAAGTTTATGTCACGAAAAAGCTAGTTTCGTACTTCGGCATGTCTTTCCATTTTGTACTATAGACTGACACAAAAACGGACCACTTTCAATGCAAGCGGAACGAGAAATAAAAAAAAAAATTGACGGTGAGCGAGAGTGGAGGGAGAGGATATTATTAACCCTTATAGGCGTTTCAATTGTGACGTAAATATCTGGTATCGTCTCGTTCTCTTTTATCACATTCTGACGGATATCCTTAAAACAATATTGTTTTTGCGTCATCGGTAAATACAGTCATAATTTAATCTAATTTTGTCGTCGCACGATTATCCAAAGAGCAACAAGTGTCTCGAGTATCCTAGTCGACAATGTTCACATCGGGATGTGAATAATTGTGAATGTTTGGATATATAGACACGAGCTACGAGGGACAACAGACGTATCGTAAATTTTTCACGGTTTCGATAGCCCCAATAACATCGAAAACAAATCATCGATCAACCATCGTCGTGAATCATTCGGTCTCCTTTTAGGGAAAGATCTTTGGGATAGGTGAAGCGGTCGAGAAAGTAGTGAGTAGGGTAGATTTGTTTATTTTTATATCATTTCTATGATTTTTTCAATGTTTTTTATTAAGCCATTCACGAGATATAAATTTTCGAAAAATGAGGGTTTGAGAAGAATGAATTTTTTTAAATGCTCATAACTCCGCGAATAATCAGCTAAATTGCACTTTTTTCAAAATTTTCGTTTTTAAACGTACTTTTTATAAAAAAAATGCCGAATTTTTGTTTAAACGATCTTGAGATTTTCAAATTTCAACAATAAGTTATTGTTCTTCACAATGTTAATAGTCATCGATTTTCTTCAAATTTATTTGTAAAAAACTGTTGTTAATTTAAATAATTTTAAGCCCAGTTTTAGAATGGGATCTATTATTTTCGAACTTTCAATTTTCATGTTTTTAGTTATCCGTGTTAAACAATATCTGAAAACAAATTCTTCTACTCAGAAGCTTCTGCAAATAATTATCCCAGTGACACCTAGTGATTATTGATTTTTTTAAAGGATGATTAAAGAAAAGAGATATATATAAAATAAGGTAGGTATTTATTAATAATAAAAGATATATACAAAATAAGGTACTTATTTTCGAAAAAAACGGGAAATTTCACATGTTTTCCGGATCTCGCCCATTAGATTTGAACTATCCAAAGAATGACCATGATTTTCGTGATGTACGAAAAATTTCCGATGAAAATAAGCACTCTTACAATAATTTTTGAGGAACCACCGCCCACGAGGCTTTTTTTAAGGGTCCTTTTGGTTCGAAAAATTGCGATTTCCGAACTTTCGAATTACTGGTGCGATTCTCTGTCGGACGAACGAAAATGGAGATACAGAATCGCGAAAAGTCAAGTTTTCAAGGTTTCGCGATAACCATCGAAATTGGCGATATATTGCATTCCGGTGAATTTTAATCGTTTCTCAACCTTTAAGAGCTTATGACGATCCTAAATTTCCCGTGCAATAAGAAAATCATGGTTTCGTTTTCGATTTTTCAGACTTTATCGACCTTTAGTGGGTAAATCATTATTTCGTTTTTTTTTTTTGCGGGTTTCTCCTAACGATTTGAGATGTCGGACAAAATCACATCATAATCTTCATAAGCGAGAAATTTCCGATCGAATAGAACCTTTTGCAATTGTCTAACGGAAAATTTGTATTTTTCGACCCCCTCGAGTCGCAAGGTAAAAAATTAGGCTCCAAAAATCGACGTTTCGACATCGCTTTTTTATACATTCTTAGAGATATATATATATATATATATATATATATATATATAAAATAAGGTGCTTATTAATAATAATTACCTTATTTTGTATATATATTTTTCCTTAAATCATTCCAAGACTTAACGAAATAAAATCGGAGATGCAGAAGTTCCAAGTTGTCCGATTCGGTGTGGAATGCCCCCTATACACAATTGTTTCGATCCAATAAGCTTAAACAAAAAAACAATGTGACAGTTCATCAGTTATATCGCTAGCAAATAGAACAAATAATAATGCGACTATTGACATAAAAAGCCCACTAGTCGAACAAATTTGTAAAAGGCATATGTCGTGCGAAAATTGAAGTTTTACTTTTGGGGGATGGATATACACATTTTGAAAATTGTTATCCAGCGTAAAAGTGAAATTATGAAAGATCTAAAAGCTCTTGAACAGTTCGACCGCACTCTCGTGATACGGAAATTTCCAATTGTACAAAACTAACAGCACTTGCGGTATCTTTCATCGCCCGTGAAAGAATTCAGCCAGGGCTTAGACTAGGTCCCGATTATTTTTCCCTCACTCTATAAGGGGCCTAACAGGGCACCCGATCAGGTCCCTTGCGGGCCGGTCACACTTTGTCGATGAGGGCCTAAACAGGGCTATTAATCAGGGCCCGGCTGGTTGCCTCAACAGAACCCTGCCAGAATAGAAACGAAGCCATGAAGCAACCCTATTACTGCCCTATAATTGCCAGCTTTATTAGTGGCTATGTATCAAGCGAGATGTTTTGCAATAATGAACACAATCTTTCCGAATAAAAATGAATATATATATATATATATATATATATTATTGTTTATATATATATTGTTATATTATTGTTTATATATATATATATATATATATATATAAACATATATAATTGTATACAAAAATTGACCCGATAGAATTGTATATATTTCTATGTAAACGTATAGAAACATATACAATATCTACAACGTACATATACGTTGGTAGATAAGCACTACTCAACATGTTACATAACAGTGTGCTTGCCAGCGCAATCGGGAGACGAGTAACGATTTTCTTCATCCTGCTCACGTCTTTATAATACCGGTGGACGACGGGTGCGCTTGCGAGAAAGCGCGCGACCATGCGCCACCTGCTGGCCGTGAGCGAAGCTACACGCTCATTTTTCTGTCGTACTTATGGCTTATATCTATGTCGTCTCTTTCTATATATCTATATGTATGAAGTTTACAAATTATGTATTGATGCAATATATATATATATATATATATATATATATATTTCATCAATACATAATTTGTTAACTTTTAATAAACAATCTTTTGATTTACATGCTTCCATACGCGAATAAAACCAAAGAAAACTATGTCTATATCTAATGATATATGAAGCCATATAAAGATGAAGCCATATATATATGTACAATTATTATGTATTTCAACATAAAATAAAAGTACTCATATACAGTCATATACAATTTTATATACCGTAAATAAAATTAATTATATAACTTAACTTAAAATTTTGGTATAACCTAGTGTTTTACCGAACTATAAAATTGTTTAAATAACTTTGCAAATATTGTGTGCTCTGCAATAACTGCTGCCTTGATGAATCCCTTTTGGGCCCTTATCATTTACCTCGCTACGACCTTTTTTGAATAAATAATCCAACCCTGTTATTTTCCTGTCGGGGCCTAGTCCGATTGTGTTGTGGAAATCCCTAGTAGGGAATCCATATTTAAACCCTCATAGGCCCCGATTTTTGTTATGGCTGCCCTACTAATTTCTTTCACGGGCGGATATCATGAGTCAGAAAGTGTCAACCGTGGTAATGGAAAAAGATTTTGTCATAATTCAAGCGACAGCGAGTCGCAATGCAGTTTATTTTGAAAGGCAGGCAATTTCTCATTCAATTTATCGATGAGTTTCGTTTACCTCGATTACTAGATAGAAACTCCAATTTCTTCTAGAAAATTATGAGAAAATCTATCAGACCTTTATAGAAATTAGATTGTCCTTGAACCTTGTCCAAAGGAAAAAGGTTTTAGAGTTTACAGTCAGGATACTGCGAGCTGAGTTGGTAAATGTGCTTTTCTATCAAGCCGATGGGAACATTAACGTTCTCGTCATTTTGACAAAAACACTTGATACTGAAAGAAAAGACCTGCGTGTAACGGGTCATAAGATGAGGCCTTTTTCAGCAGCATCGGCAAGCTTGAGCAGTCCAAGGATAATGAACGATTGTGTATGTAGGGTTATAAACAAAATCATCGTTGGGATTTGTTCAAGACATTGTACACAACCGTATGTTTCTGAGAGACTTAATTTCATTGTGATACCGTTCATGGAGAACTTGATTGGAAAATCTGGAACTGTCTGATGTCGAAAGCACGCTTAAGAATGCGCGGACACAGACAAACGGCTGGAGCCTATTGTCGGCTCTGAAAAGATTGTATTATATTATAGATTACGTAAACGATCTATATAATCATTTCTGGACTCGCTGCTCACGAAGAAAAACAAGAACTCACCGAATGTTTAAACGCTTTCATTTCAAGCTCGCCTTGATAATCCCACTCTTCTTTTTAATTATTTGCTTCGTTCAGCAATAGTTCAGGCATGTCGCTAGCATCATAATATCGTTAATTTCGTCTCCTACTATTTTATTTGTCTAACTAATAATACGGGTTCACACTTGTAACATAGAAAACTTCGTTTGATTTATGCCAGTATTTTCGGAGCCTTTTTCTCATCTTCCGCAAGAATCTTTCAATACAAATAATTATCATTCTCTAACTTCGTATTATATCTTTAAACAACAATTCACAAACGAAGCAAATTTTTTGTCGAAAATAATTAAAAATAATGAAAAAATAATTAAATATCCCGTATTCGAAAAGTAATGAAAAATTTGATTTCGATGATATCTCGACGAGTCAGGGACAATGTACATTTCCGCATATGCCACCTAAACTCTACCCCTTCTTGATGAACACGAAAAAAAAACAGAAATGGAAAATAAACTTCAGCAAGCGCTTCCACCGCTGTAGCAACAATGTTCGTACATACTCATTAAATGAGTGACGCGAGTGTTTTCCAGGCTGGAGAGGGTCTCGCTTTTTCCCTCCACATGCACGACTCTTCGTCTGCTCCCTTGAATGAAGTGCAGGCCTTTTTCCCGTACCGGCATCATTTTGCGTGGGCTCGCTTCTCTCGTATTTCCGCATAATTTGTCTGCTCGGATTCTCGTATCCTCGTTGCCGTCGTCATCATCATCATCATCGTCATCATCATCATCATCATCATCATCAGCGGGATAACTTCATATACAAAAATAAAATAAAACAAAGAATAAAAAAACGCTCCGTGTTGTGCGGGTTCTCGATCCCGGACAGATTTTTCCGCCATCGTTGTCGACTCGACTAGATCGGGTCCTCGATTTCTTTCTCATCACTTATACTTAATCATCGTCGTACTCGAGCTTCAATACTTTCTGGCAATGAACCTTGAAATCATTATCCAGATTTTCCAACAAATATTCTGAAAAAAGACTTCAGACTCGAGTTTTTTTTTACATTTTCGGAGGTTCACAAAATATCTATTATTTTCAATAAAGGGAATGAAAAATTATATCGCAAATTGTCTAGAAATTCTTCTTAATTCATTTTTATTTAACGTTTTCGTGCAGATTTTTTATAACATTGCCTACTGCTCGTTGCAGAGTTTTCAAGTCTTAACCGCAGCTTAAACAGAGCCGAAACTGAGGCCCAAAATTTCTTGGCATAATTCTCAAAATCATCGTTTTCAAGAAACACCACCCCATATTAACTCTCGGCGCTGCTTCTCAGCCCGCTAAGATGTTGACTGAAAACAAAAAGAGAATACAGTGAAGAGTCGTGAAGGTTGGATGCATTTTTATTTATATACGTCCGCAATTTCCAATTATCCGAGAGAAGCAGGGTGAAAGAGTGCAAGACAGAAAAAAAAGAAGAAAAAAGGATAATATATCGAGTTAAAAGAGCATGTGCGTGATCGGGATTCATCACGCGCTCCTCTCGCATGTCCTGTCGCACTTTCGTTCTCACTCCTGAATTTCTCTTCGTTTTTTTTCTCGACTTTTTCCATTCACGCCTTTGGCGTATCACGGTGGTTATATATTTCACCAGGTTGACCCATGAATCGACCAGAATTTCGTTCGTTTTTATTCAATCTTTTTGGAAGAATCACTTTCCTCCTGCCGATCTTGCACGAAAATCCGAATTAATTGTATATATATATATTTATAATATTGCTAAGAAACATTTCACCAATCCATTGTGTTTATAAATTTTGAATCTTCGCGTCTCAATAAGAATAATAAAACCCGTGTTTTATCTTGATACTCGTAATTATAAAATAAAAGATATTAACAAATATTCGAATTAATTACTTTTTTTTTCGTAATGTTCTCAGATTATTATTTTCCATGATTTTTTCCTTAGATCAAACTTTGCAAGAAATTATCATGTCTTTTTCAAATGAGAAACAACCTCGTTCTTCGCATTCGCGGATCACCATTGATGATGGCGCGCGCACATCTGACTACCGAGTTTGATATGATTCAAAATATAAAAGGTCCCCGTTGAATCAGGAAAAAAAATATATATATACAGAGTTAAGCGAAAATTCACGAGAGGCAAAAGCTCGAATAGGGGAGTAAAGGAGACGAAGAAGCTTGGAAGCTCGGGACCCACTCGTGGACGCGCAAATGAGGTGGAAAAGATAAAGGCAAACGCCCGCGATGAGACCTGACGATCATTAACATGCGCGCCCACAAGCTTTTTGAGAGGGATGAACTTTCTCTCCCTCTCGTTTCTCTAGTTCGTTTCGTTATAGCGCACGACTCTCGGGGCTCTCTTTTTTCTCAAGATATACTGCTACACATAGCCATCTTATGATGTCCTACCATCTCTCATTTTCAATACGCCGTCATTCTCGCGCCAAAATGTCAGCAGAATTATTCGTATCTATGAGTTATTCCAGGGAAAAGCGTATACCGCCTATCGATCAATCGTAACTATACGACCCGATCGATACGATCAAAACCTCGTTTCTCTCAATGTCAACGTTGACTCCTCCATATATCTAATCTTTGGAAAACCCACCCACCAATTTCTATAAGTAAGACCTGTGACACGATCTTCCAACTTATTCCACCGAAGTAACTACCCATCTATATAATATCGATCGAAGATATAATAATAATACAATTTTTTCGCACTAATTATTCTCGAATATCAACAAAATAACAAAGAGAACAATTTTTTTTTTTAACATTAAACAACGAATTTTCATTTTTCGATTTTTGACGACTTTATTTACTCCCGATAATTTATGCTTATTGTCACAGTGATGATATCGGTGTCGGCATCTTCTTGATCGTCCTCAGTGTACAAAACGGAATGATGGTTCTTGTATCTTCGGGAATAAGAAAGGACGCGACGACACTGCGGGCGGAATGCAATGAAACGTTGATGCGCTTTGAGTATGGTGAGAAGACACAAGAGGGGGGGGGGGGGGGGGGGGGGGGTGAACCCGGAGATGCCAACCTAATGGCGGCAGCAATTAACAACAAACACCGCTCATTAATCGCGAGGGAGTCCTCGCTTTCTCGCACCCTTTGCCTCTGGGGCCCAACGCCCCCCCCCCCTTTCCTCCGCCGCAGCATCGTTCTTCAACCCCCATTGAACCCTCTTCACTGTTTTTCGCCTTGCTCAACTTCCCCTCTTCTTCGTCTTCTTCGCTATAGTCTTCGTCCTTTATCTGTCGTATCCGACCCTTCATCGTCTTTTCAATCTACCCCCAACCAACCCCTTTTTCTTTCACTTCCGCAACCCTTTTACGCGGTCCTCGCGATCCACGTCTCATTCTTACTCACGTTTCTTTATTTACTGCTTTTACACGTAACCATTATACGTATATATACGTACATGTGGTCACTTTTCTGTGGTGCATCAGCCTTACATTGCATTTTTATCGCGTCGCTTTTCACCCTGCGCTTTCTTTTTCATCTTATTTCTTTCTGAGGTTGGGCGACGAGAAAAGGGATGAAGGTATCTTTAAGAAAAAAAAGCGCCTGAAATCCGTACGATACACCGTCGTAAGTTATTGTCACCGTTTTACTTTTATACCACGAGGCTTTTTGGCATAAAAGATGAAGTTTCGAGCGTAAATTACTCGCGTACAAGACTTTTGCTTCTTCTCCCAGCGCTTCCCATACGCCCCTTTTTTCACCAACGCCATCTTATGGCACACGCTCGAGTCTTCTTAACGTTTCTCTCTCTCTCTCTCTCTCTCCCTCTCTCTTGCACTTTCTTTCTCCTCTCTTCCGCCAAATTATTAAAAGCTAAACTGCGTTTGATTTATAAGAGGGCAAAACCTTCGCGAGGGGTGTGCTGCCCTCCAGCGGCAGACAGCTCACCCGCGGCTTTCCCGGAGATTAATTTTATTACTTCCGCCCGAGTAATTATTGCATTACTTTGCTAGAGAGAGGAAAGTTTTGCCAAGAGAACTCTCGCCCATATCCACGGCCAACCTTCGTAACTTCTTTTTCGCTCTTCCGAATGATCTTAATACTGTTTTTTTGTTTTTCTTTTTTCTTTCATTACACCATGAGAGCGCTCAATTTCTCGATAAAAATAAAATACACAGTTTTGTATCGATGAGTATCAGGGTATGAGTATTCGAACGAGCGTAATTTATTTATATTTCTTTGAGTCATAATTAATTACGTTGAAAATATAATTTTGCTTCACGCTGTCTGAACTTGTAATTTGTGTTATTAAATCAATATTTTCTCACGATAAGCCTCACTTCGCGGCTCACTTATACAAATTATAAGCATTAGTTTCACCCCTTCTGGAATTTCTCATAACTCGGACCTCTTACTACTTGGCGCCTCTTTCTTTCTCTCCTTTTTTTTCTTCTTCTTCTTCTTCGTCTTCTTCTTCTTCTTCTTCGTCTCCATACATAATATCGATAATTTCATTGTCTTCACTAGAAGGTAAGACATAATCGAACTACATTCTGTACGAGGTGAGAGCTTCGCGTCTTCGCGGCCTCGGCCAGCTTGATGAACTTTGCAATTTATTTTCTCACATTTTACGTTCACAGTTTTTTGTTTCATGTTTATTTGGTTTTTTTCACATTCCTCGCATTCCATTTTCCAGTCTTCATCATGCGTGTATGGGAAATTCTCAACATCTTAAAGTGCTCACCGCGTTAGATCCCTTTTCACGATCTCAAATTACAGACAGAAAATTGCACCTCACTCTCACCGTCAAGATTTCTCGACCCCATGGTAAATATCCATTGGCCGATAAATTTTTACTACTTCCTTCCGAGAAACCTTGTCGTTCCTCTCGCCTTAAAGTCTAACGCGCTTTTGCTTCTCGTGTTTTGTTTTTTGGTATCGAAAACAAGAATTTTTTGTTTTCCGGCGACTCCCCCCCCCCCTTCCACCGCCACTATGAACGCCTTTTCTATCGCGCAGGTATGCGCGAGATTTCCACGTTCCCCACCCCAAAATAAAAAATAAATAACTTCGTTTCATTCAATTTTCCCTTGCAAATCGGAAATTTCATTACAAATTGCTGCAAAACCCGACCACAGACTCTCAAGTATTTTCATCATCGTGCAACGCAATTACCGGCTCGCCGGGACAAATTAAAAAATTAACATTGCCAGTGTAGTTTCACAGCGAAGAAATAATTAACCTTCTTCCAAAACGTGTGTGTCTGGTCGCATCCGCGTGGGTGCGTGCGCGCGTGTAGCAACTTTTGGAAAACGCGTCGACGGCAAAGTCCTATAGAAAATCTATTCATTTTTCACAATAGGTACCTTGTTCAAGGTAGGTGTTGTATGTATGTATATACGGGCGAATACACGCCCGAGTGTTTCATTATCGCACAGGCTCGGACAAGCCGTCACGCTTTCCCATATACAGTGAATAAAATTGTGCCTAAGGGGGCAGGGGCGAAGGTCGAAACAGCAATCAACGGGTTGGTAATTAATTCGCGCGTAACGATCGCTTTCAACCAACTACTGATTCATCCCCCGCTCGACGGCGTATATTTGATTTAAAAATATACGGCGTCCGATATCAATGATGACAACGAATCAATAACGAATGTCACGATTTATTGAATTTATCGCGAGGTTGTAAGTATTCATGCGACGTCTGATGAATTAATTTGAGCTATTAATTTCTAATCTGTGACAATGCAGCTTTTTTTAAATATTCTAGTCACCCTAAAATCTCTATTAGACCGCTTTATTATTTTGAAGATCTTTTCGTAGATATATGAGATTATTCTTGAAGAAGTCATTATGTTGAAGGGGAAATCAGGCTAATTTCTGAATTCGCATAAAAATATTTGCAATTATCGTATTTTGTAGATATTTGAGGAAGCACTACGTTAGTAGGGAAAATCAGGGTCGTTTGTGCTTTCAAATATACAGGGTGTTCCAGCAAGGTCGGGACACCGAAATATCTCGGAAAATATCAGTTGTACCGAAAAGTGTTTTAGACAAAAGATATATGGTTTAAAAATATCTATTTATTGATTTTATCAGTTTGACCTTGAGTGTCGTCGCCGAAGTCAGGTCAAGGCGACATCAATTTTTTTAAATGGAACACCCGATTTTTTATTGCATATTCGTATAGTACATCTCGAGAATTTTTCAAAATACTATAAGAAAATATATTTTCATGAAGTAGGTACTTTTCGAGTTATGATGCTTCAAAGTCACAGTATCGACGGCACTGGTCAAGGTATACCACGCGGAGGTTGCCCGGACGGAGTGACATGGGTTTGGGCTCCGAGAAAGATCCGAGACTAATGCAGCCAGTCAAGACAAAATCTTGCATTGACTGACCGGATCACAAACCGATCATGGCTTGACTAGCCGGATCACAAACCGATCTTGTCTTGACTGGCCGGATCACAGACCGATCTTCCCTTGACTAGCCGGATCACAGACCGATCTTGCCTTGACTGGCCGGATCACAGACCGATCTTCCCTTGACTGGTCGGATCATAGACCGATCTTGCATTGACTGGCCGGGTCACAGACCGATCTTGCATTGACTCGCCGGATCACAAGCCGATCTTGCCTTGACTGGCTGGATCATAGATCGATCTTGCATTGACTGGCCGGATCATAGACCGATCTTGTCTTGACGGGCCGGATCACAGACCGATCTTGCCTTAACTGGCTGCTTTCTTCTCCAATCTTTCTCCGAGCACAAAAGACATGTCACTCCGCCTGAGCAACCACCGCGTGGTACACCTTGGCTAGTGCCGTCGATACTGTAACTTTGAAGCATCGTAACTCGAAAAGTACTTCAAGAAAAAATATTTTCTAATAATGTTTTGGAAAGCTCTCGAGTTGCACTATAAGAATATGCAACGAAAAATAGGGTGTTTCATTTTTAAAAACTGATGTGGCCTTGACCTGACCTCGGCGACGACACCCAAGGTCAAACTGATAAAATCAGTAAATAGATATTTTTAAACCATAGAACTTTTGTCCAAAACACTTTTCGGTAAAACTTATATTTTCCGAGATATTTAGGTGTCCCGACTTTGCTGGGACACCCTGCACTACATTTATCGCTTTTTTGGAATTCCTAATTTTTTTATAGTAATTTTTATTTCCTTAACCCTTTCAAGACGATTTTTCAAAACACTGGTGGCCCAGCGGTACCTGCGTATGAGTATACCTACCAATCGACTCGAAGGGATTAAATGAAGTGTTACCAACTGATAATTAGATCACTAATAGCTCTCGTATTTTTAACTGTACGTACCAAATCTTACATTCGGGTAAAATTTTCGAAGGGAATACATGTTTTAACAGTTTTATTGAAGGCTGCGTTTAGGTTATGCTGACATGACAGTATTTTCACTTAATGATCTGATGTTTTTCTTATTTCGGAGAAGAGTTTGTATGCCGCAAAATAAAGACATCAAAAGCAGGAAGACATCTCGTACTCATATTCCGTGTCATTAGTCATTACGTTCGAGCTAATAGCATGCTCCGATGTTTTCTTCATACATATCTCTCGTGGTGGCCAGTACGTCTCGTACTTATTGCATTGCCCGTATAAATATGTATTTTTTCGCATCGTGCAATTTGCTTTACTCGGTCGAGCGGAGAGCCCGACATGAGAAGAAAGCGAGTAAAGTAAATGAAATAAAGAAAAATGTTAACGTCTCGGACGCGTGCGAGCAATCAGGAAAGCGGCATGTGTCTTACTTCTGACCGTATGTCCGTTTCTGAATCGTATGTCATAGACACATCACGGAAAGCTGATATCTTTTTTATCTTTATATAAAAACGCACAACGATAAGCGTTTAAAACAAGTCCACGATCACAAACATTACAAAATATAAATCTGTTACAATAATTTAGTATTTATTTGAAATGAACATTATTTATTGGCAAATAATAATTGGCGACAAAATTTTCATCGTAACTGCTTTTCATTTACGTTCAATAGTTATTTTTCACGTTTCAGATCTTTTTACAATAATACATTGTTTTTTTTTGAGACAATAATAATTATTATTATTATTATTATCATGTTAAAATAAGATCTCGAATGGTTTTCCATATGAAGGAATGAAGGGAAGAAAGAGAGCGAAAATTGTTAAAGGTATTTTGCGAAGGGAGAGAGAGAGGAGAGCGAGAGAGAGCAAAAAGAGAATGAAGTAAAGGAAAGATATAGGCAGGCTGTCTGAGTCCCCCGCGTGTGTGCATCGAATATAAGTATCGGTAAATAATCGCGTCGGACGTTACATTACCACGTGGAATTTATGATTCGGCCACAGCCGCCTGGCTCGAACGGTCGGTTGCGTTTGCTCGTTGGGGGCCCCTCCTCGCTCTTCGACGAACAAAAATGAAGAACTGTAATGAGGAAAAAAGAAACTAAGAACCATCGGAAGGATACGAGGGGGGGGGGGGGGGGGGGGGGGGCGACGAGATAAGCGAAGGACCATACGTAGAAAGAATTTTAGTTACGTACATCGAGTGAAAATAATGATGATAACAAAATTGCCAACGAAATAACAAAATTTTAACATCCCCAAATAAAAAATTCTTTTAACAAAAAAAGTACAAAAAATAATGTTTCATCCGTCACCCCTTTCTTTTTTATTCAAAGGCTTAATATAAATTAGGTCATGAATATTATATAAATATTGAAAATAAGATACATAAATAATCAATACAAAAAATGGCAAAGATTTAATTTCGGACGGTCGAACAATTGCGCTAAAAACTGCCTTCGAATTGATTCTTTTAAAAAATGTGCAGTGTAATTTCATGTATTTCGATTCTTAATCGCGATAATTATCGTATTAAAAAACCAAATGAAAACGACATAAAGACTCTGAGAAATTCGACGTCGACATTGCCCGCGCACCTGATGTCCAAGATTGCAAAAAAAAAAGAAAGAAAAAATATATATATATTTCGCGTTGGTTGAGCTCGAAACAATCAAAAGGCGCCGAACGCGCCTGAACAACGAGAGGCAGCATGCGTTTGACGCGTTAAAGGTCGACGATAATAACGAGTAAAATGCGCGCGAAATACGTGTAGCCCATATAATACTCGGGGGAAAACGAGGCCATGCCAAAAGCGTTGTGTACGTGCCATACTCGAAACGATCTACCGGTCGTCTTACGCCGGTCGTCATTTTGCGTATAGAGGGGCCTCCAGTGCCGGTCCCCTTTGAGCCTCGATGCCGGCGATCCGTGGGCTAAGTATATCCGTACATACTAGGGTTAACTATATATTTTTTGCATAACCGTTTGTTCATAGAATTTTGTATTTTGATTTTATTTCGATTTATTAATTTTTAAATATAAATCTATATTTATTTTTACTCAATTATGATTATTTCGTCGTACTTCTAATGAGCTAATGAATATTACTAATCTGAAGAATGTTTGGATTAAAGAAGAAGGTAGGAATCGATTATTTCATCGTTCTTTTTCTAAGATGAAATTGATAAAAACTATTGGAGGTTTCCATTGGACGACTGGACTATATCGATTATAATTAAGAAATAATTTGTTTACTTGTTCAAAAACCTACGTTTCTTTAAATCCGAAAATAATCAAATTATCGACTTTTCTTTTAAATAAACTTTTTTCGATTCAGACAAATGGGTGAGTGTGGGATTTAACATTAGCAGTACCGCACGAGCCTTCCTTGTGACTCCAGATTGTGTGTTAGACTCGTCCGACCCTCCTCGTAGATTAATTTAATACCCGAGTAAAATCAATCAATGAGAAATTGATGTTGCCCACGTAAACCGAGTGGGTGAGCATCGCACATGCATTTTCAGCCACCGCAAAAAGAAGGAGGGTTAACAAAATATATATGTGCTTACAGAGCGAATGCGCGACACAGAGAGAGAGAGAGAGAGAGAGAGAGAGAAAGAAATTACGAAAGAGAAAAGGAAGAAGGACGTGAAAATAATTTTTAAAAAACTTCATGAGAGGAGTCAAAGAGAGAGAAAGAGAGAAAGAGAGAGAGAAGGGGGGAGGAGAAATGGTATATTTGTTTTGCGACGTGCCGGAGAGCCCGTAATCAGTGTAAATCAGGGAACTCGTAAATCACACCGCACCGATACTGTGTAACCAGCACCCTCTCTGTCTCGCTTAACGGGTGGTCCGTTTGCTTCGATCGGAAAAATCGTCTAGAATTTGCGTAACGATCGACGAGTGCTATGGAATAATTTTGAGAATTGACGAAACAATGATTTGTTTTATTTCATAAAAAAAAAGATTATAATATAAACGAATTAAATGCATTAATTAATTGTCAATAAGTTTATAAATAATGAAAAATAAATAAAACTGAGAATAAACGAATGAATGATGAAAAAAGGAACGGAGAAATATTCAATTGGCAAAACGTCCATGTGAGGTCTCTACAGGTGGGTCGAGGGAAAAAAAGAGGCGAGTTCCAGATGAACGATGGGTGTGGATGCACATGCATCGAGAAAGTTACGGGATGGATATGGACACGAAACCGTTTCTTTCGTCCTTTTACTTCCTTTCTTTTTTCCTTCGGGTCTTTCTTTCTCTTTCGGTATACTTCATCGACTACTTAGCTCCTCGTTCACCAATGTTGCAATAGCACTTTGCTCACGCGCTCACTCCGCTTCGGAGGCGGGAAAGAGACACAGTGAAAACGAGTGAGCGAGGATGAGAAAGGGCGTGGAGTAAAAGCAATTGGCTGATTGGATATTCTCAAATTAATTTGCCACGGCACACTTTGCCGATAAATCACGATAAACGTACTGTATATATTCGTAAACGTTCTATTACGACGAATATTAAATATATACGAGAGAATAATCCTTTCGGTTATTTCGCTTAAAACGAAATATTAATTTATTATCATTTCTTTCCTCATTATTTATTATTTGATGTGAAAAAATAACGATCAAAGAATTTATATCGGTAAATAACGAAAAATGTTTTATTAATTTATCTTATTTTGTTGCGATCCATCGGTTTTTTTTTATGAGCCCGTGGTCATGTGAAAATATCATTCGGTTTACTATAGTATTGCGAAGGAAACTCAAGTTTCGACGATGAAGCAACACACACGTATGTAATAAGAGTAGAGAACGAAGGCGCGAGTGAGACCTCAGCACCACCCGCTCGCGAGACTGACCTTAGACCTCGATTCAGTATCTATACAAGCGTATAATGCGACTTATTGTAATTGTAATAAAGGTTATCGCTTCGTGGGATTTAAAGATCTTCTCCGAGATCCAGTCTCGTTCTCGGTTTCATTTTTCCTTTCAGATGTTAAAGCGCACAGCACGGGGGCTTAGGACGTGTACCCGGCAGCGTACGTACGCATCGGTCGTTTCGTGTCAACTGGACAAACATTTCATCTAAAACTAACGAAAATTTAGGTTCTCGAAGCAAACATTTCAAGCTCTACGGACGCTATATATTTTTGTTTTATTGTTTATCCCATTTTTAATTGTCGACCCCATTAATATTTCAATATACCTATTATATGATAGAATATCGAAAAGTGCTGTAACGTATTATAAACAAAATTTAAGATAAATCGAAAAAATAATGTTATGAAAAATCGCAAGTGCGATTTAAAAAAAAATTGAATAACAAAACGGATACTCTTGTTAGTAAAATAATGAAATGGGTCGTTTCCCAATACCGAAATTTTGTGGTTTAAAAAACATCTAATTCGTTTATAATATTGAAAAAAATGGTCGACCCTCAAAATTTATAGATGTTTGTGGAGATGTAGGGAGAGTCCGAGAGACTTGAATCGCTTTTGATCATAATATGTTAACGATAGCGTTAAAAGATCCGGTTTTTATATCAGCGATTGCTCCATTTCTTAGTCATAAGTTTGCACTGTTACTATTTCAAAATAATAAAACTTAACAAAATATAGCGCTGTTAATAAAACTAACATAAACTAAAAATAAAAGTAACAAAATGTTTGAACATTTCCATGAAGTAACCAAAATTATTAAACATTTCCATCATCAGACGTATTTATCTTTCTCTTTTCGAACATTTTGACTTAAATCTAATTGTTTATTATTAAAAAAAACATGAAATCATCGATCAGTCTTAAGAATTTCTTTAAGTCTCGTGCAAAATTAACTAGACTGCTTCTAGAAACACGTTCTTAGGATAAAACTAATTATTTTCACATTCGTGGCAAATAAAGTCTGTAATGTTTTCTTTTGTAAGCCCTACACAAATATTATGGACATACCTACAGCATGAACTACATAGGCCCATATCCATAGATTTTCTCTGGTTGGCAAATAAAGCAGTACCAACGGCTACCCATGTCGGGATTTTCTTCAAAATCACCATCTATGAAACTATCAGCATATGAAATATCTTCGTCTTCGCATTTCGTTTCGTTGTCATTGTTTTTAGATTGAATTTGTTTTCCTCGTCTAGTCTTCTTTTGAACGTTCTCCCTTTTTCCTGCCTTTTTGTGTTGAAGGTCTTTGACCTTAAGTGTATTCTTTCCTTTAGTTTTCCGAGACTTTTTAGCTTTTTTAATAATACAATTTTCGTTTTCTGTTTCACTGTCACTTTTCTCAAAAAGTCTTCTCTTAATACTACTAATCTATTTCTTTCCTCTTACATCAGTTTTCTTTATATTTACTTGTGTTTTCTTGATTTTCCTTTTTGGTCTGCTATCGTCGTCACATCTGTTACTGCGGTTGGACTTTCTTATCATTGGAGTTTCCATCAGGTTAAAACATAAATACAACAAGTAAGACCATCATTTAGACCAAAGAGGGAGACGTGAACCATGTCATGTCAGGTCTCCCACATACGCCATGGAGCAAATCTCCCGCACCCGCCGCTCTGCTCTTTCTTTTTTAGCACAAAAAAATAATTCAATCATAGAGTAAAAACACTTACCAAACGTCGTCTACGATTACCAGGTAACGGAATAGTAATTGCTCGTACTTCAATAAACACGACAGTAATCATAAAACTACTAAAATAAAATAAAATTACTCCGCGAGGACAAAAACACGTTTCACCTTCTGACAGCCGAACAAACCAGCCATCGTGCAAAATGGAGGCATACGTATGATTAGCCTTCTGCGAGCGACGAATAACCATCTTTGTACGGTACCAGTGCGAAATTTTTATTGAATTTTGAATGGTGGATCGACTTCCCTCCCTGGGCAAGTCTTTCGACTACCCCCTATATTATCTGGTTGAATAGGATAAAAAATAATTAATAAAATAAGAGGCTGTAAGATGATATTCTGTCCCATTGGTATGGGATATCTCGAATATATCCGCTACAAAATAGTAAAATAACAACTACGTATCAAAAAACTTTTTTCATTGTTCGAATAAACGTTAGAATTTAATATTTAAAACACTAAAATCAAATGAAACAGAATGGAACAATTTCACCAATCCTCCGTATTGAATCCAGTTAAATTTAACGACCCAAAAATATACATAAATATCGATCGTAATTTCCTCCAATTAAAAAAAAAGAAGACCGGATATCGAAAAAAAATAAGAACTAAAAAAGTACATAACAATAAAAACGTCTGGTCCGTAGAGGTGTCGAGCTCTAACACACGGCGTCGCGTAAAACTTGCGTGCATCGGACACGTTATGATCGTCTCTCTCCTTCTCTCAGTTCGAGGGGGGAAAGGGATGTCTCGCATGCACACGGACAGTAGAGAGAGAGAGAGAGAGAGAGAGAGAGACGCGTGCTGCACGGTTGCAGCCTAAATCACCGAAGGGAAAATAAAATTTAAAAAAAAACGATATTAAGGGTGCTGCTGTTGCCGAGGACCGCGAGAACTCCTAAAATTCGAAGAGAGAAAAATGAAAGGCATAAAAAATACACATATAGAGTTGGAAAAATGACGAAAAGAAAACAGAAAGTCAGAAAGCAAGAGGCCATAGGAAAGGGTGGAAGATATGGCGTGTCATTCAAAGAAGCCGCATGCACCAGCAACAAAATTATTCCAACCAATCATCATTATGCCTGAGCCCGTGGGCCAATCTTCTACTCAATATTGTCAGTCGCATGCGCGTGACGGTGAATATTTTCGCCAGAGCGCGAATATTCGTCGTGTTCTTCTGGCACCTACGATGGTGATGGTGCGCGGAGGGGGGGGGGGGGCAATGGGAGGATGGGTTATTTTACGATGATATTTTCTTTCGACCGAGGGTTATTCTCGCGACAGACTTTTGGGCTAAAAAGTTTAAAATATCGTTCGATATTTTGCGAGCTTACAACTTATTGTTAGTCAAAAACATAGTTCGTGGATTTTATTGTTGTTTTTTTCGAAACGAACAAAATTTATATGAATTGCAATTAATTTGAATGGAATTTGCAGACTGACGTAAGCAAAATTAGTCATATTTACATATGCATAAAAATGATTAAGAATATATTGACAGTGAATGGAAAATTTGATGGGAAAATTGAGATATAAAATAATCGTAAAAGATGAATAAACTTATCGTTTCGCCATCGACTTTCCCACTATTTGAATAATACCGTATACTTTTGAATTATGGTTTCCTTTCCGGCCGGAATTGACAGCTTAAGGGCTGATGTTAACATATACGTATGTATAGCGTTATGTGTACATCGTCGTAAGGATATGAACGAAAAGTTTCGATGCTAAATTACAGTGAGAATATCCGGTTGGACCGGAAACCAACCACCACCGTCTTCTTGCTATATATCTATATACATATATATAGATATATCCCGATATGTACCTATATATAGCGTCTTCCTGCAGCAAAATTCACTCGAGACCGACAATCGGCGATACCTGATTGACACAACGGAGACGAAATCTGTCACGTACACGAATTTCAATTAATTCGGCATCCTGTATTCCTTCCTTCCGGCTTTTTTCCGCGAGCGTGCATACGCGACAATTTCATTGACGTGAAATTATACGAGGAAAGTCACGAGGGAACTAAATAATAATTGTACTCGTATCAAGTTGAATCGTAAAAATGTAGGAAGAATAGTGTTAAACATTAGATAAACATAAGAATATCGAATTCATTAGGTCCAGAAAAAAGTCGATTGTTCGGTCGATAAAAAAAAAAGAAAACCTAACGATTCGTTTATTTTTACCATGTTTACATTTGTTGCGAAATTCACCAATTCGTTTTTCGAAAAATAAAATAATTATATCGAAAAATGCTGAGGACTGTTTTTATGTTCGATCTTGTATTGTTTTTTCTTTGCCGTCTATCGTACAACGAAGAATATGTGAAAAGTAATTGACTGTTGCAGGAAGTTGGCAGATGGTCGGCACGTTCTATGATGAAAAGGAAAAAAAGTGTTCCACGGTCTTATTGTTTCGGAGTATCCAGACAAAAAAATGCAAAGTAATGGGTACGTGTTGTTGTTTTTTTTTCTTTTTTTTCTTTCACCCGAGAAAGCTCAAATGAATTCTACCTTATAGAGTCTCATGCCGGGTCACAGTTCCTCCTCTCTAGTTTAACGGTACTTTCCGGAGCGACAGATCCTCGAGAGACTGCTTTTCTCTCGTGTGCTGTCATCACGGCAACCGTATAAGCATCTCGACCCCTCTAATCGACCTATGATTAGACGCTCTCCCTTCATGGAAGATGGCTCGATGTTTCCCGAGGTATTTGGAACAAATCACAACATCCGGAAGCTTAAAATACAGGCTCGACAGAGGGCTGAGAGGACACGGTTCAAAATAAACCTTGTAATCAAGAAGAACCCTTATTTTCGTTCGAGTATGACCCACTTAACAGGGAACAACCCCTGTTTGGTTTATCTCAATAAACCAAAAAACAAAATCTTATTTTCATTATCGATGTTACGATACTCGTACAAGGGAAACAAAATGAAATCCCATTATATTTCAATCATTAAAAATAGCTAGAAAAAAAATTGCGTTGCACTTTAATGAATTTCTTCCTTCATGAATAAATGTTTTTTTTTTATTTTTTGCTGTAATCTCACGACAGAAACAAACAAAAACGAGTTTCAGAACAATTTTTTGCAGGAGGCGATCGACACGTGGTGCATACGTGTATGAAATAATAGTGGTGAGAGGATGAGAAGGAAAAAGAGTGGGAACGAAAAGTCAAAGCGTGGAAGGATCCTCTCCGCGAAGGATCCTGCGGTGAGGAGATATAGCTTCTCTCGGCTCTGGATCTCTCCGGAATACACCGCAGGGTCGCGTGACGGAAGCTGAGATCAATTCGCGCCAAATCTCATAATGCATATGTATAAGAGGGATCAGTGAGCGTGTAGTGGCGTTTGCTCACTGGACGACGACGTCGGCGTCGAAACGTCGCCCAAATTTACTAACCCGCTCATACTGTGTATAATATTAGTATTCTCTTGTCCCGAAGCTCTTTTACTGCCTATACCAGAGACCTAGGTGCATCTACAGGCTGATTCGAAAGAAATCACAATCCACAAACTTGAATAAACATTCGCCACTCGTAAACGATCCAGGAATCATTTTTCATTTAAAATTCGTCAAGTCGTCGATCTCGACGACCTTCTTAATAATCGATCGATTCAACACATGCGTTATTTCGACCGATGCGATTCATTAATTCGTAAATTTGTATTCAAACAAAATTATTTCACATTTGTTTCCAATCGATGTAACTTTCAATGCAATCGATTAACGAGTTGGATCAATTATCACATAGATCGAAACACGTATAAAAACGATGATTTGAAAATGTCAACGATTCTACCTGTAATATCAAATTTCGCAATCTTTGTTTTTATTTACCTTTCAATCTGTAATTTTTTAATGACGAAATCCGATTGAAAAATCGTACACGTTATTACGATGAATCCTACACATTATACACGATCGAATATCTCGCCAATCATTAAAACAAACAGCGACCCGCAAACGATAAATTTCGATCGGACATCCCCCTATGGCCACGAACGGCTCCCATTTTTTCTGAATCATCCTGTACATATTACCCGCATGTATTTTTTTAATATTGTTAAAACTATATACGTTGAGTCGCATATATATATATATATACGCGTACGAGAAGATCGCCTTGGGCCCGAGTTGCGTGAATTGGGGTGGGCATTGGCATCCCGAGGATGTAGCAATTACCCGTTCTCGCGAGTCTGTCGGCTGCTGTTACGTTATTGCCTTTTTTTCATTTCGTCTCTCTGTTTCGGGTGCACTTCTTCGTCGCTCGTCGTTCATCGTCATCGTCATCGTTGTAGACTGACGACGATGTGAAAACGCATGGAACAGGGAACACGGGTAAGAGGGAACAGCGGGATGGAGGTGGACGGGGGGGGGGGGGGGGGGCGAACCACAAAAACCACGGAAACGCCCATCGCGCGTTACACATATGTTACGACAATCTCCCTCCCCCCGGCCCTACCCCTCTTTTTACCCTGCGCTCCAATTTTATATATTGCACGAAAGACACAACACGATATAAAGTCTTGTGGGAAACGCTTTGTCTTGAACTCCGGTATGTGCGATCTCGACTGATATATTATTCATTTACATTATTATCGTTATTATTGCATATTATCATTGAACGATATTTTACTTGATCTCGCGTAGCAAAAATTATAACTGTACCGAGCGACACTGTGTTTTTATTTTTCAAATGACCGCGAACTCCGTTATTATAATGCCGTTGTCTCTCTCGTGCATGTCTCTCGCTGTGCGACAATACTGTGCCCAGCCAGAGTTCACTGGTGATTTGAAATGTACTCGTCGGAGTCGAGAAATCACGCGATGACCCCGACACATTCCCGGTGATAAAAAAAAAACCTCGAGTCGAGAATTCAGTCCAACTGTGCATTTCGCTCACACACACACACAGACCTGTTTGTTGTAGAGAGCATGTTTATATTATATTCTTATTATAACGGTGGAGACTGCTAGTTGCGTTCGTTTCGAGGCACGCGACTCCCGCCTAGATATCTCGACAAGATGCATACGCGCAGTAATAAAAACCCCCGCTCATCATCGCATTTCTATCGTCGTAGCTTCGTATTTTCGAAATTATTTCTTTTGTTTTTCTCCTATCGAGGCAGAGATCGTAAGCCCCTTTCTTCAAGCACCTTTTGACACATGCGACAGCCTCTCGGACGCGTCTCGAAAATTTCGAAAAAAATCTACAAACTGAAATTTGTACATTACCCCTTCATGATTTCAACCCATTCTTAAGCAAACACTACGAGCATTGAGCTGTCTCCATTTTCGGTATTTCATAGAACAATCAAACAATTACACATCTACTTGCTTAAAAATATATTGAATTTCAGGCGGAATTATTTATCGAATTATTCCGAAACATCGTACTTGGATCTTTTTGTTTTTTAAGAACCTAAACACGACATACTGAAAATATTATATCTCGAACGCCGAATAAATTTTCTAGAAGAAAATAAAAAGTGACAGTCCTGCTTACGGCTGTCGAAGAAAAAAGGCAGGAAAACGTGTTTTGCTTACGTTCCCTTCCCATTTACGTTAGCATCGATTGCACGAGAGAACTTCTGTCAAAAAAAAGAATATGTTTTGAAAAAAATGTAAAGTGTAGCTTGACTACAACTTGACGACCTCCCAAAGGTGATGCTCGCGTGCACCGGCATAGTCGGATAATAACAGGGCCCTCCTTACTCCTGATCTAAATCAATCTCTGTCTCTCTCACTCGTGAGGGATGCCAAACGTGCTCAACCCCCCCCCCTCCTTCCCTCCTCTTCCCGGGCCACGCCGGCAACCTCCTGCGGAGGGGTTAAACTCCAGCCCCTCGAGGGCACCGAAGAAAAACGAGATCTCTGCATCCTTTAATGCACTGTCCATACGTGCGGATGCATATAATTGCTCAAAGTTGATTTATTCATGGGCATCGGCGAATTTAGAAATTCACGACAAAACGTTGTCATGCGCGGAAGCTGTCGGGCACTTATTGAAAAGAAAAAGAAAAAGAAAATCGGAACTTCGCGTGTTTACGCATTTTCATAGAATCGCAAAGAACGAAAGGTAGAGGATGTTAAACGATGAAGAAATAAAACATTGCTCGCGTCGAAAGAACCGCGAGATGGGAAGGAATTATCTAGGGTGCGAGGAAAAAAACGCGCGGTTGGTCGAAAAATCTTGTTCGGTTCTTTGGTATTCTGCAGGATCGACGCCGCGAGACAATTTTTCGTATATTCAAGAACAGGAGCGACGATCCTCCGGAGGAGCATCGAAATGCCTCGAGCCGAAGTTGTTTTTTGTACCGACAATTTGGACAAGGTGTCGGTCAATTACGAATCCCTAGAGAAGTTCGATGATATTTGCACATCCTAGGGCTGTTTTCGTTCTCCTGCTCATCGCTTATTCCGGCTCGTTGCCCCAAGCTGGAATCTCAATTTCTCGAAGGTGTGGAAATTTCGCGAAGTTTTGTTACTTATGTGTATATAATAAACTCGAAAAAAAACGCGTGATCGTTTCGTCGATGCATGGAAATTTGCTTCCGTTTGTTTTTTCAATACTTTTGTACGTACGTGAAAAAGTATAGCGTCCTCGATTGTAGGTACACTGAACTTTTTTCACTTATAACTTCGTTTCACTTAACCGCTTCAATTTCAATATAATCGACAATTATTTCGTTGATTCAGTCAAATTTGAAAAGGGTCGAAAGCTTTTCGTGCGAGGGTCGAAACGAAGTTAACGCAGATTTGTATCGTTCAAAGATGTAAACTTCGCTGCACAAATACAGCCGAGAGATCGATTACCCCTCGACCATTCCCATGTAAGAACTTCGAAACGTATTAAGCTCACTACTCTACGCTCTTGATAATCAAAAACGGTAATTATTTACGTAATGAGAATGCAGAATAGCATGATGACATCCAAGAATTGTCGAAATACAGTTTTCTCTCGGCAAAATCGATATTATTTTTCATTCTTTGTCAAGACTACGTAGAAGGGTGGGATGGCAATGGTCAGTATTTCAAAAGCCACGAAATAGAATCGAGATGGACGAGACTCGCAAGAGGGAGCGTTCGGTCTACACAATTAGCGGCGAGCTTTTAATCCAGCCTGGTGAGCAGCCAGTTGGACTTTCGGCCCTCGAGGCGCTTTATGCAGGGCTACGCTAGAGATAGAAACCAACAATATATATATATAATATAAATATACACGTGTATATATATATATATATTTATAGGAACGATGGCCTCCGAGTCGTGGATTCTCCGTGCTCAGAGATGCGAAAAGAGAGGTCGCGGGTCTCGGGGATCTCGCCTGCAGCATCCGTCATCACGATTTCACTCTAATTAACGTCATCTGCCTAACGAGGCCAGCAGAAGCGAGCGCCTATCTATGTATGTGGAACATGCCCAACGTCCCTGCTCATACACACACGTATACGTGCGACGAACATCCACGAAGCGAAAAATCGCGATGGAACGTTGAACGAACCTCGTGGAAAATCGTCTCCTGTCCACAATTTGCTGATCCCTCGGTTCTTGTTCCCCATCACAAATTCGCAATTACTCTGGACATGGACCACGTTCTATTCGCTTCTTTCATTATATGAAAAATAATCGATTTCTCGAAATCGAAATCGAAATTGTTGCTGAAACCTAAAGAAGACCGAAATTATTTTTGTTCGTTTCGTCTGTTTTACTCAAGGTTTTGGTCTTTTTTTTATCCTTCCGAAGACTCTCCTCTCGTCGGGTTCGAGGGCGACTTTGCCATGTCGAGTGTGCAGGCTTGGAGCGCGAAGAGAAAACAGTTGCCCCGCGGCCGTTTTGCCTTGACGGGTCTTCGAGAACTACCCTGGCTTCTCTCTCTCTCTCTCGCTTTTTTTTCTCTCCAACCCTCCCCCCTCTTCGGCATATGTGGCTCGCGTGCAAGTCTTCGACCAGTCTGGTAGTGAGTAACAGGTGCGCTTGTGATAGAACGAAACGAGTAGAATCGGAGAGACGGAAAGAAAGCGGTCGTTAGCCCGAACCACCAGAACCCAAAGTAGCAATAATCATGATACCAGGCCCAAGAGTTCCATTATCATCGTCTCGTAATTAGCTTTCTTGACGAATTCCGAGATACGTAACGCTACTACTTGTTGCAATGGTTCCAGAAAATGCAGATCGATGCCTGCTCGAATGAACGATCTCTCTGTCAGTCCTTGTAAGTTTTCACCCCCACAACTTGCTAGAAAACCACTAAACGATGGAACCATAATCGTTTCGATTCCTCATCACATTTATGATGCTAGCTAGATCTTTCTCGCTTGAAAATTATTTCTTCAACGACACTGGATTCAACGACACAAATGAAATATTCCTACGTCACTCGGTGAACGATTTCCCCCTTATAATCGTGATTTATCATTAAACAAAAATTTCACATTTTATGGAAACTAAATTCAGCATCGTAAATTTCATCCCTCGTTTACCAAAAATTCACCATCAGACGTCACATCGCTAGTTTTCCATTTCTCAATTCCACGCGTTGCGAGATTTGTGGATGTAAATTTCGTGGGTCGCAAATAGTAGGAGAAGGCGAAAGGAGATTAGCGCTTGAATAATGAAGACACGACCCCCGTGGAAAGCCTAAGCGGACCTCCTTTAAGCTCCGGTGCTCCTTCGAGTAGAAGCCGAAGCCGGAAAGAGGATACGACAAGGGTGTGCGCGTCTTCTGGTGCTGGTGATGATGGCGAGAGAGGGTCTTTCCTTTGGTATGGAAGCAGTTAATTACTCGGCACACACGGCTCCGCCTCGGCAGAGGCCAGGGTAACGACTTCCCCTTATTTGTCGAGAGGCGCAAACGCCGATCCCAGCCCTCTTCCACCACGCGTTAGTATCCTTCGCAACAACGAGGAGAGAAATCCCTTGCTCTAAGAAGCTCCGAGGGAGTAACTACGCCGGCTACGACACACCAACTGCCGAAACTTACGCCATAAACCTCTAACGCCATCTTACTCCTTCGATTTCATCCCAGGATAAATTCATAGTGCCAAAACATAACCTCTCCACTTTTAGTAACAACATATTACCCTTGAATAATTAACAAACGACTCTCAATGTACTAAGCATCGTCTTTTTTTTCTTCTACAACACGCGTGGCAGGTCTGAATATTTATTTTTATTCCATGATACGTTTCAGTAGTATTTTCACTTAAGCTTTCGACTAGTAACTTTCTAGTAAACGGAAATACAAACAAAAAATCAATTTATGTTTTTATTGTAAAATGTGTATTATCTTATGTATTAAGAAATCAGAAACAATGATTTGATTCATGATCTGGTGCAGAATTATAAAGAATTCGATTGGTTAGACAATTAGCATTCTTCATGAGATAAATTAAACAGTTTATTCGACTTGCGTGACTTTTTGTTATCAGCCATGGCGTGATATTTTTACAATCTAAGACTAGGCTCGCTTTCCAAACTTGAGCGTAGATAATGTATGTACGACGATATCAAGTCGTCCATTTTATAGCCCAAAGCCGTTTCGCAAAGTATCTTCTGACCTTTCATAAAGTTTCCTATAGTCATGTGAAAGTACGTGTTACCCGATGACCAATTTGACAGTTCGGAGAAGCTCCACATGGCGAGTATCTCCTTCGTCTGAGGATGTATCGCGCTTACACCATTTTTGTTTATAGCCACTATCATAAATTCGGGAAAGCTCGATTCTGTTGACTGTTTTACTTCGAAGAAAGCCGAGCCGAAGGTCGGCCATTGATAAATATGCTGCAGAAATTGTAATTTCGCTTCGGCTCCTGACAGACCTGATTTAACATAAAAATATCAAATTTATAGTTTTTGCTATCGCTTTAGTATTCAGTATCGAGAATTTGAAAACAGAGCATAAAACTCACAATACATTTTTCGAACGCAAATTAATCACAAGATTCGGAATTCATTTGTAATTCGATATATTATCAGAGTTAAAAAGATATTTACCAGATTGGTGATTGTAGATCGTGGTGATCTGTCTTTTCCAATCACTGCCACTCAGAATATGAAGAAGATCAGCCGGCACGTATTCTCGAAGTTTATTTCTGGAAAATTAATAAACAAAGAAATTTCAAAAATATTTCCGAGTTAATATAATTTGTATTACGAGAAGAATTATCTTACGGTATTTCCGATAGTTCGTCCTTGCTGTCTCCGTATTTACTTCTGTAGATCAATGCGGCGAGTTTTATGGCGTCTTGCTTGCCGCAACGATGATACCCTCGTAAAAATTTGGGCAATTCTTGATAGAAGTAAAATATCTCGTCGGCGTTCGAGTCTCTGCCTGGATACGCGTTTACCCACAACTTCTTCATGAAAAATATCTGATATTGAACCTGAAGAGATCCGGACGATTTGGCCATTGGTCTCGATTGCCTCGTCCATTCCATCAATTCGTGAATAAAATCGAAGAAAAAATATTCGTGCGGTACGGAAAAAACTTTGTCCGTTATTTTCACGAAAAGACTGAAGCCATCGCTAACCTTGAGTCTCATCCGGACCGCAATTTCTTCGCAGAGATCGATGGCTCTCGTTGAAGAGTGAACCTTGAAAAAAGAAAGAAATTTATCAAATAATTAAATGTTCGTATTTCAAGATTTTCTATAGAAATATATCAATATTAAATATCAATTTAAAAAATGTCATTTTGACTTTATTATTTGAATGCTTGGAAAATGTACTCTACCTCGAAGGCTTCGTCGGTATCATTAGGGAAATAAATCTTGTGAAATATCTGCATACTCTTGAATCTTATGGCTTCGACCTCGAGTATGTATGGCGAATATTTTCGATTGCCGCACTTTGTCGTTCTATTGAGTCTAACGAGGCATTCGTCAGCGATCGGTGTTTTCGCTGACTCGAGAAATTTTACAACTTCCCTATAGACGTTTGTGCCGCAATTCATTATTCCTGTCGCAAGCCACATTAATTCCCAACCCCTTTCCTCGCTCAGACGAATCTTATTTTCCGTCAGTTGTCTTATTATCTGACAGTAAATTTCATCTCGAAGAACACTCTGAAGAAATCATATAACGAATATATTTATTAATATTTAATACATTTGCAGTATTTATTTATTATTTTTTTCGGACATTCTAGTAATAATGTGATTTCATAATTCTTTTTAAATTTCAATGATTTTGCAAAAATAATCAATTATTTCGAAAAATTAAATTTCCATATTTGTTTCTTACATGTTCGAGGGCCGGCTTGAAAATGGAATCAGTGTATTCTGTTCCGAGTCTCTGTCTGTTGCTCGGAAGATCACCCATGTACCTAAGTATACTTGAGAAAATAGCCACCGCCTGTTGAGCGAGTTCCTCGGTTTCGCATAGTCTCGCGAGATGAGGGGCTTTTATCGGCGCTCTCGTGTGCATCCAGATCTTTTCAGCGACCGTGCGCTTAGCTGTCGATATGCTGGAACCCTTTGACACGGTAACGTTGAAACTAGCACGAAAATGTTCTTGGGCAAATTTTTTAAGTGTATGAACTCGCGTTTTTTCACCGTCGCGTAAAGATTGCCGTTTTTCCAAAGTTTTCTGAACCGCATAGTCCATTTTGAAGAGATCCTGTTTTTTTTCGAAGAATATTTAAAAAAAATAATAGTAATAAATGACTACATGAAAAATCAACATTGGTCATTTGATTACTTAAACCATTAAGATATATCAATGTATGTTGAACAATCAGCTTGAACCAGATTTCAATTGTTTACAATTGATACAATTTATTTCTCTTTAATCGTAAAAAATTGTATTGTTCACTCACAATAATCGATTGTGCTGGCCTTGCAATCGTTGGTAAGAGATAGACGCATTCCGTTGGAAATTCTCCTTGAATTCCATTGCATTCGCCATTGCCCCAACTCGAATTCATCAGCTGAATTCCCGTGCATTCGGGCGACAATTTGATCAAATCTCCACGTTTAAGTGGCAAGCATGATTGACCCTCCTCATTTTGCACCACTAAATCGAATTTTTCGCTTTAATTTCTCCGTGGTACGGAAATAAAAATAACGTATTTACCATCATGCATGTATTCCTGCGTAGCCACTGCGTAACAAGATTTTTCCTTCAACCCATCGATCAGAAAATTGATCAACGAAGCTGAATCCTCGGCATCAGGACTCTGAAATACGTATTCCTCGAGTTGAACGGTCGTCATCATCAGATTACTCATCAATGTATTATTAAACCTGCAACAATTTTAACGACATTTAAAACGTTCCCCAAATTTATTATTAATGCTAATAATATTATATACTAAATATTAATAGAGTCGAGCAGCTCATTACTTTTGAAACGTAACTTCAGCGATCTCGGGAAACGAAAGTTCCAGCAGCATTTGTTCCTGGTCATCGACAAAATAGATTCCCGTCCAATTGACAGCTATGATAATATTATCAACCGGCAGTGTCGGGCCGGAAATTCTCGACGCCTCGTAAAATCTCGAGAACAAAATGGGCCATGTGAGCTTAGCGAAAAGTACTATGTCTTCTTTCGCCTTTATTACCGGTGCTGACTCAATGACGTTGACGTTCTTGAAAAATAACAATAATGTAAATGACATTTCTAATCGATTATTATTCGTTAGATTTTACTATTACTTTTTGATAAGCTTCCATCGTCAGTTTTTCCCACTTGGGCAGTGCCTCGTTGGCCACACCCTGAAGGAGATGATTTGGAATGTAAAGAGGCATCGCACTCTTCAAATTCGCCAAAGTCATTTTCTTTTCATAATCAATGTACAATTGCTGAGCAACGAGCATAGCAATATCACCCTCCTGAAAATGAAAACATTCACATGCATATTGGTCAAAATTCTGTTAAATAAATTGATCAATTCGTCGAACGATTATAATTGAAAAATTAAATTTATTAATAAAGTTCGAACGTGTTTATATCCAATTAAACTCACGTTGTTGCACCTATACTCGCCATACTTGACGCCTCGAGTTATTTGATGATAAATCAATTCCGTAGCGGCGCTGTCTTTACTAGGATCGTGCCAGGGGGCAAATATTTCTTTTCTGAGGAAAAGTCTCCAAGGCGCCGTGCGTTCAGACTGTCCCTGTTCTCTTGCGTACTGTTCGCACTGAGAAATCGCATCCATCACATGATCCCTATTAATGTTCATAAATTCTATATGGTTATAATGGTTATAAACCATGGAAAATTTATACTCGCACAAAGATTTCTCCATAATAAATATCAGACATTTTAAACAAAATTATCCAGCCCGTTCACTCGGCTCGTTCCCAAATAGCCAAATTCAAAAATATGAGTCAATGGAATTAATATTTGTCTTCGTTTCGATCATTCGCGTATGAGAAATAATTTAATATTTAATAATATTAATAATAATAATACCCTCCTGCTCCAAGTGACAGAACTTTGTCGTAGAGTGTGATGAATAACGAAAAACCAAAAGTATCGGTCAGTCCGACGTTCCCCGTAACGATTTTGACAATTTCGGCCGCGGTACTGGCCGAGTCAGCTTCGACGATTTTCGCATCACCGTTCATGAATGTGATCGTGAGAATAATCGGTTTTTTGCTCTTCGTCGCCTGTAACTCGTTCCAACTCGGTGGTTGCGTTCTCGGGCCATTTTTGTAAGTTCTTGTTAGACGGCGATCGCAATAAGGCGCGTATCCCGGTGGACCGGAAAGTATGAACGCGCGTAGATAATTGACGAAACGTTCGGTAGGAGCGAAACAGCCGACGCAAAGTGACAAGAGAATCCATCCTCTTGCGTGCGAAGCTTTTGTCGGATTATTCGTCAATTGTTTGACGATCTGACAATAAATTTCGTCCCGAAGCTCCGGCCTTAAAACACCGTGACCGATCACGAAATGAAGCTTCTCGAGATTCGTACGACGCGTCTGAAGCCAGCTCTGATACGTCTGATTCACGAATTCGTCCTCTACGATACCTGATTTGAAAATTTATTGACTAATGATGATCGATGAAAATGTCCAATTTCATTTATGGATCATCAAAAATTTTCTATTTCATCGACGTAAATTACTGGATATTATTTTTTCGAGACTCTAATTTTATTTTATTTTAGCAAGGTGAATAATGTGTATTTGTTGCTTATCATAGAAAATATGATTATATTGCTTCGTCGTAGACAAAGCTTCGTTATGCTTAAAAAATATGTTTTCGAGTTTTTCCTTCAAAAGTATATGCAAATTTCGAGAAAATGAGAAATATTTGTGTGTGGATTCTATTCAATATGTTTTGCCAATTATTAGTACCTACCTTTTCTGATGTCTTCGTGAAGTTTACTTTGTCTCTTAAGCGTCATTCGAACGATCTGCTGATTTCTTTTCTGATACATCAAGTTCTCGTAGTCTTTCGATCTTGCGAAACTTTTCGAAAGAGTTTCGGAAACCGTGGACATGACCGTTTTGTTCGCTGGTGCTTCGATGGGATTTCGAGGCTCCGGCAGATCGCCCATAAATC
The DNA here is from genome assembly GCA_951802705.1 of Netelia virgata. Classification (NCBI taxonomy): domain Eukaryota; kingdom Metazoa; phylum Arthropoda; class Insecta; order Hymenoptera; family Ichneumonidae; genus Netelia; species Netelia virgata. Next base: position 18,831,770 of record OX637864.1, read on the forward strand.
GTAGAATCGTTATCCAGAGAGCTTGGGCCGACTGCGCAGATCAAAATTTAACAAAATTTACCAATAATGTTTACATTTTGTCGGCTCATCGGAACAAAATTGTATTTACCAATTGATCAGAGGGCAATGGTAGATCGAGAATTGCTTGTTTTAACGGTCTTTTCGAGTATTGTGGCGTGACGTTTGAAGCAAAATAGGTCGCAGCAAATTTTCCAAAATGATAAGTAGAAAAATCGATACCACCATTTTCTTCCATGGGTATTTCCAAGAAACTCGTTACATCATCTGCATTTTTGTCCTTTCGAACTAGATCCTAAAAAATGAGGAAATTCGTGAAATATAAATTTATTAAAGCCCTTTCAATCTCTTTTAACCAATCCAAAAATTTGGCCATCGATAAATTTAATTTGAACAAAGATACAAAAAAAATGTTTGGTTTTAACTCACCGCGTACATATCACCAGGAAGTTCTTTGGCGATGGGTGTCTTCGGTTCGTTTTCCAAAAATTCGAACATCAGGGCGATGCTCTCGGATTGTTTGATCGGCGGCTCGACCTCTCTCCCATCGTATTCGGCCACAAGACGTCCAAGTTTCTTCATTCTTTCGTCACAATTTCTTTGAGCGGTTTCCTTCCAATCCTTATTTCCTTCTTTCTTTAGACTTTTCTCCTCGTCTTCGCGAAGTTTATGAATTTCTATCACTTTCTTGGCACGCCACTGTGGGAAAATGCTACTCATTATTGGTTCAAAAACATGTGAATGAACGAAGTGTGTGGAGAAAATTCAAGGAGTTCTGAGGAGACAGTTTCCTGAGACGTTCTAAAATTGTTTGTATATAAGATTGTATCGAGGTAAATCGTAATTTCATGTTTTACCTGCAATTTTTCCTTGCAAAGTCGACGAACGAGATAACCGCGAGCGACAGCCTATGAAATTGAACTATTATTTTATTTTATATGAAAGGAAGATGAAAGTGATATTGTTATGCCATGGGCTGATAAGATCCTCTTCACCGATATCTCTATCATTGAAAGCATTTGTAGTAAAAACGAAAACCAAAAAAAAAACAATAGCAACCATCGAGCAATTTTCTTTGATCCAAACCGACAAATTTTTATTTTGGTCTTCCTACCTGCAATGCTCGAATGATCCTTCGTTTTCTCTGATAATCACGCGCAAGAACTCGTGATTTCGCACAAGCTTGAAATCTCAAATAACCACGAACCATCGTTCTATAACGCTTTCTCGGCCCGTGACCGCGCCAAATCTTTTGTATGATTACTGCAGATTTCTTCATCTTTATGTATCTAGAATTTATACGATTTTTTAGATTAAACTATTTTATTTTATATTTAAAAAACAGAAGAAACAAAAATGTTAACTGTATTCTCAAATAACTTTGGTTTCGATGGGAAAATGGCGTACGCCCAGTATTGCAAATTTCTTCAACTTGTAACACTTGAAACTCTCATCACGATTTAAGAAATTACCTTTTTCTGGCAATCCATCCTCTGATGTGTCTTTGAATTGTCAAAATACTTTTTTCGAGAACGCGAGTTCTCTCACGTTCCAAAAAATAATCTGGTTCCTCTTTGATAAAAATTTTCGTACGACCGAACTGACAGTTCATCGTATTTTTACCGAGTACGTTGGCACATATATTCTCTGCGACTGTCCTCGTGTTAGATTTTGAACCGGTGAAAATTCCTTTCGCCAGGAAACGGAAACGGTTCACGAATTCATCGTAATCGTGCCTTATCGGATAACCGGCACAACGTATTCGTGCCGTTTCCATCATTCCCGAATATCTCAATTGCCGACAACAGAGCGCACGATCAAAATACTGCAACACAGTAAACGAATTTCAAGAAATTTTATACATGATACGAGTCATCGAATTTTACGAATGTTCAACATTTATATACATTTTCGTATATTCTTCGACTCACCGCAGGTTTTTGTTCCTCATTCGGTTTGACACATCTCACGAAATATGGATTGCAACTCTCCAGGGTTCTCATGAGCAAATCGAGAGAGCTTCGAAATTCGGAGGACAAAGTTGGCGATTTTTTTCTCCCATCAATACCAGTCGCGAGCAAATCGTCGGTGAAAATCGACTTTAGAAAATCATTCGATGAAATCACTATCAACTGTTTCAAATCCGCAGAAAACGTGTCACGATTTTTGTCCAAAAAACCCTTGACCTCATAGTGAACGGTGCCAGCAAAATGCCTTATACCAAATGCTTTGACAAGATCCGATTTCGGCTTTACGTAATTTGCATGAGTGTTGTGCATTTGACTCGCTTTTGCCAGTAACGTTACATCAGTTCCCTGAGAAGGGAACACATAATGTCAATAAAAAAATATGTTCGGCAATGAGACAAAATGATTGTCTAATGAAACATAACAACTCATTTTTATCGTGTCAAATCTTTCAATTTATCGAATATTTCGTTCATTGTTTCTCTCATGTTCATTAGTTCATTAGTTCATTCTCTTCATGTTTATTAGCAATTCTATTGAATCATTTTTTATCTTCTAAAATTTCGTAAAACAAAACAGAGATTATATTATTAATATCGCAGTATTTCTTTTTTTCGTAGATCTCATTTAAATTATTGAAGAGAATGTTATTGTATTTTCCGATTATATTTCGTTAAATTTTTTAATTTGCAAACAAAAATTGTCTACTAATGTTTTCATTTGTTTTTCTTCAACTTTTCGTACCTTTGGAAATTTGCTCTCCTCGTCGATCAGTGCCATTACATTTACAGGCCTGACGCCTATTAAATCCAAGACACCCTGATTGTCGACGAAATCGATGTGTGTCCACGTTATACCCTCGGCGTTATACGTATTCTGCTCCATCTTGAAAATGTGCTTCACGAAGAATTGTTGCAGATGCTCGTTGGCGTAATTTATGCACAACTGTTCGAAACTGTTGTGTTGAAAATTTTCAAAACCGAATATATCGAGAACGCTGATAGAACTTTTCTTACTCCGCTTTGACTTGAATATCGTGTCATTTATTTTGTCGACTATCGTGACGAACATACGACCGTAAATTCCTTTGACAAATGCATCCCTGACCTCAAATGCTTGTTCCTTCGATAAATTGCTGATCTTGAAAAACAAACGATAAAAACGGTTACATCATAAAAGATTAAAACGTCTCGTTTTCATAGTGGCTAAATATATTATAAAATAATTAGGAAATAATAACTGTAAAATAATTATGAAATATATTCGAATACAAAATTCATTGTGTGATTAATGAAAAAATATAACGATCTTTTCCTCACCACGCGATCGCCATGCGCAAAAATTGTTTTCCTCGTAAGGGCGTCCTTCAATGTTCGCAAATTAACTCCTAAGTGTTCCGACGCAGATTTCGCATGTCCTTCGTCCTGTATTTCACAAGCGTCCATATTGGCTAAATAAAAAATCCTGCGAATTCATAAAACTTCTTATAAAATTAATTATTCCTAATGTTATCAACCTACCGATCGTTACAGGCTTGTAACTCAAATTTCCAACGTGCAATATGGCTGCCAAAAGTTTTGTGATATTCCAAAATTCGTTGTCGCTGAAATTCAAAACTTTCATGGCTGCTCGCATGTTGGCAAATTCTTTAACATCGTTTCTATTCTTACACACTCCACTCTGAAATCTCAAAAAAAGCACAATACAAAATTGGAACGGTCATCGTCTTTTTAAAATAGCCATTTAATTTATTTACCCCTCTCAAATAACGATAGTCCGAAGGAGAACCCAGAGACAGTTTTTGTTTTTCGTCATTCGAGAGGCCCAGAAGCATCGAATAAAAAATATGATAATTTCTTTCACCCTCTGATTGAGAAACCAAACGACATTTTTCCAACAAGTATTGTTCGATTCTCGCACCCTCGATAGAACCATTTTTATTGAAATTAATGTCGATATATTTGCCGAATCTCGATGAATTGTCGTTGCGCATGGTTTTTGCGTTACCAAAAGCTACGTAAAATAAAAATCAACGATTACAAAATATTTCTCGATTAAGTCAGCGATTGGATTGTTTCATCGATATTGCTAATCGCTCATTTGCAAATCGTAACGTACCTTCAAGAATTGGATTTGCCTCTAATATTTGTTGCTCTATCCACGAATGTTCACCGTTTATTGCAGCGATATATTGAAGAATTAATTTCGTACTTTCGGTCTTACCAGCCCCGCTCTCGCCACTTTGGTATATGAACAAGCAAATAAATTGCGCGCATGAGGACATAATATTTTATAAAATAAAAGCAGAAGACGCGTGATGAAAAAATCTTGCAAACCTGATGACTATGCATTGATCGGCACCGGAAAGTTTCATCTCGGCGAAACAGTTGTCACCAATCGCGAATATATGAGGCGGTGCTTCGCCCAATTTTTTACCTCTGTACATCATTATCTCTTTTGCCGTGTAAATATCGAGGACGCGATAAGGGTTAATAGCAACCAGCATACTTCCTGTGTATGTCTAAAAACATGTGTGATACATACATATATTGTCATTGGTATGTGTGGAAAACCCCGGTGTGCTCCTTGGGTCAAGTTATTTTTTTTACGTTAAGCATTTGTTTCTTTTTGCAATTTTCCACTAACTATCTATACATCGTAAAAGGTGAACAAAGGTTTGGTAAAAATCAATTTTGCAATCATCCATTTGAGTCTTTTTCAAATAAAAATTTGATATATTGCTAATTTGTGTGTGTTTTTAAACCATTTATTTAGGTTTACCGAAATGCAAGGTATGGACAGTATTTTTTCAAACACATTTATCTTTGTTTTCGTTTCCATTTTTTAATGTACGATAATGAATTCCTTCATTACACTTCTCTAGAAATTATCAAAACCGCGACAAACATCACCAAATAAAAAATACATATAAATATATGGATATAAACAACACAATGAACGTATAATACGTACAGATTATGAATTATTGTGTCTTAACTCACATAAACGAGATTTTTCATGTAACGCATGTGCAAATTTTTCAATATTGCGTACTCCTGCAAATCGCCGAGCTTTATCATATCTTCGACACCCATGATTGAAGTAGGATGCATCATCTTAATAATCTTGTTTTCTCCGATTATTTCGTCCTGTCAATTAAATCAACAAATATAAGAAAAGTTTCTAACAAGTCGTGAATTATACAATGCATCGAGAACCTTGAAAAAATAAAAACGTATACACGTGTGACTCAATCGAGATAGACGTAACGATAAGATTATTATACTTGACGTTTCAGATAGGAGAAATGCGATTAATCCGGTGTCGGCGTGAAGAGAATGACAATAAATATATGTGTATTTATGGGCGTGTGTGTGTGTGTGTATTCTTACCTGTCCATCGTCGTTACGAACTTTAATGCCTTTGCGATCTTTACTGACAATTTTGTATCCCAATGGAACGTCGAATTCTCCATTTTTTGTATTTTGCACCCACACACTGTCACCCTTATCGTTGCACCGATAAACAAATAATAATAAATGAATAGAAATATACACAGACATATTAATTGTGATTTAATAATATTACTTGTTCTCATAATTAGATTATAATGAACGATTATAGTGAAAATAAAATTGAAAATGTCGTAATATTATTTAACACAATTCATCTTTATGTAAAGTATTAAGATTGCCTATCTTCAGCACTGCCGAAAAAAGCTTACCAATGTGTACGGTGATTTATTATCACCGTTCGGTTTATCAGCCATTTCTGGCAGTTTTTAGCACTTCGTTTATGAAAAAAATATCTGCGCAGAAATGTAAGTTACACAAAGAAACGGACATTCGATCCGTGCACGAGAACACCGTCAACGTAATGGGTATCCTCAATTTATCGATTACCAATAAAAGCCATCGTATGTGGGATAAGAGCTTATCTATTCGTGATATCGACTCTGGATTCTCTCCCCCTCCCTCTAAGTCCCTCTTTCTAATCTCGTATATAATTTTCATTTTTACGATGCAAACGTAAAAAAATAGACATACGCATGCAATTTGACGAAACTGCAAGTAACGAATCCTTTATTGAAATACACGATATACGAAAACACAATCATTTTTGCGACACAAATATTTGTGATATATGTATGTTTTATTGATCTCGAATATATTTTAGAAATGTAGTTCTTTTGTTTCTTTATCTTGTTCATCCTTTTCGTATGGTTGAGTTTGAACACATGTTAACGGGAAATGGCTTCAAATTATAGGGAATGCTGATAAGCGGGGCTTATGAGGATTTTCAGAAAAAAATATCTTCATGAAAGATGCCTCATTCGCGAACCATAAAGAATTGAAGAAAATAAAATTAAGTGTTCATTCTTAAAATTGTGTGATTGCAAGTACGGCAAAAAACAATTATTTCGTATCGAGGTTGGTTCCATGTAGAGTTATTCTTTATGTTTTCTACAAAATACACTCAACACAACAATTAAAGAAGCAAGAAAATTTCCTCAATTTTTTAGTGTTTTTTGAAAGACTATAATCTCAGTGAAAAATGGTCGTATGAACATTTAAAAAAAAGGATTTTGAATATCCACGATTCTGGTTTTGAGATCTTCTGGCCAACAATTTTTATGCGCTATGGTTGTTACGCAGTCGTAAGAAATAGCGCAACGAAAAAGTTTTCAAATCTTTTCTATTTCTTGTTTTGGTCCACGTGTTTGGAAAAAATTCTTGTTCCTAACATATGGACCAGGTAGCCTGTTTTTTCAGCTAAAATTTTATTGTTTATTTATCTCTTTACGTTAATTTTTTTGCTGAGGTATCCGACTTTTAATGAAAAAAGTGCTTTTGCCTTTCGTACAGAAAATTGAAGGGCAGTTTTGAAAACTTGAAAAGTTCATTCAATCCTATCAGTTCATTTCGTAATTTTTATTTGAAAATTGAATTTTTTTTTGTTTTTTTTTAATATCAAAATGAATTTTTTTTCTGAAAATAAGGAAAATCAAGATACAGAAGGGCCGATTTGCTTCAAAATGACTCATTATGGTTTTTTATTTTATTTTTTACCAATTTAAATTTAAAAAATCGCAAAAATAAATTTGTTTTTCAAATTTTTTTTGAAAATTATTTTTTTTATTAAATAAGGTACTAGTGCAAAATTGTAAGACAAGTGAAAAAAAAATTGGTTTTTCCATTTTTATGAAGATTACACCGTCTTTAGGAACAAAATTCTTACCCCTTTAATTCTTTTGTAATTCGATTTTGATCAATCGGTCTGGAAAAACGGTACAATGGATCGATTAAAAAATTTACGGGGCTATTGAGGGTACAGTTATCTGTAACACACTCTTGTAAGTCTTACAATTAGTCTCCTCAGCAATCTTTGTGAATTCGCGGTAAATTTACTAATAGAACGAAAAAAGTCACTTTTTTATACTTTTTTCACATCGATGCGGAGGATAAAAACAAATTTCCGAAAATTACGAAAGGATCTTATAGGAAATGTTTTCAAGTTTTCGAAACTGCCCTTTCATTTTCTATGCGATCATTGGTTGCTGAGATATCGATGACCAAAGGCAAACGGACCCTTTTTCATTAAAAGCCGGATATCTCTGCGAAAAATCGACGTAAAGAGATAAATAAAAAAACAAAATTGAAGCTGAAAAACCAGGTTATCTGGTCCGTATATTTGTTTAACCAAAAGAATTTTTTCCAAGCCCGTGGACCAAAACAAAAAATAGAAAAAATTTGGAAAAATTTTCTTTGTGGTATTTCTTATGATTGTGTCATAACCGTAGCTCTTAAAAATTGTTGCCCAGACGATCTCAAACCTAGATTCTTGGATTTTCAAAATGCTTTTTTGTTATCTCGATACGACCATTTTTCACTGAGTTACAAATCTTTCAAAATCTTTCAAAACGATTCTTTTTGAAACAGTCTTTCAAAAAACACTAACAAATTGAGGAAATTGTCTTGCTCCTTTAATTGTTGTGCCGAGTGTATATATATACAGATAAATGAAGAATCGTAACCCAGTATCCATCCAGTGATAGATCAATCAACTATGACAATTGTTATGTCATTAAACGATGATAATCAAGTTAAGGTATTTTATTATTTTACATTTATACGTCAAAAAAATTAATAAACTATTTGTTCCACCTGTTTATTATTTACTGAGAATAAGCCATCGCCTCCGTGGCGCAAATGGCTAGCGCGTTCGGCTGTTAACCGAAAGGTTGGTGGTTCGAGCCCACCCGGGGGCGTTTATTTTTTCTACATCGCTAATCAACAAAATTAACACTTTTTAGACAGCATATAACGATTATATACTTTGATGATCTTATTTTACACATTTTTTATAAAACAGTAGTAAAATAAACGAAATAAACAATCACAATGTTATCGAGAGGCACTATGAATGTATGCTGGAGTTTTCGAATAAGTAATAAACCACTTGTCCATTAAAAAACCATTTTATTGACAATTCCTGGATCGAGCAACTAATTGTTAAGAACGCCAAATCAGGTAATATAAAATAACAGCCAAAAATCTTTTCATATTTCCCGGGCGATGTTTTATAAAATAACCGCGGCAACGTGGGTAGCGCATCGAGCGCACCGTCTCGCCCCTCTGCTGGACCCATGCACCATTTTCATCTATCGGCGTGTGTGACTCCGCACGAGGACTGCAAATTCATTTTTCTATCGGCAAGAAAGACCTAGGCTCAAAGAAACGCGAACAATTCACGTAAGGAACAGTCGTGTCAGAATATGAAAATCCAGCAATTACACAAATTCCGCGAAATTTAGAAATCACGTGAAGAACCATTCGATTCTCGCGACGATCAAACTCACGAAACAGAAAAAAATCTTAGAACGGAAACCGGCGAACTCGTTATTTGTGTTCTTATATGCAAATTTGTACTTTACTTGTGGTCATTATTCGGGAGTTGTTTTTTCACGGTGCTGAGTAAAAACGCTTTTTAGGTTACATAGTGAGATCTTTTATCAAAAGGAGTTGATTACCGACCGAACGGATGCGCGTGCGGCAGGGAGCGCTAAAAATGTTATAATTTTTATGAATAACGTCTCGATTACATGGAATTAGACCAATAGAGTAGCCTTCGCCTATTAATTTTGCAGAGTTTCACACTAAACCGAATTGAATTCTATAAATATGGATTTGATAAAAATGTGTTCAATTTTTTTTGAGGTTATGGCGACCTTTAGCCTCTTAATAAACCCATTTTTACGTAACAGACACCGGTGTATCTGCAGAAATTTCGTGTAGACCACATTCAACAGATTTTGTCAATTGATCTTTCATTTTGTTTTTTTTTACAGATTTAGAGAACAATGGCGTCGAACTTTTTCAATAGAATGGGCCAGTTGGGTCTTGGTATAGTTTGTGTAGGTAGTGTAGTAAACTCTGCTCTATATAACGGTGAGTCTTCCTTCATCCTTATGTATCTATGGAAACTTTACCATATCATTAATTTCCTGTTCATTCTATTCTATGTACATATTTTTATGTAAACTCTATATAAGACAATACCTGGTTATTCGAAGCTGATTCGCTTTATCAGTGGATTTCATCATTCAGTTTCGTTTTAAGATTTCCTTTTACAGTCAATTCCATTATATATCATATTTAATATCATATAATAAATAAGTAAACTAAAATTTAAAGATTGGGTTCGCATACACTTTCTTTATTTACAAAGTTTTCTATACAAGTGATTGAAATCCACAAGAGACAATACTTCAAATCGTATTTATCGAAAGTACGTGTTGCTCACATTATCTCATAAGTAATGATTAACTTGTGTTTTGTTTTAGTCGACGGTGGCCACAGAGCTGTAATATTCGACAGATTCGCGGGTATAAAGAATGCTGTAGTGGGTGAAGGAACTCACTTTTTCATTCCCTGGATTCAGAAGCCGATAATCTTCGACATACGTTCGAGACCCAGAAACGTTCCGGTCGTCACCGGTAGTAAAGATCTTCAAAACGTAAACATTACATTGCGTATACTCTTCAGACCTATACCGGACTCTTTGCCAAGAATTTACACAATACTCGGTGTTGATTACGACGAGCGTGTACTTCCATCGATCACCACTGAAGTACTCAAAGCGGTCGTAGCGCAATTCGATGCTGGTGAATTGATCACTCAGCGTGAATTGGTCTCGCAAAAAGTCAGTGAAGATCTTACAGAACGAGCACAACAATTTGGCGTTATCCTTGATGATATATCCATTGTAAGTAAACAATTCCATCCATCATTTTCCATTATAACTTTTTTTGTGATTTTCTAGTTTGTAGCTTTTTATTTTTATAAAATAGATATACGACTAGATTGCTCCAAGAAGCAACATAGTCCAATGCAATATCATTGTTACATTACTCTTCTTGATGATAAACTGATTTAACTGTTGACAAATTTTCCAGACTCACTTGACCTTCGGCAAAGAATTCACCCAAGCCGTTGAATTGAAGCAGGTGGCACAACAGGATGCAGAGAAAGCTCGTTTCCTCGTCGAGAGAGCTGAACAACAGAAAAAAGCAGCTATAATAAGCGCAGAGGGTGATGCCCAGGCAGCAAGTTTATTGGCCAAATCACTGGGTGACGCTGGTGATGGTCTTGTGGAATTGAGAAGAATTGAAGCAGCTGAAGACATAGCCTATCAGCTATCGCGTTCCCGCAATGTCGCGTATTTGCCCACTAACCAGAGTGTTCTCCTTAATATGCAGCAATAGATTACAGTCAAATAAAAGAAGTGACGAGAAAGTAAATAGAAAAGCGAACGTTGCAATATGTGCGAGATCGTATAATACCTGGATCGTAAAAATGGCCTTTCATAGTATCTTCTTTATATGTTTTTTTGTTTTTTTAAGAAACCAACAGAAAACTGTAAACTCGAGAATGTTTATTCCCTGATTGTAGTTTTCTTTACTTGCATTTACAAAGTAGAAAACCTATGAAATATTCTTTCTCGTGTATCGCGCAAAGTAAATTTTCCTACGCGATCGTTTTCCCTTTCTTTTATTCAATTTACTCGTTTACATTGCTGTAATTGTACTTGTAATTATTCTGTCACCAAAACGGGGGAACAAAGGGTGTGTCAAAAGTCTATTAGAGTTTTCAGTCAACTATTCGTTATCGGGGAGAACATTTTCCTTGTTACCCTCTCGATATTCCAAGAAATGTTTACTTGCTTTTGCCAGGAAATTTCGATGTCGCTAGACTTCTGGTCAACTGACTACCTCGAACCAATCGCTGACAAATGCTAAAGATATTCTTTCCCTTAAAACTCACCGGTGAATTCAACGAGAAAATGAAATCGATTTACTTTACGTCGTCCCTACCATCATTAATTCCGTGCTGATGCAGCTTTATAAATACAAACGGAACAATTCATCCGCATTATGAACAATAAAGCACACAAAGAAACTAAAATAAAAGAATCTGACAAATTGTTCTCGTTAAGACCGATTCCGTTTAGTGCATAACCTTTTTTTCTCGTAGTGGTCTGTACTTGAATGAAAAAAAAAACTTTTATCGACCTTGTACATGTGTTCATCTTCCACGAATATTTTATTAAGTTCAGCTCTTTTTTCATTGATCAAACAATTCTGATCATTCAGCCCTATGGATAGTGCTACGTAAATTTTTTTTAAAATGCGTTTTTCATCTACAATGTTAAGAAGATGTCATCCCCTTTCTGTGTCTGAACTTTTGTACATAGGAAAAAAGAATTCTTAGCCTTACGTTGTCGGAGTATTTAACGAACTTCATTAGGTATTCTCATTAATCAATATCGAACATTTTCTTTTCATTAACTTCTGACTGAACAGCAAGATGTCCTCTATACCGATGTGCAAGATGTTTTAACCGCTAACTTTGAATATCATTGACGATTAACTGATCAAAAGATTGGTTCACAGCTTTGCACTGATTCATTATTTGGAGCTCAACATATTAGCCCTGAAATTAGAAAAAAAAGACCGACCTGATCGACGTGCTGTCGTTCTATTTATGGTCGAAATCTGTTTGTAATTTGAAAAATCATAAAATTGTATGAAACCCCCTTTGAAACTTTAAATTTCGAAAGTTCCCTTTTTATAAAAACAAATAATACGTAGAAATCTCTAAAATTATACCGGATACATGAATAAAAATAATGTCATATTGCGAGCATGTGCTGCACAAAATGGCAACGATGTGTCTGCCGATCCATCTTAATGCAGGACCTCACTGTGACGGTCACGACAATAACCTTTTTTTCATGAATTAAAAAAATTCATTTCATTGTTTTTTTGCTCAATTAAGAATATGTTAAAGTAGATTCAAGCAAATTTTTATTGAAAGAAAAACAACATTTGAAGTAGAATAAATTGTTCTCGAAACTACATTTTTCGAACTGGGGCGGACGATAACTCGAGTTATAATAGTCAGATAGGGGAAGAAAGGGCCAGATAGAAATTACCTATAAACCCGAAGCAGGTGACATGATACTCGTGTAGCTGCGCACACAGAGATACACAGTCACCGTGAATTTACGATCGGAGTTTAGTCTGGCTCGTACGAACAAACGAAGTGTACATATGTTTTGTTTGTTCTGTGTCAAATTATTACAAAAACTCTTTCTTTGTAGTGTTATTGTTTGTACAAAGTAAGTAATATTGCTATTTATTATTTTAGGGTAAATATCTCCTAGGGATAGATCGTAGGAATTGATAGGTAAACCAAAAGAAATATTCAAAAGTTAGTAGAAAAGTTGATATTATTGGCAACCGGTATGGGCAAGATGAAAAATTGCAGTTTAGGCCAAGATGGAACAGTTTTTACCGTGCCTGCTCATAATTATTTTGATTCTTTTGTCAAATTTTCCCACTAATTACGTATATTTTCTTTCTAGATGGTGTTCAAGTATAAAAGAAAGAGTAACAGAGGATCGTTGCCTGAAGCAACAGTTCAGACGATTATGTGGCGAAGAATGCGCGCAGCTACTCCTGGAGGACTAAGTACAGCGTCCAATGTGTTGTCGTTGGACACATGAGCTGTGTGCCGATACAGAAAATGATTGTTTTTTGTGGTAGAATTGTAAAATGTAAGGTTTTCCGATACATTCCATTTTTCCCGAATAGACTTTCCATCTTGCCTTCACCCTGAAGGCAAGATGGAATTTATCATACTTATGCTTCATGCGTAATTACAATGTTCCTACTTAAAATTAATTTTTACGTCATAAAGTTAGCTCTTCCATCTGGCCACGTTGCGAAATAAAAAGTATTATTTTCATTAAAAAAATAGTAGATATTTAAAAAACGGCTTCGCTCAACGATACTTCAACTATTTATTGTTTTTCAATAACAATTTACTTAAATCTACTTTAATGCATGTGGAATACATATCTTTAATTGAGCGCAAATAACCATTAAGAGAAATAAAAAAAATCATGGAAAAAAACTTATTTTTCTGACCGTCACAGTGGGGTCCTGCCTTAATCGGAGCGCAATCTCGTTTCTCGATTAATCAAGCCCGAAGTATTCGAACCTGAGATATTTTTCACAGCAGGGATTCTATCAACTTTCAGGCGCAATGAGATGCCGTGAGTCCTCGAGAAACGAGAGAGTAGTTCGAATCATAATTCATCTCGCTCACCGAGTTCCCTCGACCGAGAGTCAAAATCACGTTGGGATATTTATCGAGAAGTTACATCAATGGAAATCTGCATATGCGGTATATATCTTCTGAATCTGATTACCTTTTCGCCCTTCAGATTGTCCTCCCAATTTTGTTGTTCCTTGTGGAAGAAGCTCTTCTTTCCTGATAAGTAACATCATGGTTTCGGGTGGCTTTTTTGGTCGACAGTTCGCAAAATTACTTTATGAGTGTTTTATTAGATAGGAAAACATACTTTTGTTATTTAAAGAAGAGACTTTTGCGTAAAAAAAAATTGCAGTCGTTTAATGGCCCATAAAAAACTGAAGAAGACTATGATAAAGGGAGCTACAAAAAGTCAATCATATCTCAATGTATATTTATTCAGGTTTTACAGTAGTTCTCCATTTGCATTTACATTTCATTCTTCGAGCGAATGTTTATGTTACATAATACAACTATGATTAGGTGAAACATATTTTCATTCCCATTTATGAAATTCAGAGATTCGGCATGGTGTAGGGTTTGGGAATTCTGCTGACGTAAGTGCCATCGAGATGACCGCACAATCCGCTGATTTTGCCTTGAAGCGAAGCGTCAAGGGCGAGTCCAACGTGATTGATACCGTGAACCATCATCATTGGTACGTCTCTCGTCTGTACAATTACGTGATTGCCCATCTTGGTTACCCTGCGAACAACAACAAATAGTCGGTTAGTAAATGTGAAAATAAACACGAAAAAAGTAAACCATGATTTTCTTATCAAAAATAAAATAAGAGTTGCCGGAGAATTGATTTTGCAAAAAATGACACGAAAGTTGGACAAAACTCACTTGAAAATCCAGGTCTTTGGATCGGAAGGTACAAGAATACCATTGTCCAATCGTCCGACGATCTGGCCATCGACCATCACCTCCACGTTGCTGTTAGTGTTCGGTAAAATTTCAACGGTGTGATCCTTCGCGAAAATCTTCACAGCCATGTTATCATCAACATTCTTGGCGAAAACAGCAAAACGTTCATCAACATGGTCACCGGTAATGAGTGTCCACTGTTGAGGAATTACGTATGGAATGTTTTTGCCATCACCGGTAAGAACTACTTGAGGATAGACCGAACACATTTCTGCGGGGCAAAAGAAGAAACAAAATGAAACTTATATAAATATCCAAAATCGATAAAACGATCGAGATCGAATCTAGATTTAAGATCATCAATAGAAAAAAAACTCACTGCACTGATCATTCACGTATTTGTAGAGGGATGGAATGCTGAAATGCGTATTATCTAGTGGGAAGTACCAGACAGGCTTGACAACAGGTCCAAAACCGTTGAATCGTTGTTTCTCGAAGGCCACGTCCTGAAGATCGTAACTACGAGCGGGTGTAATGACAGAAAGATCGACCGAGCTCTTGGTCATAGGATATTCGACGTTCACCCTCACATTTCCCGTTTCTACGTGATCTAAAGTGTATTTGAGATTCGGCAAAAGGTAAGTGCGCAGAATGTCCTCGAATTGCAGGAGTCTGGACGTAACTTCTTGCGGCACCTAAAAACAAAGAATACGATTGATATTGTTTTAATTATTAAAAGCGTTTTGCGAAATGAACAGACCTCGTTACAAAATTTCCAATTACAAAAACCGGAAGAATTTTTATAAACATTGGATATATTTTCAAATAGCCAAAAGCAATAGATTCTTACTGTTAAATGTTTTCGATGACTCGCTAATCTGTCGAGATTACGCTTTTTCTTTACGTATTTGCAAACGCAATTCTCATCATTGATACGACTTGTATATTTCATCGCTAAAATTCGCATACTCTGCCAATTTTTTATTTATAAATACTTGAAATGTTTTTGTACCGACCTTTTTGTGTACCAGGTTTATGGTGTACTTTCTGAGTGTCGTGTAGCGTATGGCGTCGTTCAAACAGCTCAGCGTTTTTGGAATAATATTTTTCGGATTGGCGTACAGGGGATTGTTTATGTCAGTGACACAGTTTCCGGTCGTCATATCCTGATTGTACTTCTTTTTCTGCTCATCAGAAAGTTCGGCCTTCATCGACATCGTTATCAGAGTATCGTCGCGTACGCATTTGTCCTCGTCGGTGTGTCCCACGGCGATGGTCACTTTACTGTTGGTCTCTTCCTTGGTGCTTCCTACCCTGAACGGATCGACCGGAGGGGTGGAATAAGTTTTTTGTGCGTCCATGCATATCTGAGAAAAAGAAATTATAATCATAAAAATGAATTTAAACGAGAAATCAAAGGATTCTTTTTTCAGTCTATTGACCTTGAGGTTCTTGTCGCCCGGAGTCTTTCTAGTGAGCTGAACCTTAAGTGTGTTCATCAAATGACCCTGATTGACGTCGACATTTACGTTCATGTCCCACGAACGTGCGGAAGTATTCGTCGAGGCTGCGACAACGTCGACAGTACCGCGAACGTTGTATTTCTGGCTACCGAATATATGGAAAGATGGATTGGTGTGGTCCACATCCTCGAAGCTTGCTCGTAAAGTAACGTCCACCTAAATTAATGAAACGTGAAACAAATCTTAATCTCGAGAAACAAAATCTTTGTAACAGATATCCTTCTTTCGCCGATGTTCACTTACGTGCGACGTGGGGTGAACGATGCTCGGTTCGACCTTCACGAGGCCACCGCAGCTTCCCATTGCCGGGGAGATCAAAGTGTTTTTCATCTGCTGACGCGTTGCCATTAAAATGTGAGCGAGCCAATCATTCCTGAGGAAATCAATTATAATTATTTTCATCTTCATAAAGAAGAAAGCGATTTTCAAATTAGGAATAAGATGATGAAACTGGCGAACGATATTTTTGCTATAAATGCCAAGTTTTACAAATATTTCGCATTTACAAAAATATCAAATTCAAAAAACTATTCAATTTGCCAAATAACCGAATTCTGCCAAGATTCCTAGAATCTTCGACAAAATTCTCGATTCTATAAAAACAGTACTTATTTTTGTTAATATGTACCTAATTTAACTAGTTGCGATAAAACAAATCTATTAATTACCAAGTGTTCTTGCGCTCCGAGGTGAAAGCTCTGTACCATTCCCCGCTGATGGTGACCGGCGTCACGCCACTTTCGCAGTCGAAAACTGACATGGAATATTGAAGTCCAGTGTCCTTGGAATCAACGTTGGTCTGATAATATTTCTTTGCCGATACTCCGAGTGTGACATCCTCCTGAATACGGCACGTCGGGCACGATTTCTTAAGGGCATCGGTGTCGTCCTCGTTCACGGTGACGCAGTCCTTTGCGTGAGTCAAAATCCCAGCTACGGAGAGCTGTTTTGTGGCTGGAAGTCTCGGCAGTGTGACCTTGAGATTGTGCGTCTGAGGATTGTACGCGAGCGTCGTGCGGATCGGTAGACTGACGTCCATCGCAGTCGATCTTCTGATCGCGTGCCAAACATCGGCCATCGGATTGTAAATCGATATTGAATAATCTCCGTGACGCCACAATTTTGCTTCCATTTCGAAATTCATCGTTATCGGTTTGGATCCGGTCACGGTATTGTAATCGATCTTCAACGATGCCAAATGGGGTATACGAGTTTCGAAAACGACCGGAAGTCCCATGTCACTGGTAACTTGCTTCTCGTACAGATGGTCGTAGAAAACGTGTTGCGAATTTACGGTGAGATGATCTTTCGATTGGTTTTTGTACTGAGCGATGTACCTTATCACGTCGTCGTACATTTTCTTTAGCGTTTGTTGATTGTAATGATTAGCCACGACAACGCGACCCTTGTGCATCAGGACAATGTCGACATGAATCTTCTTCATCAAGGGTAATTCCTGGGCGGCTCGTTTTAACACTTCCAAAACATTTGTGCTCGTCAGACCTCCCGGAACCGTGAATTGACCGTGCTTCAGGAGATTCACAATCTCGTCACATCCCTCAACGTGTACCCGAACCTGGAGAAAGCGAAGGCGTGAATACAGAGTGAAAGATTATTATGGGAAATCTTAAAAAATTCTTAAGAAATATAAATGCTCCACTTTTTATGAAAAATTCGTACCGAATTTATAGTGCAGTAATTTCAAATCAAATGTTAACATCTTCGAATTCAAAATGGTCAATGTATGAACGATCGAAAAATAAAAAATAAACCATTGACTACGAAATTTTGTTGGGAAAAAGTGAGGCTTGATGGAAAATATTAAATGTATTGTATGTACACGTTGAATGTCATGCACATTTGACATAGCTTGCCCCTCGGGATACTATGAATTGTTTATTGCGAGGTGCCATTCTCCGTTGGCCCCCATCGATCCTAACGTATTAAATGTTTTATAGAAATTTATCAACTTCGAATGGTGGCATCGAGCTATTGCGAATAAATTAATCGAGTTTGATTCAATTTAATTGAATGATCGATCCGATTAAATTGTATTTTGTTCACTTACGGCCATATTACTGACGGGTTTTCGCGAATCAGTAACGATGTGTTCGAACTGCAAGACCTCGGGTATTCCGGTCACCTCATTGACGATGACACCGGTATGAAGTTTTTCGGCATGGTTATATTTCTCGTCCTTATAGTCGATCGAATGCGCTTGCGATAGTTTGTAGTGAATGGTCTCGTGGACTCTCGTGTATCGCATTATCTTTCTGACGAGTTCGCGACGATGAAGTTTGCACGGATCGACGGAATTCGCGAGGCCCTTGATAGTCGTGTGATGATAATTGTAGAGATGTTCGTTGCTCTCGTACACCATGAACCAGTACATGTGCAATACGTCCGTCATCGTAGGAGCTTGATGCATCAAAATTTCATAAGCCGCTATTCTCAGCTTAACCGGTAGACTCTTGTCGGCCATCACGGGCCAGAGAAGATCGTGAGCGTAGTGATAATCATGCTCGATCGATTTTTCGATCGCCCAAATCGCTAGGAGACGGATGTGCATTGGATTTTCCGATATCATTAATTCACCGCGAATTATCGGCGCTAGAAGCTCGTAAGGCTTGCCGAATTCAACGTTCCTTATCGCCATCATGTGAGTAACTTTCATCTCGTAAGTTGGCTCATCTATTAACAAAAATCATATATATATATATAATTACCGAACTTATGAAATAATAATCATAATAATACGTCTATTGTGCATATTTCATATTTTTCCATAAGCTTATTTTTAGAATAATCGTATCATATAAATTATTTTTTTCAATAGTAGCGATAACAAAATAACAAAATTACAAAAAAAGAAATACGAACTCTTGACGTGCTCGAAGAAATGCTGAAGGTATCTGCGGAGAAAACTACTGTCTTCAGGATGTGGAAGCTCCTTGAGTGTTCTGTATATCATCGATGAGAAGCACAGAATGGCAGCCTTTCGTACCTCGATATTCACAGAATCACTAAGTTTTACGAGATCCTCCATCTGAACGAGAAGCTTGTCAGTGGGCACTTTGACGTTAAGAGGAAGCTTGGCCAACATCTCGATGGCGGTAACGTCCGAGACTTTGTGCTTGCGAATTGCGTTAAGGGTGAATAGGCAGGCGGCTGGAGTACCAACTTGAGGAATCATGCCGAGGAAGATGTTTCTTCAAAATTAAAATAACGGAGAATTAACATTTGACTGAGAATTGACATTTCTGTAAAAAGAAATACCGAACATTTCGTTAAAGCATTTTAATTAATTCATCGCAATTATACGCGAAAAAAATTGCCGACGTTGACAATTGGCCCTTTTTATTTGTACATTTTTGAATAATTCATTTAAATATCACTTACTTGGTCGTAACTTGTCTCGGGGTGTTGGCATCCTGATACCCGGTGAACACTTGTTCTAGAGACCCAATATCCATGTAACTCATCGTGTGCAAAATTCTGTTGATCGTCTGTCCGTGTTTCCAATCAGGTTCCTTCATCTCCAAATGATGCTCATCAATATAGTCAGCCGCCTCGCCGAGCATTTTCTTCAATTTCGGGACGAGAGTCGTCTGGTCGACGACTCGTCTTCCCTGCGTCACGTCGATAGCCGCGTTTGGCGCGTACGTTGTCAGAGGCTTCTGATAAGTGATATCACGTATGATCGGCATATCCTGGAAATTCACCGATGGCAAATCGATCTCTGTGACTGGAACGACACGCTCGAGGGCGAGTGTTGTACTGGGGAAAATTAAAAATTCGTTTACAAGAAAAAAATTATTATTTGGTAAATTAATATTGAAGAGGATTTACGAATCGCGGATTTTCATTAAAATTAACCGTATTAAATTGACGAGAATAATGACTTTAAAAACGTTGAAATAATAATAATATTTTTGTAAGAAGAGACTAACTTTGTGATGACATAATGAGCCTCGGATCTGGCGTTCCATGGGAAATAATTCGAACCACCGTGCGCTACGACCTTCTGGATGATTATATCGTCACCCTGCTTTTGAATCTCAAACACCCTTCTGCTGGCAACGTTCACCGGTTCCTTAACAACAATGACAACATTGAAAATTTGTAATACGTTGTTTTCTTCAATCACACGAGTTGCACACTAATCGTAACTCACTTCTTCCTTATTCTGACAACTCTCGACGTCGACGTGATTGAACGAGTGTACGGCATAGCCTGTGCAATTTTTCGGTGACGAGAATTTTGTAACGAGGAATTCGTTACTCGGATTAAGCGGATCCTTGGCGTGAACGTCGTAGGTGATCCAACAATCACCGTGAATCGTATTCTGGTGGTAACAACCAAAGAGAACATTTTAGATTTCGTATGTTTTTTTTTATGAAGCAACGACGTATGTTCCCGTCAGTCGTTACCTACCTCCATCGAGATGAAGCTTTGAGGCTTCACCGGGGAATCGATTTTCATACTCTCTAGATCCAACTGAAGCATCGACGCGATCGCCATTTTCATGTTCTTCGACCATCCTGGCTCGTTCTCGCTTATTTTACAACCTTCCAACTAAAAAAATAAGATTATAATTTATTTAGCAAAAAAAAACATATAATACCAAAAAAAATGAAAAACAGGGGAGTAGTGTAATTGTCGAAAAATTCTAATTTTGAAAAGGAAATTTAAACATGACCGACAAGATTTGTAAAGTAAAATAATCGTTTGGAGATCGAGGGCTTGAAAAGTGGACTCACTCGGCCGTTTTCGTTGTAGACGATCAAAAATGGCTCCTGTATGACTCTGGCAGCTTCGGTTATCGGTGTGAGAACTTTTGTTCGTTGATAATGCGCAGCAACGCCATTGTGCATTCCCGTCTTGACGTTGGTCAAACTAACGTAGTAGGCATTATTAAGAGTCGAATCGCTCGTCTCGTGTTTTACATGAAGAAGACCCTCCAGAGCGAATTGTGAAGCGTACGGCGCAGGCTCGATTATACCGGCTTTCACATCCCCGTAAAATGTATATACGACCGTTTTTCCATGTGGAAATTGAGCTGTGAAAAACAACGAAAGAAAATTTGACGTCTCGAGAATTCGAAAGAAATCAAGATATATATTTTAACAATGGTTCATCATTTACAAACTTACCAGGCAAAGCGCTCGAAGCGGCAAAGAGCGCGAAAATAACTAAAAAGAGATTTAGAAAGAAAATTTAAGCAATAGAAAAAAATCCTTCGACAACAGTAAATAAAAATACGAAATGGTAACAATTGAAGAAATGAAAGTAGAAATAAAACGGTGAATGACCCGCGATTTTTTATGACCGACCGTTTTTTTTTTCGACAAGGAGTGGCACACATTGGGGGAAGACACTTACCCGCGACCCCTTTAATCGCAAGACCCATCGCGAAAGACTGATGCACCGTGTGCTCAGCATCTTCCTTTTATAGTGCACACAAATCACGCTTCGCTTTTGTGTCGCACTCCGCCTCGTGTGCATACACACATGCATGTGAGAATGCACGAATGCAACGATAACCTCCGTGCCAGGGTAAAATCTCGTTGCAGTACAATCAACGCAACGATAACCCTTCACCGACGGTGCGTCCGCATAAACTCTTTCAAAATTACCGGTCCGTCGATACTGAATACGACAATATTCGAATAATCATTTATTTACATTTACTTTTTATTTTTATTTTCCCTGCAAATGTCTTTGTTCGTTTTTTGTCTTTTGGTGCCGTCCGTCTGCTTCGGGTCTCCTTCAGGACGGACTATATCTTCTTCCTTCGCTCGACGACGTCTATATTGTAACATGTCTATTCTATGAACGTACATAAAAAAAAATCGTCGATTTCATTCTTAAATTAAATGTATAAACATTATAAAAAAGATAATTGCGTCGCCAACGTTGCTCGTCGAGTACGGTTAAATTTTAAATAACCGATTTAAATAACTTCGATTTATTCGTATGGTTACATATCTTGTCTCTATGATAAAATAAATGACGATCAAAACAATAGTTTAGGGAATCAGCTATTGTTGATGAAAGTACGAATTTACCTACCGAATTAACATTACGTTACTTTTCATAATCGCACCATTGGGTTTTCCCTTTTTTCTATTCACGCGCGAATAAGCATGCGTATGTATACGACGTATCTCTTTCCGCCAAGTACTGTTATGACTAATTCGAGCAACGAGGAAAATTAATTGAAAAACAGCAGTAGAGAAGTAGGCACTCGTCGACGAAAGTACTTCGCAGTGCGTGATTTGTATCGACGTCACGCGATGACAAGACGAGGATATAGTTTCCTTGTAAATATATGATAGTGGGCCCCACGTGGTCATGGTGTACAGTTTGATTAGATTCGTGGTACAGTATAGTATATTAAACAATCCACGCGCTGCAGAGATTAACGGAGTAAAGTATGCATTTCCACGTTTTCATCTATGTATGAATATATATATATATATATATATATATATCAATGCGATGCTATACGTGTATATGCCTATATATATGGGGCATTCCACGCCAAACCGGACGCCATTAAGCTTTTGCATGTCCGATCTTTTTGTAAAAAAATTTCTCTAACCTTTTGCAAGATATCCATTTTTAAAAATTGCGTTACATTTCTTTTAAACGCCCATAAATTTGCGTAAAATAGGCCGAATGGAACGTTTTTAAAAAAAATTCTTTTTAAACGCACTTTTGATAAAAAATATCGCAAAGAAATTTTAAACCGTATTTCTATAAGATTTTCGAGTTTTAAATATAAATTGTTGATTTACAAAAAATACGTACTGGATCGATTTTCTTGAAATTGTTGTGTAAAAAACTGTCATTCATTCCACCACTTTTAAGCAGGTAATGGGATAACGATGGGATCCGTTTTCTTCGATTTTCATATTTTACTTATGCATGTTGAAAATAAATATTAATGTTTTTTCAGGCTTACCGGCAACAGTCATTGTTATTTATGAAATAAAATAGATATATCTTAATCATTTAATGAACGATGACCGATAATTTTTATTTGAATATACCACAATATATATATTCTGGTATTTTCATGTGGTGATTATAATATAAAAAATATATATTGAGATATATTTTTTATATTATAATCACCACATGAAAATACCAGAATATATATATTGTAGTATGTTGAAATAAAAATCATCGGGCATCGTTCATTAAATTATTAACCCTAGAGCAGGCGCCTGAATTCTTCCAACACGAGAAGGCCCGTCGGTCCCACAGACCATTGTTGATTGTAGGCACTCTTGTGATTACATACCTTACTTCTTACCCAAATTCACATTAATTTGAATGTATATACTGAAACGCACGCCACTGGACTAAGCAAACAAACAAGTTTTTATATCGGGTCGGTCTGACAGACCGCACGCGTCCGCTCTAGGATTAAGACATATCTATTTTATTTCATAAGTAACAATGACCGTTGCCTGTGATCCTGAAAAAAGGATTAATATTTATTTCAAACGCGCGTAACGTGTGTTATCTGAAAAAATATGGAAATTGAAAAATCGAAAAGAATAGATCTCATCGTTATCTCATTATCTACCTAGGCTTTAAAGTTATGGAATAAATGGCAGGTTTTTACAATAAAATTTACAATAAAGTTTTTTCTAAATCAACAATTTATATTTAAAACTTGAAAATCTTATAGAAATACGATTTGAATTTTTTTTCCGATATTTTTTATCAAAAGTGCGTTTTAAAAGAAAAATGTTCAAAAAAAGAACGTCCCATTTGGCCTATTTTTCGCAAATTTATGGACGTTTAAAAAAAAAGTAACGTAATTTTTGAAAAATTGATATCTTGAAAACGGTTCGAAAAAAAAAATTGAAAAAAATCATGGAGGCCTCTTTCAATCAATACTAGAACATCAAAAATTTTCAAAAAAAGCGGAGATGCAAAAGCTAAACAGTGTCCGATTTGGCGTGGAATGCCCCATATATATATGTATAGAAATGTAGATACGAGTTTCAAACCGCTGAGCATCGCATTGACCACGGCCACGGTCAAGTGCATTGCGAGTGAAGTGATTAGCCTTGTGCAAGCGCAGTATGCATATAAATGTCTCTGAACCCCGATCGTAAAATTTATTACGATCGATGAATTTTGAACTTACCGGCGTTAAGTCGAACGATTATTTCTACGAAGGAAAATTCAGTTCTACATTGCAAAATGATAATGCAAAATTAAACGGAAGAAAACAATATATATATATATTTAGTAATATTTTGTATATACGTGGTAATTTTTGTTTAATGAAAGTTATTTTTAAATCGTTGATTGCAGCGTTGAGGCGCGATTTAAAAAAAAACTCATAACTGCTATTACTATCTATAATAAGTAGCTGGAGGTCCGAAAAAAATTGCTATTGTAAAAAATTTGTTGTTAAATTTGCCGCATGCCACAAGTTTCAATATTATTTACACAAGCCGAGACTTACGACAACGGTAAAATGCCCTTGTGGCTTACGGTATATGTTAATTTTATTAGATTTATTAATGTTTAATTTCGCGATTTTTCGCGTGTTCGCTCGTACGCGAGGTGTAGTTCGTTCTCTACGATTGTTAGCATATTTTTATGATCGAGGTGGCACTTTTTTAACGAGCCTCGAGCCTTCATCGTTTGGGGTGTCCGTGTTTTTAACATATAATAACGTCGATACTTTAAATAAACAGTGACGAGTTACTTTGCATTCACTCCGCTTTCATTAATCAATGATTATTTCCAGTCGTCTCCGAGAGTTCGACCGATTTGTTAATTAGCGGAGAAAGGGAGATGTTTTATTCAATAACAACATAGATGATATGTTGAATAATATTTTTAGCCTATAATCTTGTGATATTTCCCATCATTGATGATTAAATGACAGTTCGAGAGTGTTAACTCGAAAGCGTATACGGTTTTTCGTCTTATCTATTTGATTATTTAATTGCTAGGCTTTAAAAGAAACATCATATTAAAAAGACTCTTGATAATAATGTAGATGTTGAATTTGCACAAATATCCTGTTCAGCCCAAGGCAAAATTTAATACCTTGACACTTATTCCTCCCATCCGTTTGGTAATCAAAGCAAATTGTAGGAGATTGTCCATCTCAATGATGAAAGAATCGATTTAATATCGCCATTCTTGTCGCGAGGTAATTCAAGCATAGCTACACATATAGCTTTGATAACGTAACAATAACGATAACAATGATAATAATAATTATTATCATCGCCTTAATGAATTAATCACGACGATTAATCAAGGAGTATTCAATGACGAAAGGAGTCGAGTATTTTACTGGATAGATAATGATAGTGTAAAAAAAGCAGTGCGCAATCTATTTCTCATGATACAAATTTATTTATATTTCCTTCTCTATTCTAAGCATCGTTGATAAAATATTCTTTCAGCTTTTGTAGTGCTTTGTGTCGATGAGAAATCTGATTTTTCACTGATTTCGGTAATTCGGCGTAACTTTCTGTATAACCCTCGGGCACAAAGACGGGATCCCATCCAAAATCACGAGGCCCTTTAGGGCTAACGATAGTTCCTCTCGTTCGACCTTCGAACAGAAGTACCGGATCATCTTCATTTCCCGAAGCATATGCAAATGTGCAAACTGCCTCTGCACTCTTGTCGTTCCAACCCTCGAGCATTTTATACAGGCCATCAGGGCCCAATTTGTCAAGAAACCATTTGATGTAAGGACCCGGAAGGCCCTTCATCGCGTTGAAGCAAAGACAAGTGTCCTCGACGATGACCGGGCCTTTCACGACTTCGTAAGCAGCACGGCATTTTGCTTTGCTTATATCATCTGATTCGCCCTGATATTCCGGGAGATCAATTTTTCTGCTAATCAATTCGCGGGGAAACGTTTTTCCCAATATAGCGATAACCTCCTCAAGCTTCTTAGCATTTCCGGTCACAAAGACTATGGGCTTTGACATGTTCTGCGAGCAAATGTTTAAAATAAGAAAGCATTAAAGGAAGTATTTTCCACGTCGGGACATCTCACAAACTAGAGCTTAGACCCGTCTTAAGAATCGGATGCAAGTGGCACATTCACACTGTAATAATAAATAAATAAATAAAAAGAGTATATCAAAATGTAGTATAAATTTTAGTTGAATCTGAATTCCTAGATGTTTTGTAAGCTCAGCAAAATAGACAAGATGCATGATTGTCCCCCAGGCGATTTGTCTGAGAGCTCGCAAATTAAAAACAAAAATCTATTTTCAAATTTGCCAACAATCATCCTCAAGGTATTAGTTACAAATGGTAATAGATAGATTGTGAGGTATGCACATTGCAGGCACAGGGCTGAAGTAGCCCAGACATGAACTCTCTTATCTGGAAAATGGTGAAGCTAAGCTCTTTGAATTTTCGATGTTCAATGTATACTACACATATCAATGTCTGATATAAAGAATATCAGTTACTCTGTAAAATACCTTTGATATAACTAATTATATCAATTTTTTTTTATCGCATGCTCGGTATTCTTACTGTACTTAACGTTTGGTTATGGATACATATTTTCCAGGTGACATACGAATTTGATCAATGTTAACAGCACAGGCGTTAAGGTAAAAATTATATGAATGTGGCATTAAGGTATGCATTTGTAAGTTTACTTATATCATATTTATTGTGCTAATCTTTATGAAATTCTATATAATCAAAGATTATTATCCACAATACGCAAGAGAATAACAAAATAAAACACTGCGATTTAAACAATCAATTAGATTCATAACTGTCATCACAATGCTTCTAGCGTGCTGAATAAATACTCTTTCCCAGTCGCACATAGTCTAAGATGTTTTTTTTTCGAACAGTAATTTCTAACAGTAAACCTGTTATTGTTGAAGATTGCAAGCTGTAGAGTGGTTAGAATTGAACAGTCAGATGGTTCATTTGCGGATTTCCAATACAAACAAGTTTAAATTCATATAGGAAGTTAGATATATATTTCTAACGATTAATAATATGCACAACCACCATTTTTAGACTCATAATCTTTTTGTTGCGTCTTTTAATAAATTGTCTTTGCAATATACCCTACCAAACAACGTACCAGAAAAATTGGTAACTATTTACACCAATCAGTTCACATTTTCCAGCAGCATGTATAATCGAAGGTCTGTAATTGGATGGATTGGTGGTATACTGCTATAAAATCTGACTATACATGAATATTCGTCTGAAGTTTACCATGAAATCTTATCCAAATTATTCAATGGGTTTCTACGAACGAGAAGGGGCAGTAGGAAGTAAGATAGCTCTTATAATCGTAACAAAAATGTCGTCATACGTAGATATGGAGTATATCATTTTATTCAGTGTAGTCTACGCGTTGTATTGTTATCAGTACATTTTACAATGCAAATGCAACACAACGGCGAAAGAACGGCCAAGCAGATCATGTATGTGTGAGCATATGGGATGAAGGGTAAGATCAACATAACCGCAACAAAATTGTACATGTTTCTCGAATATGGATTGTTGGAATAAAATACAAAAAAGTGCAGTCTGTACTTATATCGATCTTTCACACCGTTCGATCTTTCTTTTTTGATTTCATAAAAGAATTTCCGAAAGAAATATTAATACTCGCACGGGATATGTAACTTTATAATACATCATTAAAAACTTGGTACAGATGATACAGTGGAAGTGATCATCGCATTCCGCGTACGTGGGTAAAGATTCATCTCATCATTTAACGGTGTATGATAAACACTCTTTATTCCGAAAAGGTTTATTACTGGACAAAGTTGATGGCGAGAAGGTTCCGTCCAATAAAATCGAATAATAAATGTTGAGTGAATTTAAAAAAAATCATCACTAATTCTTACTGTACCAAATCATTTCATAAACTTTGTAATATAATCAGCATACCTCAGATTAAATTATATTCAGGCACGTTCTAATCGCTATGGCTTAGAATATTCGATCAATCTAGATGGGACAGTGGCATTTTCGAGCGTATGTTCCTTATTATACCTCTGTGAAGTTGGTCGACTATGTCAAGTTTTCAATATTACATTTCTGCTACTCATGTGACATCGTTTGGGGTGCGTTCCACTTATCTCCCGTAACGCTCGCAGCGCCCGAGAACCAGTCCACATAACGACCGCGGTCGCTGCAGTCGTGGTTGAACCGTCATGGGTGATGTTACTCTTCACGACCACGCTGTGCCAGCTTCGCCCGTTCAAGATAAATGAATCAGCGCGGGCTTCAACGGAAAACGTGGCAAATTTTATGTGTAGCGACGGCAACAAAAAACGTTACTTTTTTTAATTCCGAAACGGGTGCAGAGCGTGCGGAAGAAAGTAAATGCTATTTGTTTTATACATAAATTGAAAAGAAAATTCTTAACCTCACTTTTATTGACAGAATGGGGTTTTTGACAATTAAAACAATATTACCGCATGTTTGCGACCACATGTGCGTTCCACATAAAATTATCGTCCGTGGCGCCGGCATCTAGAGGAACGAGTAATTTACTGTCGCGGGCGAGGGCGTTGTGGGCATAAAGTAGAACGTACCCTTGATGACTTCAATTTTTAAATTCGGGAAATGTCATCCGAAACGTTGAACAGAGACTTTATGTTCTTGGGTGTTATGTACATTTCAACTTACTTTACACTGAAGAATCATTGTCTATCGACCAAACTTATATTTAAGTGTTTTTGGTTTAATTTACGTGCGCAAATTCGTTGTGACATTTTGCGAATTTGGGTGGTGACGTTACGGTTATGATGTCATCATTGCACAGTCGGTCTCATTCCCGGAAACACTCGGCCAACTTGCGGGCAATTTAACGTGGGTGCACAAACGGTCGGAAAACCCGTGATCAGAGGGGAGTATGGAGCCTAGACAGGATGAGACCAAACTGTGGGTTACGGGAATAGTACAGAATTTATGGACTTTCGTTGGTAGCCAGCAGTGGCGCTGAACAAAGCAATATCTATCGCGAAAATACCACTCTCCCGAAATATCCGCATATATCCGTACAAGGTAAAATGATTTAAATTATGTGGGGTAAAAGTTCGAGTCAAGGTAAATTGCTTTATAATACAATATAACTTTCTTTAGACTAGGTAAAAAAGCTTGAAATGCCGTTTTTTTAAATACACAAAAGGCAAAAAGGCTTAGTTGGCAGCCAGACGAATTTATGCTGCACTAGAACTGGCTTTATTACATAATGTGAAAAAAATGTGTCGCTTGATACCGTAAATTCACAAATGATACCTATATTCGTCACTGACTCAAGCACCAAAAAAATGCACCGATTTGGGTAAAATGCAGTTTAAAATACGTAGAAAAATGTGCTGATTACAGATATGTGTATAAGTGAATATCGCGATAAATGGCGCTTAAATTATTCTTGCGATAGATATTGCTGTGTTCAGCGCCACTGCCGGCTAACAATGAAAGTGCTACTCTCCACGAATTCTTTACCATTCCCGTAACACGCCCCTAACCCAGTGCTAGGCTCTATGGCTTCATGTCAGCAACGCTCGACAAAAGTTGAAACCTCGAGAATTTATTCTGCGACATCTGAGTGGCAAAAGCGCGAACTTTTTTGTACCCACGTTAAGTTGGCCGCAAGTTATCGTAGTAATATATATGGCGAAGGAAACATATATACAATCTGGCGGTCCGTTACGCCGGTCAGGCGTTTCCGTGAATGAGACAGGCTGTGCAACGATGACATATGTCTATATATTCGAGGCCCGTACGCGTTGCTGGAATGTTCCGAGATCCGAGCGAGCAAATTATATGTGAATTTCTACATGTACAACTTGCGCCAAGCTGGTGATGTTTGTTTATCCTTTCAGCTATCAAATCTGTATAGAAAAATAATAAAATTTAAAAAAATTAAAGAATGTAGAAAAAACATAATTTATCATCGTCAGTCCAGCCCCATCGAAACAAGGGCTTCCAATTGAAGCTTTTTTGGATGAAAACAAAATTTGGCTCTAAAAAAGAATGCCAACGGCACGCGGTGTTCCCAAGCGGTCACCCATCCAAGTACTGACCGCGCCCAATGCTGCTTAACTTCAGTGATCGGACGAGAACTTTTTTTTTTTTTTTTTTTATTAACATTTGCATAAAGTGTATACATTTCCGCATATGAAATATACTAAAAGGTACTTTAACAACTTATGTCTATTGTACTCTAGTACCTGTCTAACTTAATAGACTTAACCTATCGTTATTTTACATTTCAGTACAGTGTTATTGTTTACTCTTTTTGGTTTTGCAAGTGTGATAATTGTTAGTTGCGTTGTCTTTATTGATTTTTTAACTTATGTATAGGAAAAATTATTTTGAAAAAACCTATGTTTGGAATTTGTGCTTTACAATATGGTCTATTGTATTTGTGTTATTTAAGTGATTTTGATCTATTTTAATTTGGTTGTCTGAATATATTTAGTTTTTGATATGTTAGTTTATGTTTAATATGGAAGGGTGCATTTTGACTTCTTATGTGCGTTATATTCTTTATGAGTGGGTTAGTGCTTATTTGGGTATCATTATAAAATTTTTCTCCTAATTCTTTGACATAGTCTTCGATCGTTAGGAGGCTGGTTTTAGTGTGTAAATCATTTCTTTTTGCGTATTTGTTTTCTGATAATACTAGTCTTAGGCACTTATTTTGAAATATTTGTAGTGGCTTTAAGTTTGTTTTAGCTATGCTACACCATATCGGTGCGGCGTACATGATTATAGGTCTAATTATCATTTTATAGACTAACAATTTATTATATTGTGATAACGGTGAATTATTTACCATGAGTGGATATAGTTTTATTAAAACTGTGTAAGCTTTGTGTATAACTTGTTTTATGTGTTCTTTGTACTGTAGTTTTGCGTCCATGTATACTCCTAGATATTTTACAAGTGTGGTCGGTTCTATTTTTTGTTCGTAGACTTTAATTGGTTGGATTATCCTTAGATTTTGGCATTTTCTTGCTAGCACTATTACTTCAGTCTTCGCTACATTTAGGGAAATTTTCCATTTAGTATAGTATTTCTCTAATATATTTAAATGTATTTGTATTTGTTTTGCTGCCACTATTGCGCTGAATGAATGTGAGTAGATGGCTGCGTCATCTGCGAATAGTGCTGTCTGCGTTTTTTGAAATAGTGGTATATCGTTGAGGTATATATTAAAGAGCTTAGGGCCTAAGACCGAGCCTTGGGGTACTCCAGCTCTTATTTTCCGTTTCGTTGAGGTTATATCGTTAACTGCTACAGTCAGTTGTCTATTTCTTAGATATGAATTAATTAGTTTCACTATTGTGCTTGGGTATTTATATTTGATCATTTTGTGTAGGACGCCATCTGTCCACACTCTATCAAAAGCTTTCTCGATGTCCAATAATAATAACACTGTTACATTGTTTTTGTTGAAGTTGGTAATTGTGTCGTTTGCTATCCGCGCTATTTGCTGCACTGTATTGTGTTTTTCTCTAAATCCAAATTGATTATCAATTATTATTTTGTTGTTTTTTTCATATTTGTTAAGTCTTTGGAGTATTATTTTTTCGGTTAGTTTTGCCATGGTCGGTAGAAGACTAATGGGTCTATAGCTGCTTGGTTCGGATTTTTTCTTTCCTGGTTTGAGTATAGGGATAATTCTACCCGTTTTCCATTGTTTTGGGAAGTGCGCTAATTTAATGCATGCGTTTATTATATATGTGATTTGTACTATTACTTTATTTCCTACATTATTGAGGATTATGTTCTGTATTTTGTCTATACCAGGTGCTTTCTGCGATGGAAGTTGTCTTATTATGTTAATGATTTCTCTGGGTGTCGTGCTAAATTGGTACCAATTCTCAGTGTTATTATTATTATGTATAAAGTTATTTACTTCAGTTATAATCAAGTCTTGTTCTCTTGTGTTATTTTCTAGTTCTATTTTGTGTACTTCTTCGAATTGTGAAGCTAGCATTTCAGCTTTTTCTTGATCTGTTAGTGCTTCTGTGTCGTTTTTTACAAGGGTAGAGATTGGATGATATTCTTTTTTAAATATTTTTGTCATCCGCCACAATGAGTTATCATTAATGTTAAGTTTTTGTAGTTTCCGAGTCCACTTATCGTTTCTGTATTTTGCAATTTTAGCTTTAATTTCCATAGTTTTTCTGATCGTTTGTACTTTATATTCTATTATTCGTGTTCGTTGCCATAATTTTCTAATTCTATTTCTTTCTGCTATGCTTTTAGTTATATGTTCCGGTAATCTGTCTTGTATCTGTTGTGAAGTTTTCGTGGGTATTAATTTTTCGATGCAATATTGAATTTTGCTTGTCAGTCTTTGTACTTCTCTGTCTATATTTTCGGCGTTTTCTATGGTAGGATTTATATTTATTTGTTCGTTTGTTAGCTTTGTAAATTTGTCCCAGTCTACTTTGTCATAGTCGTATTGTATACTTTTATTTGTGTTTTTAATTTGTTTTGTGAGAGTTAGTGTTATAGGAACGTGGTCCGATGAGAGTTCATTTAAAATCTGTATGTTTGAGGCTTGGTTGCAATTTTTGTTTATGGTTATATCTATGGTTGTTGGTGTTGATCCATTTTCTGGATGGTGCGTCGGTTCGTTCGGGAATAATACGGTACAATTTTTATGTTGTACATAATTATAGAGGACTCTCCCTCTTTTGTTGTTTCTTTGGCAGTTCCATGCATTATGTTTTGCGTTAAGATCTCCCATAACTATGACCTTATTCCCTACATTCATGAGAGTTTGTATATGTTTATCCGTAAATTCTGCATTTGGGCTACAATACGCACATATTATATGTAGATTACTGGCTAGTTTGATACATAGGTTTTCTATAGGTGAATCATTATTAATTATTTGTACTTCTTTAAAAGGTACTTCATTCTTAATTAATATTGCAATACCTCCTGCCGCACTGCTTTTATCCGCTCTAACAATTTTGTAATTTTTTATCTTTAGTTTAATTGTATTATTGTATCTGGTTTCATTAAGTAGCATAATGTCAATATTTTCTCTATTCAGGAATTCAATTAGTTCTCCCACTCGGTTTCTCAAACCATTTGCATTCCAACTACAGATGATTATATTACTCATCGTTAAGGTTATCACAGTACATTAAAAATACTTGGAACTTTTCGTTTTCAGTCTTACATATTGATAGCTGGTTTTTTAGCTCTCGCACTAATCTTATCATTTTTTGTATATTGAACATTTCATTGAGTTCTTTGATTTCTTTTGTTAGCATTAACAGTTCTGACATAGGGTTTCCTTTGGTTTTGTTTTGGTCGCTTGCTAGCTGATCGTTTCGAGTTCTGTTTATATCGTATTCTCTTTGTGCTGTATTATAACTTACTATTTCTTGGTCTGTTGTGATTCTGTTTATGGTCGGGTGTAGTTTCTGTGTTTGTTGTGCTGTTGGCCAAGCGGGTATCTTCGGCGTAGGTAATCTTGGGAATTCTCGATGGCTGTCGAATGCTGGTGCCATTTGTTGTTTGATGATCGAGGTGTTTTTATGCGTCGTCAGTTTGGGTCTCGATGTGATGACTTCTAGTCTTGATTTGTATGCTACGCAGCATGTAGCGTTGGCAGGATGATCCCCTCCACAATTTATGCATTTAGCTGGTGTTGTCCGTTCTTTTTTACAGTCTTTGGTAAGATGATTTTCTGCACATTTTAAACAGGCTGGTTGTGCAAAGCAGTTATTCGTCGCATGTCCCCATTGTTGGCATCTATGACACTGCGTGATTCGTCTTTTGTTGATGTAAGTTTCCCATTCTATTTTGGTGTGGACTAGGTATGGTACTCCTTGTATGAGAGTTTTTATGTTTACATTATCTGAGATGCTAATCATAAACATGGGCTGTTTTCTATTTTTCATGAGGTTTACGTTACAGACTGTAAGCCCCTTTGTTTTCAGTTCTTTGAGTAGTTCTTCTGTGTCCGTATCTTTGTGTACGGACACAGTGTTTTTGTCACTGTATGTGTGGAATTCATAGTTTTTCTCTTGCCAGAATTTTTTTAATTTTTCATGTTCTTCTTGGTTATCGGTAAAGATTTCCGTGAATTCTTTATGATATTTTATATGATATTTGTTTTTTAATATACTGTTCAGTGCCTGCAGTAATTTTTTGTGTGATTGTACTGTTCCATGCATTACTAAGGGTGGTGGTTTTTTCACTTTTGTGTTTGTCTTCATTTCTGTAGCTGCCGTCGAGAATTGCTTACCGTCTTCATTTGTTTCCATATTTTCGTTTTCATCTTCACTATTATCCACTGATAGTGGTGAAAATCTGTTTTTTGTTGTTAATTGTGATTGTTGTTTCTGCTGCTTTGTTCTTTTGTCACTCATATTTGGGTGTTCCATTTTTCTTTTCTTTGTTGTAAAGATGTTACTGAATGTATCGGATGGTTCTCCATCTAATGCGTCTTGGTATTGACTTTTAATATTATATTCTGAAATCTTTACTTTCTGTTGTGTTTGTCCTTGTTCTTTTTATTTGTGTTTTATTTACACTAAATACACTTTCACTTTTTGTTGTGTGTTCAATAATTATGTATTATATTCACCATTCAGTTAACGGGTAGCGGTTAAATTTTAAGATTTGAATATTTTCGTTGTCGTGACACACCGCGTGCGTTCGCTGCGAGTGACGGACGAGAACTGGGGACGAGAACTGGTGCTTTCCAGCGTGGTATGGTCGTTGACGATAGTTTATAAATGTTTTTGAGTTCCCACTATGTTACCCATGATAATGAGTACGATGGAAGATTTGTCGGACCGGTCGGTTATCCTTCTCCAGGAATATACTGGAATCCTCTCAAAGTGCCGACCCTTTGTTTCTGAAAATAGTGATTTTCGAAATGTCGATACCGCATGGCGAAAAGTGGGTTTTTGCTTATTTTTTTTTTTTACTTGACGGTCACAAGGTCGAAAAGCTGAATATTTCCGTAAATTGCAATATATCGGGACTATAATGGTGATATTCATGTTGCACGGATAATTTCCGATTCTGTACCCTCCAATTGAAGCCTTTTTGGAGGATATAGAAAATTGGACCCTCGGCAGGTGCCGATAGCCGGCATTCGTAATTCACTTTCGCGACGTTGGCGGTTCGGAGGAGGTCAAAATTATTTTTTTTTACCAAAAAGAGTGTGTATGGGGGTTACGGGATCGAAAATTTGCCACGTTAAGACGAATATCACGAATGAAAGGATTATTGGAGGAAAATAAAATTTGGCCCCAAAAAAGAATGCCAACGGCACGCGGTGTTCCCAAGCGGTCACCCATCCAAGATCGGACGAGAACTGGTGCATTTCAGCCTAGTATGGTCGTTGGCGATAGTTTATAAGTATTTTTTAGTCGCTACGATGTTACCCATGACAATGAGTATGATAGAAGATTTTTGGAACCGGTTGGTTATCCGTTTCGAAGAATACGCTGGAATCCCCCAAAATGCCGATTCTAGGCCGATGCTAGGCCCTTTTGCATGTATTTTTATGTGCGAACAAAAAGAGCAATCCTATGCTGGTGTCCGAATATTTTCGTGACCGATTATACCTGTAATTTTGTTTACTTTATTCTTTTTCATAGCTGGATATTTTCTCATAAATCAAAAACTGCGTAAAACACTTTGTAATTCGCCATTGAATTCACAACTGGCATAAAATGTTTGTGATATCATAAAATTATAAATGATTAAACGAGCGCATATGATGTGTCGTAAATCACGTGAAAATTCGACAAAAGTACAGAAAGGCTATAATACTTACAGTTTCGGTAGTAAATACAATTACTCACCCCTCACCTGCCCAGCCAGGGTATTCTATCACATATTCGTTTTTCATAAAAATCTGTCTCGCGATAAAAGCTTAATTAGTGAGAATGTGGCATTAACATCGACATAGCATATGCGATACATTCAAAACAACCGAGTTTTAATGGGATTTATTTCTGGATTGTATGAGTCGATCGTTCTAAAATTTTGAGGAGATATAGATCCTATTCCAATTGATAATCTGTTAAAATTTAAGAAAAATCTGTCTCAAGTGAATTTACCTCGGTACTACCTTAAATGTTTGTAACTTCGGTTTTGCTTACGTGATATAGGGTTATGAGAGATATTGTTGAAAGGACTTGAGAATTGTTATGAAATGCACTTGGCTTCATTTTGTTATCTCAATTAGGGTTGCCGCGGTGGCGATATGAATTATTCTAATATTTAATAGCGACGTTGACTTTAACGGGCCGATACCTCTTATGTTTATACCTATCTAAATTACTTTCACAAATGTCTTTAAAAATATGAATTTACGGTTAAATTGGAATATCTAGGGATCTTGCTTGGTTTTGTTTTTATTAATTCCGTTTTTAGTGTTTTTGGGTTTTGGTAAGGAACTATGATTTTTGGAATCTACAGGGAATTTCCAGCTACATAGGGCTTTGAGGAGGTTCGAACTATTATTAAAAAAAGAGAGAACCCATTGGAACTTTTATGTCACGTTGATATTGAGAAATAGAAATTTTTATCGAAATACACCAACGATGATTAAATGTAATAATTGACGTCTATTTTGTTACTTATGAGCGATTGACTCCACCAAACTGACCATTTTTGAAGCATAGGGATCCAAGAAGACCGTGAGCATTTGGCAACGACGTTGCATATCAATACTTTCTAGATCTGCTATGGGGCATTTCAGCTTCAGAATTATAATTAGATTAGAAAGAATTAAATATAATATATAATGTAATAACTTTTCACTAGATTTATTATTTTTATTGAAAAATGTGAAGAAATAGGTTAGGTATACATGCATGTACAAAGGCACACTTATGACAAGGTACGTGTACCAACGATTGAATTACCTGCGCTGTTATCGTTATTCTCGTATTATACATATTATTAAGTATTTTCAGCATAAATATATCAGCATATTTAGAGTGGGTAGTGATCATGTGCCTCTATAAGAATGCCCCCCGCTTCCCGCTCTCCAGGACTACGTGTTCTAAACTCCTTAAACTGTTGAAAAAGACAAATATTACAGATTCTTTATTTTTCAAATTCTTGCAAAGTCGTCGTGACCCGCATTATCCACATTTTGTTCAACTCGAACGTCTCTTGCTACCTCCTTCGACATTATATTCTTCTGATACGAAAGTGCGATATTCGATGCGTGGGGCAATGCGAATCACGGGTTAAAGCGACTCATTGTCAGATACTTTTTACATCCTCCATCGGCATTATGTTCATCTAACGCACAGCCTGGGAAAATCTTAATTTCATTACGTAAAAGTTAAAAGTTATCTGTTGCGATAGACGTGAATGCCGCCCACATCTTGTCATTCGCGTTATCGGTTCGATTACATAAGTAAAAAATCTTACATACAGATGTACCAAGAAAAAGTAGCTTCGCGTAGATATATAAACGCTGACGAAATCTTCGTGATACTCGTACACACTTTTTTTTATTAAGATGCGAAGCATCTCGACGAACTCACAGTCTCGGTTTTTTCGAGCCCATAGCATACTCACCTCCTCATTCGATAGTTAAACGTGATCGATAGATCATATAAGCGTATATTGCTCGAAACGATTAACAATAAATATCGAAAACCTTCGGTATTGAGATAAGCCGAGATGTCACTTAGCGAATGAAGGATAAATTCCTAAAGCTCAGAGCTATTATTTCGGGCCCGCACTCGGAGAGTCGCAATACGCGCAGCAACATAAAAGCGGCGTCGTGAATGGTATAGAATAAATCATTTTTAGACGGCATATTCGAATTTCTACGATTAAAGTACTAGTGAAGTACTAATTTTATTTTTAAATCAACGTTGTTGATTACGCGAGTGATACTTTTTGTGTAAAGAAGTGTTGGAAACAATCATAAAACATTTGATCTAATATTGTATACGGCGAGGAAACGAAATCATCTGCAGAGAAATCGTACGATACGTCAACGCCACAGGTAAATCTCGTATTACTCTCGGTGAAGTACCAATATATGTATGTAGATACGGGTATAGATATACCGATGTACTTGTGGTAAGTTTGCTATATAACTATATACGGTAAAATACTCGTTTGTCTCGAGACAGGCCAGTTACTTATGGCAACTGGGACCCTCGCGAAGGGCTTCGGATTGCAACCGGTAATCGAATTATCAGGTAGCATGGAACTATATATATATATATACATATATATACATATATATATACATATCACATGCCGCTGACGTATGGACAAAACTATATATATACATATATTGTTTTTTTCCCGCATGCGAACGGTATTTAATTTATTCCGAGCGACGCTCGCCCGCAGTTGATAAGGTGCGCCCGATGCCTCGTGATTCATCTCGATCATCCCCGTATGTTATAACAATAATCAGTATAGTAATTAATATTAAAACGACAAACTTGTATACCTATCGCAAATTGCTTATTGTGTGACACTCCACGCGATTTTTATCCGTCTACGGAAGCCTATTTAGGGGTACTGGTATTCCCAATACCGCCCTCTTCGTAGAGAAATTTGTGACTTGTGAATGAGCTAAGTTTATGGAAAAAAGCATTTGACCGACTTAAAAAATATTATTCAAAGCGATTGGTTCGATTTTTCTTGATTAATGTATTGCTGGCAATTTATTGTTTTTTCGCCAAATTAACAGAGTCTGCTTTAGTTTTGTTAAGAATTCGTTCTTCCGATTAAGACAATTCATCAAATATGAGACATCTTATTTTTTCTAGTCAAACTCAATATAATCATTATTATCCCGTTAATCAATTATATCGAAAATATCAGATGGATCGTCGTAAATTCACGGAGAATAGAGATGTACTTATATTTTTTTAAATAATTGAACAATAATTGTAAAACACATTCGAAGTCTTACTTCGATTTACTTCGAGCACGCACAGACACGACGTTCTCGAGATATCGGTATTTGAATCGGGAACTAAGCGCGCGCGCGCGCACACACGCAGCCGCACATGCACACGTTCGCATAATTCTAAATAAGATATTTAAACTTTTAGAAAAATCTTAATGACTCCAGCATGAAAATCGCAGAAATTCTATTGTCACAGAAATCGATTACAGAAAAATTGCAGCAACGAAGAATAGCAATTTTCAGAAAATATCCTCAAACAATATTGCGCCCTATCAATTTATATATCTGCTCATTTTTTACTATCATCGTCGATAATGGTAACGAAGCGCGAGCTTCATGACGAAATATTTTGCCTATGATTAATCATAATTTGATATACGTCTATCGGCACGTGATCACGGAATAGATTGAAATATACATACGGCGCGTGTATAATTTACTGCTTACTCACGACTTATCCGTTCATAAATCCGAGTATAATCTCATTTCATGTTAATAGTAACACGCCCTAGCCACTCGTTGAGATATCTTGCGTACTCAGGCAGCGAATTATTCGTTAGTCCAGAGAAAGACCCAAAGTCGGCCGCTGGAATAATTCGCACATATTCGTACGTTATTCATACTTGTGTTTTGCATTGAGAAATATATAATCAAGATATTTATAAAAGAACAATATAAATATAATGTTAAACACGTGCGTACGACTAAGAGTATATAGTACAATTAAATAAATTAATAGTCAACGATTATCGTCAATTACCAATTGAATTTATGATAGTAATTTTTTGTTTACAGCGACGAGGTAGTGAAAACTTCAAGGGGAGTTCCCGACGATTCTGCAAGCAGATTAAATATGAAAGATCTGAATTTATCAACCGGCGTACAGCCGAGCGACATCGTAGTTGAGAAAAAACTGGTTAAATCGAGCGAGAAAACGAGATCGAAACGAAAAATCAACGAAACGAACGAACATAGCTTCGTAAATTGTAAAAATTCACGACCTTTGCCAATAATAACCCTCGACGAACTGGCGTGGCACGATAGTTCGAACGATTGTTGGATAGCGATTTACGACTATATCTACGATTGTACGGAATTCTTGCGAACTCATCCAGGTGGACAGGATGTAATTGTCGAATATGCTGGCAGAGATGCGACAATCGCGTTCATCGGTGCGGGACACACGAGCGGTGCGAGAAAAATGCTCAAGAAATATCGCATTGGTGAATTACCGATCGAAGAGAGATTATTTCGTAAAACCGATGGAGTCAAAATCGTAGAACTTTTGTGAACAATTGTGTGCGTGATAGTTTTTAATCTTTCATCAGCTTAAAGACGTCCGTATTGTGAAAAATATTGTTCCATCTGCATGCTGACGTAATCATGAACGTACGTTACTCACGACGTAATACGATAATCAACTAACAATAATATTGCCACTGTTGTTCAGTATTATTTTTTATCACGCCCAATATTCTTCCTCTTTTCAATATGAACACAAGCAACGTTACGCCTTATATGTGCAGACGCTCACATATAGGGGAGTGTGGTATAATTGTTCCCTTAAAGAAATTATCCATTTGGAACTAAATTAAAAGCCATTTTCGCGTTTGGTCTTTGTTGAAATATACGGTAAATACGCTTGATTAGCCCAATAATAAATTAAGAACAGAGTCAGACAAATGTCCAGCACCCATCCCCCTGATTTGCTTTAACTGGACTGGATGTGTATGTTTCTTTAAAGATGATAACAAAGATTTCACCTCGTTAAGTGGCAAATTTTTTCCCGAGAAGTACAAACAACGATCATCATTTATCATTCGAGACTCTCTTGCATACATTAATTAATTAATTTTAAGGCCAAATTATTCAAAACATTGTCAATGATAAGAAAACCCGAACTTTCCACACATTTTCGTTGATAAAACAAAATCGCTTGAAGGAAAGGGGCATATTGCGTCGGAACAATTATTTGTGAAATTTGGTTTGTTCGCATGTGTTTATTTTTCTGCGAAAACTTGCGCGTTTTGTGAAATTACCCGAAAAACTATTTGAAAAGTTCATACATTAGTAGATAAAAATTGACTGTAGAATGAAATGTCCTCACCCAGGGAGCCACTCGCCTTTCGTACCACT
The DNA here is from genome assembly GCA_951802705.1 of Netelia virgata. Classification (NCBI taxonomy): domain Eukaryota; kingdom Metazoa; phylum Arthropoda; class Insecta; order Hymenoptera; family Ichneumonidae; genus Netelia; species Netelia virgata. Next base: position 18,872,892 of record OX637864.1, read on the forward strand.
ATATGTATTTATATGAGGCATTCTACTCTACTGCGTTCATCCAAAAATAAGCATATGAAAAAGCATTGTGAGTCAGTGGTTTGAAAATTGTAGCGTTTTTAATGCAGTTATCGGTAGAAATATCGATGTCCTGGTAATACTATAAACTATCATAACGTGTATCGAACGACAAACGATATTGTTGTGCGATTCAGATAATGCTCCCAGAGATATTGGATATTGTCGATAGATTAGATTAATATCTTGAACACTCGTGACACTAATCGAGGCTTACACGAGAACAAAAATTGTTGCCACCTTGGCTTTAGTCCTTGAAATAAATTTAAATTTTATTCTCCTTAATTTATCTTTACACTATACAATTTCTTGAATCCACGTTTTGTTAAATACTTTTTTGTGTTCGTGTCTGTTTATGTACGTCTTTTGTTCGTTTCTAATATCTTTTTGGAAAATGGCAGTAGCGCTCAAACTTATTAAGACCCAAAAAGTTGGCAGTTTATTCAGCTAATTATAAGATATATATAAATCTGTAGTATATATATATATGTGTGTTTTTTCTTTATGAGTATAATATAACACACCTAACGTGTTGTTTGTTCACTTGCCACGCGAGAAGAGCCGCTTCCGAGTGCCCCGTTAGATTAATTATTTTTAATTCATATTTTTTATTCAATAATTCATGATAATATACCGCTTTTGTAATGAAATATAAAAAAAAAAATTATATCAAACTTGATTGTTTTAGTATTATTCAAGTATTCGTGATACAATAAAGCTTATCCTTTTCCATAGAAATTTTATTACCCACTGTCGGTATATTTTGGTTCCTTACAATTCCTTTTACAGGTCAATGGGAAGCCGGTCTGGGTAAATTACTATTTATAATCCGGGAAAGTAGGAACATTTCTTCAAAGCTATTTTAAACTTTTTGTTGCACGTTTTATCCAACTTCGCTAGGAAGTTCGCTGTAATTATACTCACCGAGTCTTCACTGAGAAAAAAATTAATGTTTGGCATCAGCTACGAAATACTTAATGATTTATCGATAACATTTTATATTCTTTAGCAATTCTCTTTTATACGAGGCACCCGGTAGCTTTTTTGCGAAACACGAGTTTGTTTGATTTATTTTTTGAGTCTGTAGCCTTCAGCACTATGGCGACAAGCACACCGAGATACTGCCCCAATCCGATGGAGTGACATAAAAACGGATCGTGTATATATTGAAATATCAAGGCTCGTTCACTTCGTACATCATTTTTTTCCTCGACTCTTCTTTTCCTCTTTGGCAAAAAAAATCTCACCATGAACAAATCTTTCGATTTAACTTTCTATTGTCTTCCCACTTGTCAGCTGAGAATCGGTGACTATGAATAATAATTAACAATTTCAAGAGCTTATCGGCTAAAGAACCTTTCTCTTGTTTCAAGCGTCATATTTTGATCCTTCTAAAATCTAAATTGTTATCGACATAACTAAACAATAATACAGTTTCTATAATACAGGTATATATATATATAGATATATATATACAATAAAACTTCGAATAAGTTATATTTGGAACTGACGAGTGCTCGTAATTTAAATTTCCCCACTCTCCCTATTCTTTCAAATTTTGTCGACGCCTCCGTGGGCTATGGGACTCGATCGACTGTCCGCGATGCTTCGTAAGAAAAATCGCGGGACGAAATTTTTAACTAGTAAGGAGTAAAATGTGTATATTAATGAAAACAATAATTAAGTGAAAAGAAGATTATTGAAAGTTTGACTGTACATATATACGAATAGAACATACTATGTGCTTATATAATTTACACGTGTTGAAAATAAATAGCTTGTTCCGATATTCAACGAGATAACTATGATCATCGTGTATTTATATGTTCATGTTTATTGTGATGGACTTTCTCGTATTACGTGCGAGGCAGGCAACGAATCTAAGAATTAATTCATTTTCTTACTATATAAAAAAAGCTTACAGTTATCGTGGTAACTATCGATGAATCGTAACTGATGAGTCTAATCAAATTGAATTGAATAATAATTATCAATTCGATAAATATCGGTCTGTCGGACGAATGTGATATACATCGATAAATATATATATTTTATATTCGTGTGTGGTCCCTGAAATGCGAAATCGTTTAATAGGGGACTGCTCAGAAACAAAACGATCGCGAATCCTTGATCTTTCGTGTAGCCGAATATTCGGATAGCGAAGTTATATATGATTTTTAAAATTTCTCGATCTAACGCTAATCATCGATTAAGCTAATTGCATCGCGTAATCTTTGTTTCCCATTTACGTTTTTTTTTCGGACGGAGAGTAATTACATTTTGTTTCCTTCATAGATATTCTTTTTTACATGGTGTTCCATCATAGTATTTTTCTGTGTGTCGTCGGCTACATAGTTATCATTATTTACGTAATAATAATCTTAATGTGATACAATATAGGTTCTCATTTAAATCGTTTTCTGGAAAAGTATGAAGATTTTTTAATGAGATTTCGCAAGTAGGAACGAGACAATTATTTCGGAGCGACTGGTTAAAAGGAAACGATGTGAGATCTTTTGTTAACAGTGAGCAGAAAAAGCCTATGGCCTATGAACAAGGGGTAAAAACAAAGGCTGCAGACTTTTTTACGTATCAAAGAAATCTTATGAGATCAGTTTTATTGGTTCGCCGTACCAGCGACGTGCGTATAGTAAAATTAATAATAATAATAATAATAATAATAATGATGGTGGTGATGACAATGATAGTAACGTCAGTGGAGGTGCGTTATAAAAATCTCCATTGTTAATTTTTGGCACTGAGAATCAGTTTTTGTAAGAATAAATTCAACAGAGAAAAGAAAAGTAATAGATGCGTTGTCACGCGATTGATATGTTCACGGTATATTGCTCGGATACTCGATGGATTGATCTCACCACAAATATGACAAAAAAATGATGAAGAAAAAGAAGATTTTTTCAAATTACGTACATAACTTTATGTGATGACATTGAATTTTTGTTTTCGTTTTAAAATAAAAGTAAACGCAGAGCGAGCGCTACTGTTGTAAAATATCATGAACATTGGAGCACGAGCATAGCACTTTCAGTAGACAATTCATAGTTGGTGAGGTACAATGGGGTTTTGCTTCGAATTTCGTCTGGTTCGTCGTTTCAATTGTTTGATAACGTTGTTTGCTCTCCTTTTAGAAATGATTCAAAGCCGCAACAGATTCGCCTCAATGTTACATTTCAACTAATATAATTCTCACATTGACTCTGGCTCTCTGCGTAACACGCGGGATCAAAAGGTCGCCCGGAACCAACTACGAAAAAAATCTAACCGCAATAATCCATCGATGACTATATATCGCACGAACCACTATACAATTTGTCTAAAATTTAAGCAAGTTCGAAAATACTGTACAGAAAGTGATTCACTACGCGACGTAATAAGCGTATAAGAACCGCTCGCGGTTACCATTTTTTTCTTCTCATATATATCAATATGTTACTCGTAATTAATGGTTAATAATAATTTAGTAATATATATATATATATATGTGTGTATTTTTATCGATGCTCTAAAACGAACAATGCGGCATGATTTTTTTACAATCTCTCCGAGCAAGCAGTGGGGAGAATTAGTCGAACGTCTCAGTTTTTCTTGATGCTGAATTTTCGAACGAATTGAATTGTTGTGAGTGAGAATGAATAAATATCATTTATCGAAGAGGCACTGATTACTGAATGTTTAAAAATTGGCTTGAATTTTTTGTTTATCTAACAAAAACTGAGTCATTCAACTATTTCGTAATTTATACAACGACGACGATTTTTTATTATAATATAACTTCTTTTCATCGTCTTGTCGCGTCGACTTTGTCGATGAAAGTACGAGTACGAAATGGATATTCGAAGACAGAAACGACGAATTTGAATGGCGCGGCAACGACGACGACGACGATGATGATTGAATATTATATGACTAGACGGACAAAATACTACAGGAAGAACTGGGGAATTCTCGTGCGTGTTAAAAGCACGAGAAATCCTTCTGGCACCTTTCATACGATTTATCTTTTGAGAAAGCGAAAGAATCCTCGACTCTTATCCGGCGGCGGTGCCATAAGCATCGGCACTTGGTTCTTGTGAGTTATGTGAATCTGAGGAATGATATAAAAAAATGGATTCACATAAAAAAATTGATCACGAATATTACCGTTCGAAAGAAACAAAAATGAACTTTTGCTGACGTTCCCTACTTTCGAGTTACTTGAAATTAAATGAGATTGATGTATATAGCAAAAATGGTAAATATAACGTTCAAAATAAAATTGAAAAATATAATACTCAGTGATAAAAGATAACTAACCGTGCACGGTCCTTGCATCCACGGTTCGCCATCTATCTGCATAGGAAATCTTTTAGTAGTTGTAATCGTAACGCTGCTGCATTGCGCCAACCTTCTGCCAGATTCACGGAGACCCGTTTTGACTTGTCCCATGTGGAGGCAATTATCCAAACCGATGACTTCGATAAGATTGTCGCCGATATCTATAAAGAAAAAATATATTTCCACTACTGATATATTCGCTTTCAGCCGCTAATCATTTAGGAAAACAACCGAAATTTGGTATAATTATAACACGTGATGGAGGAAAGGATTAACGACAATGTTGCCTCGATGAAGAGGTAGTTATCGAATGGTCCAAAATAAAGACGAAAAAAAAGCCGAACTTTGCCGTCTTATCAATTCTGACCCTGGATAGCTGCGGTCAGATCGACGGAATTGAAGCTGCTCGTGCTGAGCTCTTTATCAGGTCGTTTCTTTCGTTTGCCAAGACGATGACGTGTGCGGTGCTCGCCCCAAAGATTCGAGCCACCGTGGGTGAATGGAATGTTCAACAGGGCTACACCCTGCAAGGACGGACCGTGAACCAAGTCCAAAGGAGTCCCATCGCACTGCATCAAAGAGAAAAGATGTACAAAATATATTTATAACACGTTTTGTTTTCAATATTGTATAATAAGAAAGAAACATTTTAAGAATAGTGTAAGAATATGATAAAGATAAACAAATAGTAAAAGCCAAGCATTTTGGTTAATTTTTTAGCATATTTTTGTACTCACAATTATTTCGATATTTTCATGGAGATTTTTGCAACTGGCGGCAAACTGTTCGGACGTAGCGAATTCAAAGTACCACAATTTGTTCTTCATACGACTGGTGAATTTTTCCGGATTCTTTTCCCTCTCAAGATGAAATTTGTTGCATATCGCTGCATCGACGCCAATGGAAAAATAATTATTTATAATATTGTACGGTATGCTGTCTTGATTAGGCTTTCTCTCCTCCTTCTGATCCGTAACTTCTATGTGCCATCGATCCATCATTACCGGTGTCGATTTTTCAATTTTCTGCAACGTTTTTCAAATAGTTAATATAGATTTTCATTTTTTGAACTCTCGCATACGCCATTATTTACTGTTTTAATATTGCAGTTAAATATACTTTGAGAACTTTTTGTATCGCCTCGCCCTCGTAACCACCACCCCATCGCAAACATCTCGCGAGGTCGTTGCCCGTACCCAGCGGAATAACACCTACGGCTGGCTGATGCTCGAACTGAACACGATCTAACAAATGAGAAATATAAGTACGTTAACTAATTTGTTTCTTCATAGGAATTCTTTTTTCGATATATGTTCGTTTCTGCCATTTATATGTTAGCATATCGATTAAAAATTTAAGAAATTATGATGCTATTTAGATTTTATACAGTTTCGAAATTTATTGCATTTTCCATTTTGCGAATAATTTGAATGGATCCAGGTTAAAAAAAACCTAGAAACAGGTTTTTCTTAATAAAACTATATTTGGGGATATTTAGGACTGGCCCAAGCACAGGTGCACATATTTTACTTGTAATGAAAGGAAACAATATAAGGAAGGCAACATTAACAAAGTATAAAGTCCCTTCATGATAGAGGAGGCTCGGGTTATCAAAAACCACAAACAAGAGTTTGTAAATTTCAATTGGCTTGATTTCTTTGTCTGTTTTATACTTAAATAGTTGAGAAATTTGTTATTTAAAAACTGACCCATGGTCTCCAGGACCCATCCAACGGTACCATCGCCTCCACAACATATGACCTTGAAGCTTTCGACGTCCTTGAACATTTGAAGACCCTGCATCGGTCCTCCAGTTGCAAGATTGTGCACCTGTCGTGGATTCAGGATATATTGGAATTTTCTTAACATTCGTTCACCTTGTCGACCGCCTGATTTTGGATTGATGAAGACTAGAAGTGGCGTCGAACCGGACACTGGTGTTATCTGAAAGGACATTGCCGGCTGCTGGTTCGTCGAGCTGCCGGACGTTAAGAAGGCACCCTGTTCAAACAATCAAATGAAAAAAAAAAAACACCAATACAAATTATCCGAAAATTAATATTAATTGTTTTTATTAAAACAAATATTTTTATCAAGACGCAAGATCTCACCGAACCGATGGAAGACGTGTCCTGGCCATGTTTGCTACCTCTCTTGCTGTCTCTCGATAAGGATCTCTGCCTGTCGAGTACAACCGGACAAATTGCGTTCGGTGGAAGAATGTGAATGGCATTATCACCGAGTGTACATTCCGCTCTGACTTGTGAAACACACCTGTTGTGCAGCTAGAAACCAAGTATTAATAAGCCGAGATATCTATCTCTGCGTGTATATATATTTAATGTACGGTAAGTTTAATTTGAATTGCAGATAGAGATAAAAATCAAATTTGTCACTCACCGTCAATTGACACCATCGACAGTGAAGACCTGTTATACCGTTGTAACTTTTAATCGTTTTTTTGCACTTGGAACATTTACCATGGCAATTACCCTCCACCCAGTGATGGGCCATGTTCTGTGAGGTTTTTTTACTCTTGACGTATGTCGCTATGCATGACGCCGGTGCACGTTGTACGCACCTTTCGTGTACCGTATACTTGCAGACTGGAAAATATTGAAAAAATAAAATTAGTTATACAATTTTCAATTTATCGGAAATAATCCAGTTTACAAATTAGTACCAATTAATGATAGTTCTTAACTCACAAACGCAACAGAGACCCTTTTTCCCAAGCCCAACGAGCATGTTAAGGCAAAGATTACAATACGCCGGTTTGCTGAAGTGCTTCAACCGCCAGAGATGATTGCCATCCTCCTTGACGTGAGAATCGAGACCGAGAAGTACCAGAAGTGGAATAGTCGTCAGGCCACCTCTCTTCCATTCCTCGAGGGAAACCGTACCGTCTGCGTCGTAATCGATTTCTATCATCATGTCTTTGAGAATCTGTGATAACGATCGAAATTTCAATAAGATTACTTCAATAAGAATACAAATAAAAATAGACATGATTTTTAATAATAATCAAGAAAAAAGTTCAACTAATAAAACAAATTGTACTCGTGTAATAAATTTGCACGATCGAAAATATGTGAAAATTACCAAATAAATGCCACAGCTCAATTCAAATAATAAGTTTTCATTCCCCTTTTACAAACCGCACCGAACGTATGATCTCGACGACACGTCGCGATCAACTGACTTAATTACAAATACGTTAATCAACCTCATGCAAACACGCGCGAGTATATTTTGGCACGACGATTGCCCGCTATGTTCTAACCCATTATTCTCAAGACAAGCGTTATATCTATGTTTGTATACAATACAGATACGTAGCACATGTTAACGCCTTGCCAAGAACAATTCAACGGTTTCTCTGTAAGCCGAAATCAACTCCAGATCATACTTTATAATTCATCTGTTACCATAATTTATTTGCGTTTTATGGGATTTGTATCAAAATTAAAAAATGTTCAACTTGATGTATCAATAATAATTATAAATTTTGAATAAATGCAAATACAAATTTAAACAAACATTATATTTTACTCACAGGTTTCAATTCCGTGACGTCCCATCCGAGATACTCGGCAACGTTCATCATCTGATTAACGATACAATCCATTTCCTGAAATTTTGTTTGAAATAAACGGCATTAAAATTAAAGGATAAATATTTTTAAAAAACGTAGTACATTAACTGGAATGAAAAAATGAATGATCCCTATATCTATGTATGTTTGGGACGTTTAATTCTACTGTTTGAACGATAAAAATGTCCGAATTTGTCTTATAAAATTCCTAAATGTTACCCGTAATTCTCTTGTACATTTACTCTGGCGCTTTTTAACTGACAACATAACGACAGGTATATCTATTTATGCGTTGGTTCTGAGAACGAATATTTCTTTCTACTCAGCGAACATGACTCTGCGCGAAATTCTCAAAAGGATTTTATAAAAGCGGCGAATCGTGCAAAGCAGACAAAGAGAGAGAAAAAGAGGGGAAGGGATGGAGAGAGAGAAAAAGAGGTAGAAAGAGAGAAAGAGGATGCAGAAATGCTTTTCAGACTTCTTTGGCTTTTTTACTTCTTTGCTCGTTTTTCTCGTACGCTCGATTCCTATTTATCGCCAGAGATCTCTCATCTTCGAATTCCTCGCAACCCGAATTTATACTTTTCCTTTTATTACATTTCGAGAAAAATAGTACCGGATTTCCCATACAATCGCTGCTGCTCCTATTTCAGGTTCTATAAACATTTGTTGAACATTTTTATTTATTACATAAATAAGTGAGAAATAGAGTTTAAATAAAAATATACGTATACGGTTGGATAATTTCAAGTACTTACGTACTTCATAAAAATCAGAAACTTTTTTTTACGATAACAGAACTTCCTCTATGTTGAAACAAAAATTATGTAGAAGATAATGAACTGTACGTAAAAACTTGTTTCATTGAAAAATAGATAAAAACGTTTTTCATATACGCCGCTTATTGACTATTTTTTATAATTTTGTTATCCTGACCTCAACTTGTCTCGTTTTAAACCTTCCTGACCTAGCTGGGCATAGGCAGATGTGTCGACCGTGACAATCACCGCCCGTTTTTCCACGCCCGTTTCTGAATATTCATTGCTCGATTTTGAAAGTTAATCCTATATACGTAACGAGAGAGCTATGGCTCTCGTACGACGACAAATAACGTCGAGGTATGCACCGGAGGGAAAAAGCTCGTTTTTTTGCATTTCAATTCTTCATCGTTCAAATGCAATTCATATGTATAATCATAGCAGAAATTGAACGAAGCACTCTCTGGACGAGACTACAGGAACTATAAGCTCTTTTTCAAAGTAATACTCATAGTCGTCGACTTCCACTGTCTAATAAATCTTGGACGTAATACGAATTAAAAGTGATTTAATTCGTATTCGTCGATGAGAAAAGGAGAACAGAGGAATCGATTAAATAAAACAAATACAACATAACATTAAAGGAAAACTGAATCAGGGACGGAACGTGAATTATTCCGAATGTTTCCTGTTATCATATCTATTCACGCTAGTAGTACAAGTAAGTATGTTAGCAGACGAGCTTTTCTTTCGTTCGATATCCATATACGTAAGTACTATACCTATTTTTCTTTATCACTTTCCATATATCGTATTTCAGGTACGACAAAAGTATCGTTGATTTTGACACAGCGTGCTCGTCCAGTTTCGTAGACAAGCTACTCTTCTCTCGTGTCTCGTACAATTTATGTCTATCGTTATGAGAGTAAATTCTTCACTGGCTACTTCCATGAAAATTTCGTACTTTTGGAATTCACGGATGCAATTTAGGGCACAATATAGCACGTACATGAGTGTATATGAAATTAAAAAGCGACGAATGTATGGATATATATATATTCCTTTGTAATTTGTTACGGTCAAACCAAGTCTTTCGTTGGTCATTAATTTGGGAATAAAAGTAGAGGAAAACGGACAGCTGCATCATCTCACGGCACTCCACTGTCTACGGTAAAGGGAGCTGACAGTAAGTACTTATCGAGGGAAATAATGATAATGCTGATTATTATTATTGCCAATTATAGTTACAGCTGGGTGAAATAACGAAAATTCCATCGAGTACAAACTGACAAGGTAATAAATATAATAAATGCAGAAGTACAAAATATGGAAGACGAAGTAACACATGTACTTCAAGTACAGTTCAGCTATGTTATTTAGTTAATTAGTTAGCTAGTCAGTCGGCCAGTTCCTCACTCATTATTATTTAACCATTATTATTATTATTATTATTATTATTATTATTAAAATGCTTTTCTATTGAGTGAGATTTCGAATGAAACTTACGTTTGTATCGAGAACTCCGTTGCCATCGGTATCGTACAGACGAAACATGACTGTAAAAGTGGTACGAAAAATACGTCATAAGTCAGTGAATTGTAGCACTTGGTCAGTGTAACGTTTATTTCTTAATAAGCTATTTGTAAGATAGTTAAAATTAGCGAGCTTACATTCCAATTTATCCTCTGGTCTGCCAGCCTCGAGAAGCGACAGGTAGCAAACGATATCTTTGAGGCTGACTTTGACAGAGTGAACATCTATGGTACTCTGCTTCCTCACGAGGTGCCTCATTTCTGCAAGAAGAAAAATCTATTCTAATATTTCGGCAAAAGTATTTCTTTTCGAAAATATTGCGATCGATCTAATGAACGAGGATAACGAAATTGGGAATTAGACAAACGAGTATTGATACGAATTGACGAAATACCGTTAGCGATTAATACGATTTGGTTCGATGTAAATTTGTGTCGAGATGTAAAACGAAGAATTTTTTTTCTCGCGTTCGTTAAGTCTTTTTTATTTCAATGAATTCATTTTTGTTTGCATCAATCGATCAGCCTTTCTACAAGATTCAACGAAAACTCGCTCGCTACGTTGAACCCGGCGACGCGGAAAAAACTCGTGCGCCACGAGAAACGCAGTTCTGAAAATAAATTTGCGTAAGCTCTCGGCCGATACCGAGAGAGTCTGTCTCGTGTAGTTTGCCGTTTCACCGTTGCGGACACAAACTTCACGGCTATTTCATGTAGATATACACTCGTATATATAGTAGAGACGTTTATACGGGTGGTTCCATCATTAAACGACACGCTTCAACGCCTCATTCTCTTCGAATCGTTTTATCTAAACACTTGTTTTCAATGATGATATACATATGTTATAAAATATCTTTACATCATTTTTAAAAAGTTATCCGCTGTTCATCCTTCTCACTGTCGTATTATATAGTTTTAGCAGTTTTTTTTTTTCTATATTAACCATTTGCCCTCGACAGGTGATTCTCGCTCACTGCTTTTAAGTGGTGAGCAAAGTGGCTCGAGTGCAAAGGATTAATCAACTAGTATCGAAACCTAATCTCGAAAATTGAATACAGTGTTTCGCGTGTATAAAAATGTCAAGATTTTTTTTCCGGAAATATTACTTTATCATTTTTACCCCGTAACAACTGTGATATTGATATTTTGTTGAAAACGAGATGAGTGTTTTAGTGGGCGAATTTTCGCGACCTTGCTTTTTTTTATCAAGATTGATATGTTTTTAAAATATAATATTCGCGAAATACAGAGGGATTGTAGGGACATTCTCTGCATCCCGTCAGAAAATTTACTATTGATTTATGCTACTACGTAGGCTCTATCTGTGTTTGCAAACAAAAAATCTGAATATTTAGAGTACAAATCGTATAAAATCGTGTAGTTTATCTTAATGCTCCGTGTCAACGGTGTTCCCGTTATAATTCTGAAAAATTTCATATAAAAAGGTGCTAAACCTGGAGTAAAAAAATAGTCCAGGATTGTAAAAAAACGCCCCTCTAAAAATACGTAAATTTGTGAACAAGAGATATGTCGTTAAATTTATGATTTCGAAATAAATGAAATAATAATTTAATGCGAATACTGATGTTTGTAAACATACAAGAAACGGTATATCTGTTTTTAAAATTTAGCTGACAATGTTTTCATTATAAATGCTTAATAAAAATGGAAATAACTATAATGTGACACATAAAACTACCTGTGGAAAGAAATCCACACAAATTTTTACACGTATATAGTAACACAGAAATCGTTTCCGTGTAAACCGCAAACGTGAGATCGTAAATTGTGCCTCTTAATGATAGAATCACTTACACATTTTCCACTTTCCACGAAATCGAATGACGTTAGTGACCGCGAGCGCGTTCGTACTATCGAGGAAAGAAATCAAATCAAACACCGTTTCCAAGTTCCAGTAAAAAAAAAAGAACGGTGAATGCAGAGTGAATAAAAAATGTATTCTCGACCGAACGATTTCATTGCGTTACCCGAAAGGATGTAAACAAATTTAAAAAAAAACCTCACTGAGTTCGCAAACCCGCAATAATACAAATATTTGTATTATTACGGTAATTGATCCTTTTTCCCATCCTGCAGGATGGAATATTTAAATAGACTAGATGTACTCAATTTATCACAAACCTTCTTTCAATCTCACAGCTGGCACGTCTTTTAGGTAAAAGAAATTGTCTTTTACCATTTTTCCTTCAACTTGGAAAATTTACTTCTGCGTTTATGAACTTCGAAAAGAATTTCAGACAACGTAATAAAACCCAAATTTGGATAAATCCAGCGCGACGACCTCGTCGCAGCAAGTTTCAGCTACATCAAAATCGAATGGTCTCGAAACGTCGCCGGATAAAGAAGAAAATAAACAAAAAAGGAAAATCCAACGTTGATAGAATCAGGATGTCTAACGGCTTGGTAGCGTTCAATTTTGTCACGGTCACGAGAGGGTTAAGGCATTCGTGAAATTCGAGCAAAAGGGTCAGAGAGGGAGAGCCATACGGAGCGTAAGAGTAAAAGGTATCGAACGATTTAACGTCTCGGAACATCAAGGGACAACACGCGAGCGAAACGAAGAGAGAAAAACACTTGTTGCTTCGCGTGAGAGAGGCGAGTAACTACTGAAATGTTTTTGCCGACTGCGAGACTGGCAACGAGCAATAAGAGAAATTACCACGGTTCAAAAAAATATATCTATATATATATACATATGTGCATACGAAAAATAGATATGCATATATGTTCTCCGCTCTTCTGGGCGACGAGCCGAGAGCAGAGATCAGGATAAACTGATCGTGTGACGGCGACAAGCTGCCAGTAGAAACAGCCACAGTACGTAATCGGCGCTCTCTCTCTCTCTCTCTCTCTCTCTCTCTCTCTCTCTCTCTCTCTCTCTCTCTCTCTATCTATCTATCTATCTATCTATCTCTCTCTATCTCCATCTCTCTCCATCTCTCCTTTCCACACTCGTGTGAATGACGTCATGGCAAGAAGTCTGAGATTGACATCGAGTCTATTTCAGTTTTGTGTCGGATAGAGTCTCGCCGAGCACGTGCGTGACTTGCGCGTACATTGGGGTGTGAACATATATACATAGGCGTTAGTCTCGTGGCTCTCGAGGCGAAATCAAACGAGAGAAAAGTCCCAGATTTATGGATATATCAGAGGGGGATAAACGGCGAGGCTGACAGGCTTTAGGTTCGACCAATGCTAAGGTATTTCCGCCATCATAAAATTTTCGGCAACTCCGTATCGCTTGATGATGAATATCGTATAAATATTTAGGGGATATTTGACAGGGTTACTAGCTATTTAATGTGCTTGGACCGAGGAAGCTCGTACGAGACGAAAATATGATTTTTAAAAACTTTCGACTCCCCGTCGACGACAAGCTTTCTTTGTAAAAGATGGGACGTGTCGCGTCTATTTTTCTCATTCGTACAATATGATTTTCCTGAATGAAAATAATCGATTCGCCTGTAAATATTTATTGTCAATATCGAACGACTGAAATTTAAATACATTATATCGTTGGCGATATATTCTGCAGTTAACATCAAGGATATACAATCATGCAGATTCGTCGGTTCGAAGTATATAAGTTGAAGATAAAAATAAGTAACGAATATTTCGTGAACTCGATGGCTAAATCAAAGCGGCGTCTCTTGAAAAAAACGGTTTATAAAATATACGTCGCAAAGAATCGATTACATCATGAAAATATATGAATGAGCTCTGGTTCAAAGTTGTTTAAAAAACTGAGCTTTCCCGCCTACGCTTATTACGGCATACTATCTTGGCCAAATATATTGCATTCTCTACCTGGTTGGGTTTAGAAATCTATAATAATTCACACAACTATAAATAACCGAAACATGCCGGCAATTTTGTTTTAGAAGAATCAACACGTAGTAGCCCTGGTTGAGGGTCACCGTCTCCCTTGTGGGCAATATGACCTTAACATTTTCCTTCGTACATTTAATAAATTGAGAGCAGAGTAATAAAAGAAAAAACGACTACGGTGGTTGGCCTATCTCGTTAGAAGTGCACGTAGTAATCAATATAAGCACGGGAATCGTGGCCCGAGCCCGTAAATATTGTCGGGTCTTCAAAACAATCTTCAAAAAATGAATTACACCGTAAGGTGAACTTTATACGAGGGCGAATTTAGTCTGAACTTTGGTATTTCGTACGGCTGACTTTGACGAGAGTTCAGCTGGATGAAGTCGTAAACTTCAATATACCTATCAAAGGACTGTTTACGGATGAACCATCAACGAGACTCGAGACGTCCTTGAAAACCTTCGCAACCGACGATACTAATTATGTTTCCGGAAAATCTTCGTAGTTGCCACACGAGGGATATTATATTCCTCTCTCTGTCTCTCTGTGTGTGTGTCTCTCTCTCTCTCTCTCTCTCTTTGATGATCCTGCAACCGAGGGGTCTTTTCGAAAGGGCAAATCTTTTAATAAGTTTATGTAACTTCGAGTTTTACGTGTCTATGTATGTCTCTATCAGCTTGGAAGACAGGGAATGTATTTCCTTTCATTTTTAATTCATGACGAATATATCGTCTGATGACGAAATGAGACGAAGAGAACTTTTTTATGAATAATTTCTCATCGTATCGGAAAATATGACATCGGCCACTGTTACTCATAGAATAAAAACGAAGAAACAAGGCAAGTACATTTTCTCATAAAATCAAACCTTTTCCTATCATTTCTAATTTACTGAAAAAATTCTAGAAATTCTTTCAGTCGTGTTACACCAGTCACTGTAACACGAGAAATTGCTGTTTGTTTTAAAAATCTTGTGGTCCAGATGATTTTGGATCGAATCGAAACGTCGTTCATTTTATGGTGTGAGCCAAAAGTCGATAGAATAAATAATTTCGTAGATATCTAAGAAGAATGATTAGTGAGTTCACGTGTCAAAATAAGTGAAGTAATGCGATAAAATGATAAGAGGAAATTCTGCATGTATATATTTATGTAGTCATTCTATATATAAAGGCGGGTTATATAGCATACATCGGTGGTCCTTGTGTCATTATAATATATAATAGACCGCCATCCTAGTCCAGTCGACGAGATCCATTCTAGCCTGTCCTCAGTTAGCGACATAACGGAGAGAAGTCTCGTTTTTCCCCCCATTTTATTTCTCTTCCTTTTTCTCACCCCCTTGGCACTCCGTCATCGCCGTACGACTACTAGCGAATGGGCCCTTTATGACTTTGGCGTAATGGCATCCGTCAGGCTCAGCCGTCGTCGGATATGTCAACTGAAAGACCGAGAGAGCATGGAGTGAATGAACGAAAAACGTTGGGAAAGTATAGAGAAAAAGAGCCATTCCCATCATTCTGGTTCGAGCGTTCATTCCTTTTCTCGTATAGGTGCGAGGGGGACGGACATACTATCTCGCTTCTTCGACTCATTCTTCTCACGTTAGAGTTTATCACTCACTTTGTGATCGATAAGAAAATTTTATAATCCCACCGAGAGAAATAAATGTCGAGAATCGTTCGTGTTCGTACACATGAGGAAGAAAGGAAAATAAGAATATAATGCAAGCACTTATTTGTTTGCAATTGGTTTGCAAATATGGGATGTTATTGTCGTTTTTTGTCTCGACAGTATTTTGTTTTGTCAGCCCCGGTAATGTGACTTAAATCGTTATCATATTTATAAAAAAAACATCAAGAAATTGAGAAATAAAATTGTAAAAAATTTGAGGATCGTTAAAAGTTCTAGCTCTTTGTCAAAATTAAATATTTTACGACTCGTTGCTGTACAACGATGACAAAAAGACGGAAACCATGAAAAATCGAAGACAATAAGAAAATTATATATATGATGGGTAACGCGTACTTAAATAAAATAGTTTTGGATTATATTTTAGGGAGCAATTTAATATACAAGATCCAAGGGAAGGGTAAACTTAGCGAAGGAATTTCTCACTCGTTTCATGATTATAATACAAGGGGCGGGTGATCTTTGAAAATAGCGCGATAACCTTTTTACTTCTTTTGCTCTTTCATCAATAAATATCCGGGTTTTTTTCTGTCTTACGCTCGTCGTAACTAAACTCAACTAAATCTCGTTCCTCTCTCTCGCTCTCTCAGGTTTCGTAGGATTGATAGAGTTTCCAAGCGATAGCTGCGTCACGCTACAGCGTTAAACCTCGTTGATTGATGATCTCAAGACGAGGGGCAGGGGTTAGCAATAGCTCTAACAAGACACGAGAACTGAACGACACACAAGAGGGAAGACGAGTGAAGCAGAGTGAAAGTTCGCGAAAATCGTCTCGTTTCTGGAGCTTAAGCGTGTTACACATGAGGCATTCCACGTCAAATCGACCAGTTTTGAACCCGACCCTTTTTAATTCTGTGGAAATTTTTGTGAATTTTTTCAAATTTTTTTACCCAACCGAAAAACGTCATGAATTTTGAAAAAAAGAGTTTTTCAAAAATTGGGTTGGGTGGGTTAGGTGGATTTCGAAGCCAAAAAGAGCATATTTTCTCTTTTTTATTTCATATTATATATTGATTATTTTACTAGAAATGTTAAGTACATCAAAGACTAACATTTCAACAGCATTTAAAAAAAAAACTGCATAACAAAATGTTGGAAATTCAGCCAGTGGGACCTGGGTTTCGGAGACCCTAAAAAAATGTGTTTGCGGTGGACACGATAACTCGTGATAGCTTTATCAGAAATTAAAGAACCAAATATTTTCTGTTAGGAAATAAGTATAGTTAGTGATTGAACCAAGGATTTAAATAAAAATTGAAATTTGAATTTTTAGCAGAGTCTTGTGCAAAATAATACATTTTTTGGTACAATTCACACTACGTATAGACTTGTAAAATTAGTTGTAACAAAATCCTTCGTTTAATCACTAGTCAATGCTATTTCGAAGTAGTGTGCAAAATTTCAATAAGATCGATGCATTAGTTTGTGAGATATCGTGTCAACCGACTTGAAAAATAGTGTTTCGAGAAAAACGCAGTAAAGCCGCGTTACGCCCGGGCGAGTTTTTCTACCAAAAGGCTCTATCTTCTAGAGTTTTATTCCGATTGATTTAAAAAATTGGAAGAATATTCTAGACATATAGTACTAAGATAAAAAAAAATGAAAATTGATTTTCTGAAATTTCCAAACCCACCTAAGCCCTTAATCAATGAACCGTACAGCATTAAAGTCAGAATAAATCAAAGTTTAAAACAAAAAATAGAAAATAAAAAATAGGGGTTTTCGGAAAATCTATATTTTTCTCTGAAAAACTGAAAAATTTCATAGAATATGCCTTGAATATTTTTTTGTATTTTTATTCTGATAAGCGCGTTTAAAAACGAAAAACTTGAAAACAAAAATCTCGATCAAGCATTTTTTGAAAAAGTTATGAGCGTTTGAAAGGGTTAGAAAAAAACAACGTTTTTTTTCAAAATTCATAACTTTTTTTCGGTTGGGTAAACAAATTTGAAACAATTCACCAAAACGTTTTTAGTGGGGTGGTATGACATAAAAATTTAAACAAAATTAAAAAGGGTCGGGTTCAAAAGTGGTCGATTTGACATGGAATGCCTCATATACATATTGCCTTCTCCGATGCAACTAGGAAGACACCTACTGGGAAAACCTCGATAAGAATTTAATACGAATAAAAATAATAAAATAAAACACACACACACAATTCCTCAAAACAGTTAAAGTTTTAACTTTCTTTTTGAAATTTTAGGAGTTGAGAAATTTTCGATAAACAATTTACTTCCACGATTCATCAAGAAGCAAAGTAGCAGCTATTTGGGTGCAGTAACTTATTTATTGCTCTATTGGAGAAAATAACTCATTTTGTAATATCCGATATCGATGGTTTTTATCGTGGAGACTTTTATCGTGGCTGATCACTAGACGTATGACAGAGACAATAATTTTGTACTGAGAACATGGCAGAGAGAAAAAGAGAGGATAAGTAAAATGGTGCATTTCCGTGAATCTTTCACGAGACAAGAGTTCATCTGGCTTAAGTTGGACTGAGCGAGACGTTCGCTCCTTGGCTTTCGTGTGTTCTACCTCTCGAAATCGATTTCGCAAAGCTCCATGTCCATGTCGCAATATCAACTACCCAAACGAAAAAAGCTGTATCCCAGCTCATTTCACACCTTAAATTATGTCGTGGACACCCCTCCGACTTTTATCACTCGATGTCTCGTCGGCTTCTGCCTGCGTCTGTTTCTCTCGTCTCTTCTACTTCATTCATCGTAGTCGGTCTCAATTTTATGACACCCGTCTCGATACTCTACGACCCTTCTGCTATAAACACAACCCTTTCGCCTTTTCCATTTTATGTATTTTCTACTCGATGTTTTTGTTATGTTTTTATCTCGTTTGATTGGCATTAAATGCTTGGCTTTTCGGTGAACGATTGTAAAAAGTGAAACGTAGAATAGTGGAGGAAAAAGAATCGTTACCTTCCAACTTTCCATTATTTACGAGCAACGAGTTGTTGGACTTTCTAGACGAATTTCGCGACATCTGACTGTGACTTGGACTACTGTCGGTGCTCTTCTTCTCGAGTACGTCGTGACAGCTGTACGACGTATGAGCAACAATCAGCATCGGATGTACGCTGCCTGTGAAAAATACGCCGGAGGGAGGTGGTGGGAGACGATGAATTTTTATTGTTTTTTTGTTTTGTTTTGTTTTGTTTTTTTCAGCAGGAGAATGGGAAAGAGTTCGAGATATAAACAGATTTCGAAAGATTAATGAGCCGTAGAATGTACTTTTAAAAAAAAGATCATTGCTCGTTATAAAATTGATTAATCTAAACTCCCGCAGAAATGATCAAATATTATTATAAAAACGATTGAGTAAAAATATCAAAAAAATTGCTCACCACTTCTCGCCTTCGCGGACGCCTCGCTGTCCGTTCTGTGATGACCGAGAGCCTGAATCTTTTCCGTCAAGCCGTGAATCTTGTCGACCAGGGAGGAACCGCCGCCGCTATGACTCTCCGTCGATACGCCCGGCAAGCCCGTACTGTTGACATTACTGCTCGACGTCGTATGAGACGTGATAGGAGCACACGCGGCGGTCGACGACAGAGCTGCCATTTCCTGCAGAGAAAGCTTTTTCTGTGACATAAATATTTCGAAATAAGACGCCGGTAACATTGGGTATCTCTGCTCGAAGTACCTGAGACTGATGAAAGAATGATTTGTTATGAGGAATTTATAATAAAAAAAAAAAGAAAAAAAAAGAAAATCTCCATTTTTCTTCATTATAATTAACAAATTTCCGGGGAAATAGATCATTAATTTACTTGATTAATTGTCTCGCAACTTTTTTGCAAGAGATTTGAAAATGTGAATGAATTTGTTCCATTAAATTCTAATTATTCTGAATCACAAGTGAATTTGTTTAACTGAAAATAGTTTTAAAAAAATGTCTTAACCCTCTCACCTTAAAAGCTTTGCCATCGATCCCTCGTGTTCCTTTCTTGACAAACGACAGAAAAAGATGACGTGACAGCTCGTCGGGTGACTTGACGTCGAGATACGTATCCAGAAACTTTCGAAAGCCCTCATAATCGATATCCTTCAATAAAAAAAGAAGACAAAAAATGACTTTTTGCATAAATCAATAACAATTCGAAATAAACGTACGAACGATTCAACGCGTATATTTTTCTACCATCCTTATCTCTCATTTCCTCGGGGTATACAGAAATTTATCGACTCTTCTAGATTAAGAACGTATTTCAATGAAGGAGGGTGAAAATTTTAACGATTGCGTAACTCGTTTCGAACGTTTCAATCGGAATGGATATTCTGAAAAAATATACGAAGGAAGACATTCATCAGAGGCTTCCCATCGCCATTAAAATTCAATCGGAGACAGACCGCCGGGAGAATTGCAGGAAAAACCGCTTTTTGTTGTTTTTTTTCCTCATTTGCACTTTGCGTGGATGAAGAGAGCTCACGAACTGAATCTATTTCCATTTCTAAGCTCTCTTTCACGCCTGAGGAAGCGAGGCAGCAGAGGTTTATTAGACAGAGAAAGAGAAAGAGAGAGAGGGAGAGGGAGGGAGGGAGAGAGAGAGAGAGAGAGAGAAAGATAAGAGATTTACCTCCCTCTGGAATTCAGAAGGGCGAAGCGATTCACGCTGTGAAAGTTGTGCGGACTGAGGAAAAAAAGTTTGGCTCAGCTCAAGGGTTGTTAGGAAGGCAGGGATAAGAAAGGAGAAGGTCGAGGGGGAGTTTCGCCCAGAAAATGAAAAAGGTAAGTATAGAAGAGGGGGTGGGGTATACCGAAAGCGAGTTCTAGTTCATCTGCATAGATATTGAGTCCGTCGCGTCATTGAACATGGCTGCTGAGAGTTTGTGGCAAGCGAACAAATAAATTCGTTCAATTGCGAGATAAAAAAAAATCCATCGCTGCGAATCGTTGAATAATAACTATATATTTTTTGTATATAAATACCAATCATTATTCGATGTTAATTATGATTGATTCTTGCATTGAATGGTTGAAGAAGCCAGATTCAACATTTTTTTAGATTAAGCTAATAGTGGGGTAGATGGAGAGAGGAAAAGAGAAAGCGTGGATGTGGAAATCCGCGCGCAACAATACACGAGTCCGGCAGTAGTGACAGTCAAACAGTGGTCAGACGTAGTATTACATAGATGATCATGCTCTGTTTAATGTACAATTCAGTCGGATTAAATGTTGTTTTTTTTTAGATAGAAGGAAAGACTATAAAGGAGAGAGGGAGTCAAAAACGTGTACACAATAATACGAGTTTGGCAGTAACAGGGATCAATCTGCGGTCGGGCGTAGCGTCAAACAGATGATCAGAGCTAAACACAATGGCTAAAAATATAGAATTCAGTTGAATCGAATGAAATATACTCAGCCACCTTGCAAACTATAACTATAAAATAAATTTTATTTTATAATAAAAAAAAAACAAAAAAACAATATATATAGGTATAAGTATTAATAAATCTGTAACGAAGGTCTAATGAAGGTCGAAAAATTCGGTTTTCTCCCAAAACAATCAGCCATAGAGATCAGGAATGAATATAAAAAGGAACGAAGCTGAAAAAACGGTCCTATTTGAAAAAAAAAAACCTTGGTTTGGTTCCAAGTAGTAAAGGTCAACGCCGATCGAACATAATTTCAATTTTGTAGCATTTCTGATTTTGATAATGCTCGTTGTCTTAATTCACTGTAAATATTAATCATGATAATTTTGCAATTCATTAATTATCGTTGAAAACAATGTGAGAACAAGTGAAGAACATCGTGAAATAATAAAAGTTACGAGTTCGCGCGATTAGGCAGATTCTTTTCAATGCACTCTGTTTCTGGCACATTATTAGCAGTATATCACTTTTTTCTTTCTTTCCGACTCTTTGACGAACCTATAACTGTAGCTATCTATAGCCCCGAGATATATTTTCGCACCGGCAGAAATGATACCTTCGGCAGAATTCTGTTAATAAATGCATTATGGTGTTCGAAAACTCGTACACATATTCCGAGGGTAATACGGATGGATATATACAATCCTTGCATCGAATCAAGACTTGCGTGCTAGGAGAATGAAATTTTAACTCCCGCCTATATATGGTGACCAGTTCCTGATTTTTCATTATAACAGAAAAAAAGAAGAACATTTAAAAATATTTTTATTTATTTTAATTATGCTATTCCTTTCATCTCTGGACGTGAAAAAAAGCAAAATCCTAGAAGCACACTAAGGATGCGAGTGGCTTTCGCGTACCCAATTAAGTACGATTTAAGTGTCCTGGAAACTTTACCCGGGAAGAATGATAATTGGTATACTGTATATAAGAAAAAAATGTCTCTCATACATATCTATACGTATCGTTTCTTATTACTGATTACTCCACCTCGATAATTGACATAATTAT
This sequence comes from Netelia virgata, assembly GCA_951802705.1. Lineage (NCBI taxonomy): Eukaryota > Metazoa > Arthropoda > Insecta > Hymenoptera > Ichneumonidae > Netelia > Netelia virgata. The sequence goes on from OX637864.1 coordinate 18,895,120, forward strand.
GTTATTATCTCAACAGTAAATAATGTCGCTTTCTCCAGAAAATATACGTAGGTATCATACGTTTATACTATATACCTGAATAAAGAGAAGCACGAAAATAAAAATTTGTTTTCCAGGGAATTTATATCGCGTAAGTTCGTTTCGTGTCAATGAGATTCTAGGTCGAACTCTGGGGAATATATATCTACTCTGCAAAAGCTTCGTTCTCTCGGAGAAGCGAGAGAGAGAGAGAGAGAGAGAGAGAGAGAGAGAGAGAGAGAGAGAGAGAGAGAGAAGCTTTCGCATGAATGGGACAGTACACGGCCATTAAGCTTTTCATTCTCAGAAGACAGACTGCGAACTGTATACAGTAGTTATGTTATATATCGTGCATACACACCGACAAACATATGTGGCTGTGTATATAGTTGGAAAGACGAGGCTAGAAGGGGAAAGGCTCCATAGCCCAGGCTAGCATATCCGGGCACGGGAAAGACTACCACGAGAGGGCGCCGTCGTTCAATGGCCTCGTCAGGGACGAAGCGGCGAGAGAGAGTAAGAGGGTTGCCAGTGACGTCAGAGCCGCAGCGGTACTGGGAATGACGTCACTATATGGTTCGCCGAAAACTATATCGACGTATATGTGTGTTCCAGGGTTGGTTGAGGGTGCGGGAGAACACTCTGGCGGACTCCACCAGTAGTAATATAGCGTGCGACTCGCAGGGGATGAATCGAGCTGTTTCGAGCTCTGGCTGGGTGTATATATGTAGTTACACATTTATACACTGTTTATGTATATATATATGTGGGGGTGTGTGTGTGTGTGTGTGTGTGTAACTACTAGTTTTCTAGAAACCGGGTCAGGCCGCAGACTCCGAGAGGACTGACGGGGGTGGAAAAGCTCCAGATACAGTGTTATCGCTGAGACGACTAGAACGATGAGACCCTCGTGGGCTATCTGGAGGGGAACGGTTTGAGAGCGGAAGGAACGGGTGGGGGGGGGGGGGGGGAGCAGAGTAAAGAGGTAAGTTGATAAAACTTGTGGTATCGTTGTCAATGAGAGCAAATTCTCCTCCTGTGATGGTGGAAACAGTTTCACGGAGCAACGAAGAGAGAGAGAGAGAGAGAGAGAGAGAGAGAGAGAGAGAGAGAGAGAGAGAGAGAGAGAGAGACTCCGTGCAGGAGTGAAGGTAGATGTTCAAGAAATTAGGGCCGGATTTATAGTAATTTGTAATTAGGTCGTTGAAGGTAGATTTTGTTAAGGAAAATACCGTACATATATAGGTATATGTTGATACAATACATTGATTTTCAACTGACGATGTTCTTTTGTAATTGGCAGAGGACAAATATTACGATTGTTGCTTAAAGTATTGGGGCAAATAGATATTAATCAAAATTTGATTAGTGGTTATGGTATATTTCTTAAATATGCTAGCAAAAGCAATTTTCAAAATTTATATCATCGCTGGCTCAATCGCGTTGGTTGTACGGGGCGACGTTCTTTCCATTTCTGTTTTTCGCTTATAACGTCCGTGCTTGTAAAGAAAGAGACCCCAAAAAACGAATATTGTGTACAGGAAAAAAAGAAAGCTTACCGATGCGTTGTCAAAGCTCGAGTCTATTTCAATAGGATGTTTAATCATCGAAAATTAATTTTCTGATAATCCTAACTCATTCAAATAAACATATATGTCAATAATAATTACGATTATCTACCGTACACTTGAAAATTTTCGCGATATACGTTCAAACACATCATCAGAATTTAGCTACCATAAGTTGGTATTGCTGACGTCAAATTTTTAAGGGACTATTATCTATATAGGTACATGCTTTAATCAAATAACCTTGAAATAAAAACATTCGCTAATTTACGAGGTAGCGATGAGAATACTTCCATCTTAAATAAAAGGGCTAATCTCATTAACACCAGCTTTTACGTTTGCAACGGTACATCCCCATTATTTATATCGCTGGATCATGACGCACTCGAAACGAGGAGGGATACAACTGAAACGCTTTTACGTTTGTCGAAGGCTACATAATGAAAATGGAGTGAACATGGATGAAAATGGAGGGATATTGAGTGAACAAAAAAACTATCGAAGATTCAAGTGCAATTGGCGTATATAAAAACATTTACATATATGTATATATATTATTCACCTATCGATGCCTAAATACACGGCATACATATGTACGCGCATACGAGCGATTGTCACAAACATTAGTCACCCAAAAAATACTTCACCTCAAACTTATTCCATGTATCGATGTGTTCGAGGTGCAGCCACTTGTTACGATTAATCTAGATCAAGGTTTGGTCGTAAACCGATGAATTATCAAAATTTCAAAATAACTAACGGCAAAAAACAATAATACTGAATTCCACGAAGGTTCGTCGAGATATTAACGATTATAATAAAAGAAAGATATACTCGCGAAGACCTTAATACTCGTAAGAAGGGTATATACTCGCGTCCATACGCCGATACGTAAAAAAAACGTTTACGGTCGAGCTGTTTTTCGAGCGACTCGAATCGGGCAGAATCGCTCACATACCGAGAAAGAAGGAGCGACGAACCACGATATAATAATAGGTACAAGCATCGTTGCGCGAGAGGGAGGCGGTCGAGAGGTGAGGAGGGCTGGAAAAGGGTGAATTTGCACCGGACGCTGGGGTAGCAGGAGGTTGGGAGGACGAAGGGAGTGCTGGACCGTTCAGCTAAATTGCGAATACGCGACGGACGCGATGCTCGAGTGGATATAACGACATTTATATGTTTCGTATACCTATATATATATGTACATGCGTATATACATTCGCACACCTACACGTATGAAATCTCGATAAACAGTGCATATACGTATTCTCCGAGGTGCACGAATGTTCGAAAATAGCAATTGACCCGCTTCGAGACGAGATGCGTCAATCAAGGAGAGAAATATAGAAATAGGGGTGTAGATGCACACGTTCCGCTTAAAGGGGTAAGTATTCTGTTATTTCTCCGGGGATTCTGGATAATCGAACGTACACAATGGAGAAAAGCTTTATGCGAGAAACATAAAGGATAAAGGTGTTGGTGTGTGTGCAAGAAAAAAAATATCCGTGTGCAACGATGAAAATAATTGAGATTCGAGAGCGTTCAATCGCACGAAACTCGTAATACGTATATAATTGAGCGTTCACTTTTTAAAAAATGCCTGTTAACGTCGTTCTTCGTGATTGTGTAGCCCCAGAAGTCGGAGCTATGTCAATGTTCAATATCGATTCGGTTCACTGATTATTCAGCGGAATTATAAATTCAATACACCCTGCTTGAATTAAACAAAAAATCTTTCACGAAATAATCATTTCGTGATGGTAAATAATCATTTACCAATTTTCAAATTTCTATAGCGGAATCGAGGTTCATGCTTGCCCGGTGGAAAATGTGTACACAAACTATTACCTACGGACAAAATTTAACTTCTTTGCGCTCGAGGTACTTTACTCACCAGTTAAAAATTGTCAGCAAAAATCACCTCTCTCGAGTGTAAAGGGTTAATATTCATATCATTACGAAATGTAATGCAACGTCGAAAATTTCTGCAAGAATAAAAAGTGTGAATAGTAAGCTTGTCTTTCAGACCTCGAGATTCTAACTTTGTTTCAGCCAACGCGTGTAACCGAGGTAGCGATCCACGTGTCTATTCCCATGTATAACCGAACATACGTATACACAAAAATATACATAGCGAAACACAGAAAGAGCGTTTCACAGAAAGAGTGAGAGTGTCAACAATTTAGACACCAAGAATAGCTTAATGCACGGCTGTTAGGTGTGGGGTGGTCATCGTCGTCGTCGTCGTCATCGTCGTCATCATCGTCGTCGTCGTCGTCGTCGTCGTCGTCGTGGCGACAGGTAAAAGTGTGTGCGACCTAGTCAGGCCCTCGCGTGGAAGAGAAAGGTGTGTACAACTGGTCTCGTAGGGCCAAGCTACGCGACGAGGGGAGACCGACCGAGTATAGAAAGGTAGTAAATGAGGGAAGGTGGTGAGCTTCAATTAAAGCTCTTATGGAGAGAACACACACCCTTATTCAAACAGAATGCGCTCCCTCTCTTTCAACCCCTCTCGTAACTTACTTTAACTCGCTCCTTTTTTTCCCATTCGAGCGGGGAAATATAATGACCATTGGTCGGTTATAAAGCTACTTAAAAATACAGTTTCTTCATCATTTTTTCGTATCATCGATTATCACCATGATTTTATTTAAAAATTATTATTAGTCAAAGAGGGTGAGGGAGGAAGCTGGAATAGGCGTGGAAGAAAGACGTCAGTTATAAATATACAGCACGATGGTCGATGCAGCTTGGTTCTCTCTCTCTCTCTATCTCTCTCGCTCGCTCTCTCTTTAAGACGACGCGAACGGGTGCACAAATACTTCGAGCTTCCGACGTTAAAATCGCGAGGTCTGTCTTCCCCACTCCATATCTTTAACTTCTCATGCATCGTATTTATGTGTGACGCTCGAGGCACACCATAACTGCTCCTGATGTGCAATCTACCATACGCATCGTCAAACATGCTTCGCGTTGAAACTCCACATCTAAATACATACATACATATATATGTCATATATTTATATATACATGGCTTTGCTATATACTGTGAAACGAGATGAAGTCAGTCATCGAACCCACCGCATCGTCGTGTATATTTTCGTTCACAGCGGGACAGTAAACTTCACACGTGTGTGTGTGTGTGTGTGTGTATGAGAAAGCGAAAAACGAGGTGGGGACAAGAACAGGGTTTTTGCAGCGTTAGCGATGATGGGGCTCCCGTTTTGGCGAAGTAAACAACGTGCGGTACGATTATACTTTTTTCCCTCTCGAGCTTTTTTCGCTACAGTCGAATTTCCCTAAAGTCTATCATTATTACTAATTCAGCAACGCGAAATAACGTGGATATATTTCGACTCGATAATTACTAGCGAACATTTAATTTTTAATATCGAATATTGATTATTGCTCGAAAATATTATTTCAAAGGATTTTTAAATTCTTCGGAGAAAGATGACAAAATTTACATATAACTTTGTTGTGAAATTTTACAGGTACCGAAATGTTGCTATTACAATAAATACTTACAATATACGAGCAGTGTAAAGCAGTTAATAATCTGACTTTAATATACGCGTATAGAAAATCACTTTAACATTTTTTTTTGCGCTTACGTACACACAAAATACGTGAGGCAATAAACGTCATTTTTTTCTCGTAAAACACGTATTCTTGTTATCGTCTTGTTTCAATATAATATTTTACGAATGAATCGAACAAACTGAGTTCCACGTTGAAACAAATATTGAGTGTATACGAAAGGACGATAGCTAAGAAACCAATCGACCTCCTTAATGTCAGCGTCTACAACAGTTTCGTCGTGTCGTCTGGTCTGACATATTGTCCTCTCACACAAATCCAAAAACTCGTAATTTTCTTAAGGTGGTTCGTACGAGTAATATAGCGAGGCCGGGAGTAGGCTCCTATGTTTATACATAGGATCACGTGATCACTACCAACTCAAAATAAGCTGATAAATTATTTGAAAAAATTTATAAAATGAGAAAGTGATCATATATTCATACTGAAAATGCTCAATATTAAGTGTCTATATCAAAATTGAAACTTCTTACCAATAAGTTTTTATTTATAATCGTGATAAAAAATCAATATAGATACAAAAAAGGTAGTGAAAAGATTATCACATTCAATATGAATTTCAATTATTCTTAACCTAATTATAATTCCCAAGCTGATATACCATAGCAGACATATAAAGTATTGATATGCAACGTTGCCAAGTGCTCATGGTCTGCTTGGAACGCTACTTGAAAAATGGTCGTCTTTCTCGAGTTAATCGTTTATAACTAACAAAATAGACGGTAAACACCATACATTTTTTAATGAAAATCATTCTAATACATTTAAGTGTTTTTTTTGTTTTATCAAAATCTCTATTTTTTCGAATTACTTGTTAATAAAACGGTTCAAATTAATATGCACAACCACATATCTCTCTATGTTAAATTAACTAACATTGAATTTTATATGCGCGACAAATAAACCGTCGAAAAATTTGGAAAAATTTACCGTGATACGATATGTTTTCATCAACGTGACATAACAATTTGAATGTGTTCTTTTCTTCCTCGAAGAATAATATGAACCTCCTTAAGCCACGACTATGACGTCATTCTCCGAATGCTCCAGAAACGGAAAGTGCAGCGACCTCGATGCATTTTCTACTACTCTGGCATTGCCTTTCTCTCTCCCTCGATCTCCCGGTCCTGGAACGTGACGTCATCGAGCGGCAGGGAGGAGAGGAGGTTGCCATGGATACGATGACGTCGTTGTTCGAGGTGGTGCGAGAGGTCGTGGAGGACGACTGGAGCGAGGGTATTAGTGAAAGGGCGAAGGGAGAGGTTAAATCGAGAGGGGAGAGAAAGTCCTTCGCGAGAAGGAGAACGTACGAGAAACTAAAGATATCGTACGTGCCTCTCGGAGGAATTAGTTTAAATGAAAATAAACTTTTAAAAATTAGTTGACAATATACACGAACAATTGGTCAAAGAAATATTATCACTCTTTCCTGTTAATTAAGAATAATAACTCTATTTATCTAATTTATCTAATTACAGTTTTATTAATTTTAATTCCTTGCGTGAAATTACAGCTGATTATTGTTTAAGAGAACTTCGTAACATTGTTTAATTCCTAACAATTTTGAAGAATGTTACATTATACAGTTTTGTAAATTAATAACAAAGATTTAAAGCGAGCTCGAAAAAAAAAAATTGTTTGTTTTCCTTACCGTGAAAAAAATGCGTAAAATGCTAATTAATTTCAAGAGTAGGTCGGGGGATCGGAGAAGGAAGTCTATGCGAGAGAACTCGGCGGGGAGTGGTCGTGGCTGGCGACATAGCTATACCTACCATGTCCGACTAATGGCAAAATCGAGTCCGACGATCGAGTTGCGAGTCACGCAATTATCGTTGGTGAACAACTTTATACGAAACTGGCCTAATGGATAAAATTGTCGTACACGAATTTTATCGACCCGTGGGGGAGTGAACCAGAGAAAATGTAAAATGATGGATAAAACGTGGAAATGGCGCTGACAGTTGAATTAAAAAAACTGAATTTTTTTTTTAATTCTCCAATACAATCCTGTCAATATAGACACAAAACGAGCGGAGCATGTTAAGAAAATATTGCAAGCATATTCACCGAACAAACCATTGGATAAAATAATCCTGACGATAATAAAAAAAAAAAACCAACAACAAAAAACAGAATTTAGTGAAACGTAAAAAAAACTCAACAAAATACACGAGTTTTTTTTTCCATGATATTATTTATTTTAGAAAATCGCACATACAGTGACAATTCGTCAGTAACTGCTAGGTCAAATGATACGGGCTGTATAAAACAGCACGGTGATGGGAGGAGAAGGATAAAATATAGCACCTACTGCGGATGTTTCACAGGACGCAGTAGGATGCGACCGAAAGTTACGACGGGGATAGAAAATGCAATAAAACTAGAACGAGTTCTCCCCAAAAAAAAAAAAAAAGTTAGGGCCCTGCTCAGTAGGAAATGTACGCTGGACACGCTCGACCTTGTAACTTTGGTGTTGACCACAGTTATAAAGTGGCGCAGCGCGCAACTCCGTCCTAGTCCGTATGCGGCGTTAAAAGAAAAAGCTAATTGAAGCACGAAATGCAAAAAAGAAAAAGGACAATTTTTTAATTCCATTTGCCCAATTAAAAGAAGAGTTAAAAACAACGATAAAAATAGGTAAACAAGGCCAAAGAGCGGATAAACTTCTGGGTATGGCCAAGTGGGAATTAAACTTGTCGCCCTTATAGAGCTCGTTCGAGGTACACGTACTACCGTATGGTGAAACTGACGAGCTTTTACGAGACCTTTTGCCTCATAAAGATTTTTATCGCAAAGTTCACCGGCATTTACTTCGGTAAGGAGTCAGTTTCATAGAAAAGCACGAGCATACCATGACTAATATAGGGTGTAGTGAGCTTGAACCGGAAGTGCACGCAGCCGCCAGTCGCACCTCTATACTTACCGAATTACGTATTCAGGGTGAGTGCGAAAGCGAGGGAGCGATGAAAGAGAAAAATAAATAAATATAGACCCGCCCCTATTTTTGTTCTATACTTCTCTATCATTGTTTTTTTTCTCTTTTTTCTTTTCCTTTAGCGCTTGATCGCCTGCCAAACAAGAATTTACTTTCTATATAGGTACGATAAAGCCATAAGATGATAATATCGAATGTGTGAAAATTCATAATGACCAGTTCGCCGCGTATAAGTCGATTGTAATCCACAGATGAACCGGGAATGACGAAAAAATCTTATGTAGGTACGTAAGAGGAGGTGTTGTTTTTATTTTTACAGGCTACATTAGTAGCGTGTATAATTTTACGCGAACAAACGATTCTGGTAACGAGATGAATCATCTTTTATTATCACGATAATTTAAAAGATAATTAAATGAAGCACTTTAAGCTCAAAAATTCATTTAACTTGAAATTTCATTCCCCGTTGGAACGATGTTGCAAAATTCATCTCACTAATTTTTCTTCTCTCCATCTTTTTCCATAAAAGTTCTTTTTTCGATAGAATTGTAATTAATTTAATTTTTAATTTTCCATCGTGGACTATTCACGGGATGAAAAATCCTTTGTACTCTCACGCCTCTCCTTCGAAATCTCTACTTGTCCCAGTCGGCATTGATTATTCCGCGTATTAATCACTCGACAATCCCCCGCAGTGTTATATATAATACATAAGAAGGTATATATTTATACGCGTAGGAAATAGACAGAGATTTTTCGGCCCTGCTCGGCTCATGGTACCCGATGTGGCGTTTCCCCTTTCATCGCTTTTCCCGCTTCGGTTTCTTTCCATTTTCCCTCGTTCGTCACTGTGTCGCAAAAAAAAAATCTCTCAATCTGCGTTATCTCGAACGAGCTGAGGGAATGGAGGAGAATCACGAGAAATGTGCGTCACGAATGACGTCACGGAGTAACTAGGCAACCGCGACCCTTTGAGAGGTCCTAACCACGATCTCATCGACTTTCATTCTCTTCAGCATTGTCATTTGTATTCTTCCTCATTTTGGCATTCTCTCTGTCTCGCCCTATCTATTCGAATCTCGCTTTTCGCAGCCGTTGTCTTTGTCGCCGAAGGAGCAACTAATGTTTAAAGGGTTGTTCGTGTTTAAATTTGCAGAATTGGCGAACGAATATTTGTAAGGGTAATTACGAGGAATTTTTCTACAAAAATCTATTTTTTGGGGCTCGAAGATAATATAATTTCCCAAGAAAATGACTATAGCAAAAATGTTATTAGTTACGAAAATAATTAATAATTTTTGTTTTAGCTTTTTTGTTAAAAAGAAATATATATATATATTATTTTTAAATAGAAAAAGGGAACTCTTAAATCTCTAGTTCTCGCAAAAAGACGAGGTTACGGTTCATGTACGAGGGATAAAAAAATATCTCTAGAGTTTCGATATTGTTCTACGAAAATTATGTTTTCGTAAGAGAATAGAAAAGAAGCAAGAGAGAAAGAGCCAGAGAGAACGAGAGAGAGAGAATATATTAACTATGTACAGTGAATTGTGTAATCGTGAAGACAAAAGATACGTCGTGCAGTTGAGGGTTCAAGCGAATAAAGGGCGGAGTTTCTTCTGTAACCCGAAGCTTTAAGTCGATCGACCCGGAGCTTTTATTCGGTTTTCCATGTTCCAACCCTTCGGGAAGGAGGTCTTTGTTATTCGATTCAAATCTTGTAGCGACAATCTCTCTCGTGGATAGGAAATCAAACAAAGTCATCGAAGCACTTTTTGGTTTCGAACTAAATCAATTAGTTATTCAATAAAAAGGTGTAATCAAGAAAATCTAATTGATCGCCCGATTCCATTAAAAACGACTTAATTAATAAACAAAAGAATTAATAGTCGGCGATAAAAAAATAATGTTAAATTGCATGAATCTTGAAAATAAATGAGGAAATTTGTAAGCATTTGAGGGGTCGGTTTATGTATCCGGATCGATATCCGTTTCCACCTTTCTTTTTTCATTCGGCATGCCTTTGCTATCCCCTCGACGAGTGTTCCACGCAAAACCATAACGTAATAAATATCTACAGACTCATATTTTCAAACTGCCTATGATGATCTAAGTTTAGCTCGTACACGAAGAAAGCTGTTGGGGGAGCTGGAAGACAGTTTATCCTGTCACCCAGTAACGTTATAGGAATGTGTTTCTACTATATATACGCGACATCATTTACGTCTCTACTGTGCTCGTATGCTTCTGGCCATATCTCGTCTATGTACATATCCGCATATACATACATACATACATACATACATACATACATACATACATACATACATACATACATACATACATAAATACATATATATATGCGGATATATGGGTGTGTTCAACGATTCTGCACGAGAACGCGTATCGTCATTCAGTTTGCTCCCTTCCCACGTCGTTATCTTCGTGTCAAGGCAAGAGAGAGATAGAAAGAGAGGAAAACGTAACTTATATACCGAAAATATATATATAGAATTTTCTATTTATAGTAAAACGGTGAAATAATTCAAAAAAACGATTACCCAAATCGGAAAATTGTTGTACCAAAACTAGTGTTTCACGACCGAAATACGAGCGTCGCATTGTCAATTCTCCCGGTAGAGATCTTAAGATAAATTTGAAAGTCCTTTTTGATTGTTTTCATAAAAAATCTAAGATTTTCATCACACCGAATGATAATTAGATTCAAGAGGACTTTAACGAGATAAAATACTTATCTCTTGCTCGAATATCTTAGGTATTATGGAACATGTCGCATCTACGTATCATGACCAGGACGATTTTACGCGAAACACCCTATATATATATCATTTTATATATGCCATATTCCACCAAGAAAAAACAAAGTGGGCGATAGTCGGTTTGCGACAAGAAGAAATGGCAAAGGGAAGCACACAAAAATCAGATGGACAAAAACCTGGGAAACAAGATCTTTTTTTGTTTCCCTGATCTGGTGACGAAGGCTTTCACGCTATTCTCAAATTTTCTCGAGTCTGATAAATAAATGATGAATAAAAGGATGAGAAGGAGGGGAAATGGAAAGAGCGACTCTCCAATACACGAAGCTCCTGGCTAACATTTATTTTTCTTCGTTTCTTGTTCTCCCTCGACGTCATTTATTGGCCATATGCCTTTCGGCGGGTATTCCGCGTCGCCTTGCGATACGTATATGCATAGTTGATAACGGAAACAGCGAGGTATGTAAAGTCTCGATGTTAAAGTATCCGGGTAATTGTAAATCGTTAAACGGCTTTTTCCGATGAAAGTTTGCGAAATGGGAGGGGGGGGGGGGGGGAGACCGAGAGAGAGAGAGAGAACGAAATGTCAGCAGGAATTCTTGAAGTGGAAAAATTGCAAAGGTTCCGAGAGAACAAAGATGTGACAAAGATAAACTACTTGAAGTGCAGCTGCAAATGTTTTTTTAAGAATTCCAATCTTCCGATGTTTTAATGAGAACAAAAAGTTCGACCCAATTTTACGAGGATGTAAAAACAGAACGTCTTGACGCAAGATTTTTTTCGTGCTTTTCTTCGATGTTGAAGTTGTCTCGGGAATAAAATCTTGAACAGATTTCTCGCAAGAATAATTTAATTAATGAAATTCATGAATCTCGAGACCTCGGAGCGACACATTGCAGGCCTATGGGGTTTGCCTATATGTTCTTTGTAAAGAAAAACATTGTTTTATGCGCGTGAGGTTGTTTTACTATTGTTGACGAGAAAATGAGAATCTTAACGTAATTAAGCAAATGGGAAAAAAATCCTCCGAAAAACAAGATGAGAGGAAATTTGAAAGAAAAAATACAATAGAATATACAAACGGGAAAAAGAAGATAAAAATGATTTTAAAAAAATCCTCACTGTCAAATTACTTGTTTCAAAAAATACAAATGAATGAAAATAATTTATTTCTTAAATTTGATATTTGTAAAATTAACAGACAAACGAGACCATTACTTGCCTCTGATTTTATCATATTAAAACAACCAGTATGAAATTTTATTTAACTTACACCTGAGTGAAATTAAGGTCTGAGCAACGGTTCGCGAGTTACGACGGAACAACCAGCCAAACGATAAATTTACATCAAAGTCAAACGTGTACCGCTGCCCCCTTTTCCAGCCGGTGGTTAAAAATAGAGGCAAACGAAAGAAAGTCTAAACTAATAATAAATTTGTGTCCATCTCCATTCTTGTGTTTTCCTGTAGGCACTTTATATTGGGATGAAAGTAATAGAGATCGATTCGATTAAATTCAAGTTCATCTTGATGCAAAAATAATGTATTAAAATCGAATTGATTCAATTCTACTAGCATGTAGTTGGTGTCTATTGCGTTGTTCGTTTAACAGGGGGACCACCGGGGTGACTTGACACCATGCACATTTCCTTCACTCTGCCCTAATTCAGCCAGAAACGAAATAATTAATAGACTACAAACATACAATAAGAATTAAGAATATTTTCGAGCACCTCCTTCTATTAGAATTATGACCAACTTTAATGACGAGTGCCACGATTTCCGATGATCGTTCCGATTTTTTGTAATGATTTTTGTTTTATTTCACAATGACCCCAATTTTCGCGACAACTCCAAGGAAAGCTATATTTTTTGTTAATATACGAGATCTTCGAGACGTTCGCAGCTCGACGTCAAGATGAAAATCTGTTTTCTACAAAACCATCATTTTTATTTATCGCAGATTAAATTTATTCGATTCGCGTAAATTCTGTTTTCTCGAGGAATTCCGGTAAACATTTTTGCCTACATCCTGTACACGCATCGAGCCAGTATTTCAAGAACCCGGGGTGTGAGACGCGCCAAAGCAAGTGTACACGAGAAGGTGCAGGAGTGACCGAGGGTGGAGCTGCGGCATGTACCTTTACGAACACCTCCAGCGGAACTGATCGAATTACACCGAGAGATCTTGATTAAGCTCTCGCTTGATATCCGTTTGGCCTCGATTGCCGTGCGAGATATATCCTCTCGTCACCGATTCACGGATTATATATATATATACGTACATACATATGTACGGTTCTTTTTCTAGCCTTCCCTTTTATTCGACTTCGCCGGCATTCCAATTAAAATAGAACAACAAAACGAACGTACTCGTGTTCAATTCCAAGTAACACGTCATGTTCACAGATCACGTTAATTGCTCTCGACTCTGAATTGTAGGCTATCGTATTTCATTAATTAAAGTTCCTCGAGCTTATCATCGGATCGTAAAACTTTTCTTAATAAAAAATGAAGACTTGATCGGTCATGAACTCTAAATAAAAAAAGAAAGAAAAAAAAATGTTATCGTTCAACAATTTTTCGCAATATATAATCGTTATTTTTGTAGTAATTTTGTCGCCTCTCCAATATATTATTCGTTGAGTTTTTACGTCGCCCACTTTAACCTCAGAGTTATCTTGTTGTCTTTGGCAAAACTCGGGGGGGTTGGCAACGTCCCATGGATTCTTCGAAAATCATTAACCATCCAAAGGTCTACGTAAAGCTCCAGAAACTTGTATAGAATTCGAGTCTTCGACAAAACTTTCTCGTTACGTTTCTCTCGACGAAATTCATAAAGGACGAACGAAGGTACGAATAACTAACAAAGAGGGCAACGGTTACTTTTTGTTATCAACGAGCGACGTATATAATGCAATATTGAGTGTCACGTGCGCAAGCTCGAACTATAACGATAAACTGGGTAACGATGCGTCGATATGTATATGAGAATCTCGATGCATTTCTCTTATAACACGTAAATTGCTGACGTCAGCATCGTTCGAGGCCCACACGCACCTCTCTCGCTACCTCTCTCTTTCAAAACAAAATCGTTAAGGTTTCACTTTTTATGACGGTGTTCGAAAGATGAATGAAGGAAGAACAAGTTAACGAGATAGATGACGTTATGAACATTAAACTGCAACGGATAACGATCCAACACATTCGACTACGATCGAGAAAAAACATTAACCCTTTCCTGTTCCACTTTTCCTTCCACCGATTACTGCTTACAATTTTATTCTCCTCGCAATAATACGGTTATGTTTCTTATTGTTATTATCATGATTTATAGGCTTTAAGGAACGAACTGGAATAATGGAATACCGAAGGAACACGCGCAAAATGTTACGTTGCGAGATTACACCAGTGTCCCCTATTTTTATATTTTTTTGTTCGAACTTTGATAAACCATTCTCACAAAGACATAGGAGCTTGGAATAAACACTTTGAAAATTCTGCGATGTCGAGGAAAAAATCAAACGATGCGTAATGTAAAGAAAACGATCAATTTATAATATATTTGTTGGTTAATTTGTTTAACAATTTGTGTCGCCCATTTGTTGACTCTCAATTCATCAACGTTTTTTAGGCACCCTAATTCCGTAAACCAGGGTCAATTTCGTCTATCACACCCGCAATTATAAATGATAAAATCTGAAAAAATTCATGGTCAATCTTCAGACTGTAATTTCAAAGCGAGAATATAATTTTGTCTTTCTTTTCTTATTTTTAATAATTTGTTTTTCATCGAATATCAAGCAATCTATCAAGCAAAATGTCGAGAAGAAATTTTGGGCCGGACGAAAACGACCCCGGTTCACGAGTCGAGGGTTAATAACGTTTTTGATATTATTATTACACAAAACTTTCACTCTTCCAATCGTGAATAGAATTTTTTCATTTTTATTTTTACATTGTTATCTTACCACAAAGTATTTAAATTTTGGTCGATTTCAAGTAGTATTTTGAGTTCGTTCGGGATTGTACGTTATATTCATCTTTAAATAAAATCGTCATATTTACTGAACAAATAATACTGACGTAAATTGTAACGTTTCGCAATTAATAATGCTTTTACCCGGAAGCTCGATACGCTTTGTGCAAAATCAACAGCCTGGAACGAAATTCGGAAGGGTGACTGAAACGTGACTGGCAACGACCAGCAGCATTGAGCTTGACTAACATTTTGCGTTCTGCAACGACGTTAAATCTACCGCGCAATAACGCAGATAACGCTCTCGAGGCTGTTCGTGGTTAGGCATATAGCGATGTACAATAGAGCATGGACAACATACGATGCTATAAACCCTCGTAAACGTCCGTGCGATAGCGACTTATATGTATGTATGTTGCAGAGAACTTACGAGAAACGTGGAACGGTACGCGGAAGTGTGAGCTAAGCTTCTACGATGCGTACAGGTAGGACCACCTAAAATTTATGTTTTACGTGCACTTTGCTCAGCCTCGTTTCTCCTACCTACATATGTCTCGAGCGACCAAGATCTTAAACATAGCTCCTACGTTGATACCTGTGATTCGCAATTTATTTAAGACTTTCGATCAAATAAAATTGAGAACGACTTTTCGAATTTTACAAATCTTCATCGATCGACCGACAAATTACTGCAATTTTATCTCAACGGTTGAGAGAATTCCAATAGTTTCATATCGATCGATACTTTCGTACTAGTGAATAATTAATTTTTATTAATATTTCAAAAAAAAAAGCCTTGACAAAATATTTACGACTTTTTTCTTTTTTCAAAAATATCTCAAATGATGCAGATTATAGCTTACGTATATAAAATATCGTAGATCAGAACATGACATAGTCTTTTATCTTCGTAGGATGTTCTCCAGCATTCAATATGTACATGGCTGGGAACATTCTCAGAGGATGTGGCAACGTGTCCTCCCGGAAGAAAAGGAATAGGATATATATGTATAGATATACATATAAGTATAGGTGGACGAAACGAAATATACTCCCAGAGCGATTCTCCTGCGGTTTTGCTCTATGTGTGAATAATTCATCGATCGGTAGAGAGCTCACGGAAGGCCTCGGTTTTGAAACGGAGAAAGCTGAGAAGACGAGACGTGTAGAAGCGAGGATAAAACAGATTCAATATATCTTATATATAAAAATGGAAGAATATTTGTTTGTTCATATGTTTGTCCTGCACACGTTCCTACACCAATCATCCGATTGCGATAAAAATTTGGTGAGCTGTAGTCCGCATTCCCACGAAGATTACTTAATTAGTAGAATTCATGTACAACATGATGGATCGATTGAACATTTCGAAAAACAATTGCTGGATATTGGCAATGGGAAAATGACGATTGATGGATCGACACAATATATCACATTGCCCACAAACTTCTGTATAATCACAGCATCAACACACGAATTGATTAACAACGTTTTTCCTACAATTTCACATGATTATAAAAAACAACGATGTCCATGACATCAATTTCAGGATTTCAAACGAAATACCAGGAGAAGCGACAACGTAAAAGTACATCGATACTGTAATGAATCAAGAAGAAGTTGCAAATTATCCAACTGAATTCTTCAATGCACTTGATTTGCCAGGCATATCGCCGCACGTTTTAACGTTGAAAATTGGCGTGCCTATCATTCTTTTACGAAAGATCAATCCACCACGATTTTGCTACCAGGCTTTCAGTGAAAAAGATGATGAATAATATTCATCGAAGCCACAATTGTAAATGGAAAATTTAAAGGAGAAGATTTGCTGTTGTCGCGTATCCCAATGATACCAACAGATATGCCATTCGATTTCAAACGTTTGCAGTTTCCATTGTCCAATGACCATTAACAAAGCACAAGGACAATCGCTACAAGTTTGTAATTAAGGAAAATCTTCGGATTTATTCGTGTACGCATCAGACGGAAAAACAAAAAAATATTGTGGACCCAAAAATATTTGAATAAACATCATTTTAAAAAAAATTCTTTTATTGACATTTGCTGTAAAATAAATCATGGCATAAAAACGGCATTGCAACGCAGGCCGGGTACCGCTAGTACATTATGCAAAATTTGTATATGAGATATTTCATGCAAATCTAACCAACATTTGAACACGTTCGTATTAGGATTCGATTCGTTATTACTCTCTCTCTCTCTCTTTTTTTCTGTCATCAACGAAGCTTCATTATCATTGAAAAATAATGCAACGTCAAAATATTTTGCTAAAGTATTTTAAATGTTCCAAATAGTGGGAAAATTATGTTTCGTCCATTTTTTTTGTATAAAATTCTGGACGAATGGCGTTCGCGAATGGAATTTCCAGTTTGTTTAGGTTTGTAAACAAAAAAAACTGGGAATATTTGTTGTTTTTTAACGTCTAAAATGTGTTAAAAATAAGGAAAAAGGATACAAAAAAATATTTCGATAAGACACAGGATCGAATGGGCGTGGAATGCCTTGTATATCTACATAGGGATGGTTCTGACTTATTGTCATTTAAAGCCCATAGCGTTGAAAAACTGGATCATCGACGCATCGTTGGATATCGAATGCTATTGGCAATTTCAACTGACGACATTCGAGACGAGAAATTCAACACCGGATCACTCGGAATCGAAACCCTACCTTTCTCGCTCATGCGACAAATCCCACCATTGAACGGAAATTACGCGTGCCGAAAGAGGAAGAGAGAGGGAGGGCGAGAGAGCGATAGAGAAAGAGAGAGTGAGGGAAAAAGAGGACGAGAGAGGGAGGGGGGGGGGGGAGTCTTCGTAAAATAAAGTAATTGTATATTAGTTCTCGTGCACTCGCGTCGCTACACTGGGTGCAGCTAAAAACACACCCCGCTGTTTTTTATTTTGGTCTAGGAGGTGTGTATAATTTTTATTTATTGCCCGAGTCACGAAGCAGCACAACGTTAACATGTATGTGAATTTTTTAACAATCTGATGAAAAAGTTTCTTGCTAATCTGGCATTTATTGGTATTTCCTACGCTCGACGAGAAATATGGGAAAGTTGAAAAAACGAAAATTTAATTAACAAGTTAATTTCAAAATGTTTGATGATATTTAGTGTTGAGTGAAAATCATATTTTCAGTGGGAACTTCATTAATTCAGGATTTTAATAAAATAACAATTATCCATAAATTTTGTTATTACTCATCGAGTATATAACGAATAAATCGCCCGAAAATATTACAAAACAAACCCTCAGACTCACCCCATCAGGATTATATCTTGTGACACTGGTGGAAGTTGTTCCAGCTCCGCAAAACTCCGCTAGCACGTCCTCGAGTTTCCTTGTCGAATCTGCGGATTGGCACGAACGAAGAAAAATGATTAATTATCGTTTAATGAATTATAGGTACGTCGTATTGTTCACTCGTTTGCTCATTCGTTTAATTGGTTAATTTTTTTTTAAACGTGCATTCCATCCCATACACGCTTGAATATTCGTCGATCGTTTGTTTATTTCTTGATTTGATTCGGATAAGCCAGGCAAAAAAAATGCCCCGTGCCGTAATCCCGTATATCCCGGCAAGTGGTATATAAATTAGCGTGAGTGACCGCCGGGGGAGTACGAGGTCAGAGATGAGGAAGCGAAAAATGGAGGCTTATACACCAAGAAATGGGGATGCGAGAAGCTTTTCTAGAAGGGCGGCAACCGCTCCATCGTTTTCCAGAATCGATAATGGAAGTTAGTATGAGCGAGATGGGAGAAGAAGAAAACGGAGAGGCGCGAAAGAGAAAGGGAAGAAGATCCGGTACGCGATGCCCGTAACCGTAAATTCTTCCGTCACCCTAATTTCGTGAGGAGATGCAATTTTTCCAGCTTTTCTTCCGGTCGGTTAAAGCAAAGGAGAAAACGGAGTTACAATATGTATATACATAGACAGGCCCGAGCGCATGTGTGTGTGTATAATACACTTAGGCACGAGGGAGAATTCAAAGCTTTTGCTTCGAGGGGCGTCAAAGCCCCGGAATCTTCACGGCCGTTTTTATTCTCAACGGCTTTTCCAACGACGAAACACTTTTCCCCTCTTCGTAGTCTCACTCGAGTGACATATAGAGCGAACCAATGGGAGCCCTCGAAAAACAAAAAGGAGGATAACGAAGAAAAACAAACTATGTTACAGTAATCGGGATATTTTGTACTAATTGAAAAATCGAATGAATCGGAAACGAGTTGTTGGCGTAGAGAGAAAGGTTGCCCATTAAAATTATCTTCGTTGAAATATTTTAATCCCCTCTTTCATTCGATACTTTTCGAATTAATTATTCAATAATTATTATCGTTACTCGCTGTTATTATTATGAAAATAATATTTAAAGTCACTTCAAAGTGTTTCAACAAATAAATCAAAATAATAATGCAACGATAGAGGAACGAATTGAAATAGGGGTTAGTATTAAACATCGGTCGTCGTGGCCACGGATGAATACGCGATGAATAGCTCGTTACAACCCGTATATGAGATCGTTCTCGCTGGCGTCATAACGCGACTGCATCCGTTACGTAGGTAACTTCCCGGATAAATTTCGTTAGTCACCCGTCGTTAATGTTCGTCGTTGTAAACGTTAAAATAGAAAAGTAATTGAATCAGTTCCTTTCTCGTCTCCTACTCTTTCCACTCGGCTCTCATATTACGACGAGCCTCGCGTTTGATACTGCTTGTTATCCCTGAAGCAAACGTGGAATGAGGGAAAACCGAGAGAGCTCGTTATATCCCAGCAAGTTTGGAGCATCAGGAGGTTATATAAGAAATTATTTACCGAACAAAAGGGGATGGGTCGTTGTTTTTTATTCGACATAATATCCTATTAATTTTTGTTTTTTGTAAAGTTCATAATCGAGATTTCTTTTTCTTCAAATTAAAATAATGATTTTCGTATTAAATAGGAAATAATTTAAGCAATAATTTTCTGTGTTTTGTACATAAGAATGGAAAATTATTTCGTTTAGTTAAAAGAGAGTTTGTACTTTTGCTCGATGAATGAACAGAGGAAAAATGATAAGAAGAAAATTGAGTTGAGGTCAAGCGCGACGAGTGTGACCCTCCAGCGTTAGCCCTTAGAGCGATAGAGAAACAGCCAGAGAAAGAAGGCCGGAGGCTGGAGGGAAAATGCAAGTGGCAAGTGGCTCGGATCACTTACACCTGTACAACTAGGATCATATTTCACGAGATCCAACGCATGTCCATTGTTCGCCCATTCTTCTTGTTCAATCGGCGAAACGTTGGGGGTTAAGAAATGATAAGACAAGCTTTCACCACTTGAAAACAACGATTCGTAAATACTTGGGCGCGTGGCGACTGATCGAGAGAGATGAAAATTGAACCAACGCGGAATTGTGGCAAAAAGTCACAAAAAGTAGTACAGTCGCGTCAAACTGATTGTGAAACTACAAGTTTGCCTTTTAACTACTGTAGCACGTTCAGTAGTAAGAAACCGTATATGGTCAGACGCTCCGGTAAAACTCGCTAATAATGTCGCACTGAAGACATTATGTGTGAAATTCGTGACCCGAGAGTATAATCATTTCATCAATACAGTCACAATAGAAGTTGAAGTTCATGTTAATTGATGATAATGAGGATACGGAAATAAAGTCGACGATAACAAAACGCAGAAATGTTGTTTGAAAAAATCAAGGACGGAAAAAAATGTAAATAAGCGAATTTAACTGTCGGATTTGGACATATTGTTCACTATAGACTGATAGGTGAAGTGATATCGATGGATGGTGGTTTGTAGCTGTACACAATGAATGAGCGTTTTATGCGATCGGTACTTGGATGAGTGATCGGCCAACTTTGTATGTTTTTTTTAAAGATGAATCTTCCTACTTCGGTTTATTCACGCAGAAAGCCAGAAATTGTTGGAAACCGTATAGTACAAGATAGTTAGATAAAAAAGTGGCAAATATCTACAAAACGGATGGACGAGCCAAATTTTTTAGGACAAATAGAGGGTCATTAGATATGCCTAAATCCACCGGAATCCAACAAAATTTCCTTGTGCTTTTTCCGCCATTTTCGAAAAAATTGAAAAACAGATAATCGTCGATATTTCGGCTCCTACTGGTTGAATTTTCGTTGTTCTTTTTTAGTATTGTAGGGAAAAATATATTCTTTTGTTTGAAAAAATTGTCTATATCTGTATAAGAAAAAAAGTTACGATAAAAGAAGTGCGACTCATTGATGTTAACAACTTTTTATTGTCAATTATAGGGCCCCCTTTCGATTTTATAATTTTTTTCAAATAAACCTTGTAGAGGACTCAGTTTCCCACAATTTTTGTATGACTGATTTTGCGATAACCCAAATATTACCCGAGATGGAAAGCGTCGAAGTTGTCTTTGTTCATTAATACCTACATAATTGTAAGAAATCGAAACGCAATTGGCATCCAACAATGCAGGATAACCTAAAAATATTATAATAACAATAGAAATATTATAATAGTAAAAATAATAATAATAATAATTAATTACTATTATTATTAGTATATATATAATTATATAATTAATAAAAAATTAATAATAAAATTATAATATTTTTAGGTTATCCTGCATTGTTGGATGCCAATTGGGTTTGGATTCCTTACAATTATAATGAACAAAGAAAACTTCGACGCATTTTTATCTCGGGTAATATCCGAGTTATCGCAAAATCAGTTCTACAAAAATTGTTGGAAATTGAGTTCTCTACAGGTTTTATTTTTGTTTAATTTAATAAAATCGAAAGGAGCGCGCTACAATTGACAATAAAGAATTGTAATCATTAAGTAGTCACATTTCTTTGATCGTAACTTTTTTCCTTATACAGATATAGAAAAATTCTTTAAACAAAAGTCGTAGAGGATATTTTTCTCTACAAAAATTTAAAAAAATAACGAAAATCCAACGAGTAGAAGCCGAGATATCGACAATTATCTGGATTCCGACAATTATCTTGGATTCCGGTGGATTTAGGCATCTCTTATGACCACCCTCTACTTTTCCTCAAAAATTTGGCTTGCCCATCCGTTTTGTCATTTTTAAGTCTAACTATCTTGTACTAGTGACTGCCCAGAAAATTTACAATCGCGGTGTAATTTGCTTGGTGTTGAAAAGATGCACGTTTGAAAATAGGAAAACGTACGAGTAGGACCGTAAAAATCCGAACGAGGGTATACGAAGGAATAAATGAATTGCAAACTATATATAACATTGATTGATCTTTTTAAACTCACAAGCCGCAAAATCCTGAAGTTGTTGAAATTCCGCTGGTGACAGCTTATCCCAGTGAAGGGTCATTCTTATTACTCTGTACTATCGAATTTCTCCAGGATCGAAACCCACGACCTCGTTCCTCGACGCATTCGTCACCTAAAACAATAACAGAGACCAACAAAAAATAAATTACATTTCACTCGAGGCAAAGAAAAAAATAGTCTGTTTAAGTTTCACAGCATTTCACGTCGCAAATTGGGAGTTCAAAATTAATTTTTTAAGTTATTGGTTGAAACAGCAAAGTGGTAATTTTGCTATACCTACATGAAGATAACTCAATCCCGAATATGTCGAAAACCTCAGCGTAAAAGAACTAGAAGCGTCCCAAGATGTGTATTTTTACGGTATGAAATAAAATATCAGAATGACAGATAAATAAAGAGTTTGTTGCAGTATCGCTACGTGGTTATCGCAGCAACAACTCTCATATCCATGCTCAAACGTCGATCATTGTGCAATGATTAAACGATTACGAGTACGTGTCCCACGATAATTTCTAACTTAAAACCGTCCGTCGAGAAGTGAAGCTGTACGACTTGCATTCCACATAACAGAGTAAGCACCATTGGTCTCACGATTATACCTTGAACTTACGAGCAATACCCGGATTTTGAGTATTTCCGAAAATATACTCATATGAGCGCAATCGTAATTCATAGGTATAATAAACGGAGATATACTTATCTAAATCAACCATCTCCGAATGGCAAAATTTTATGCATCGTATGTCGGAGTATTATGGGAATTGTGATTGTAATATCGCATAGTTTCCACATTTATAGAGTCGAGGGATATACAATATTATTTCATAGAATTACACCCCCGTATATTGCGCGGCAGAAACGCCATAGAATTCTTCAGGTATAATGAAATCATAGAAACACGTGCCGATGATACGAGCGACCATGGCAAATAAACTTGAAATCATAACATAATTATTTTTATATTATTTTCCATGTAATTTTTAATCATATGCAAAGAAGTATTTAATTTGTTAAATTCCAACATCGATTAGAAATATTACGAGATTCTCGTTTCCCTGTACATTATTGTGACATTTTTTTTTATCCAAGTATGACAGCTCTGCACTCGCGATGTCGATTTTAATATTTATGACACATATCTTTCGTCATGAGCATTACCCGTTTGGATAAAAGCCCAGGGGTTTGATACTTCTTGCTGATTGGCTCCACCAATGTTTCCTCCTAAATTATTAATGCACATGAACAAACGAGTCTCTCGCCGAAACTTTGATTCCTCGATCACAGACTCGAGTTACGCTTATCGCTATTATTGTACAAACAAATTCTAGCTGATACAGATAAATACATATATCGTTATGTATGTGGAGTAATAATCGTGGTACCCCGCGCGAGAGGAAATAACGTCGAGCATGAAACTGTTCCAATTTTCAGTTTCGGTTGGGATAATACGCGTAGAGATCCACGCTATATTTTCCCTCCGTATTATATATTTGTAAACATAACGTCATATGAAACTCGATTGCAACAGTTTAGAACATAATTGTCATCGTTCGAACGAAATAAAATTTAAAAAAAGATAACAATATAAGATAAAATAAAAACCAATTTTATATCATAAACCCAAACATTATCTCATCCGATTAATTATTATATACATAAGTAAATTATTAACTCTGGCTCTTGACTTTATTATACATTTCAAAGCCAAAGAACACATTGTTCTATTGGAGCAAAAAGAAGTTGGAATTTAGGATGTTAAAAAAAGTTACGTGCTACCAAAAAGTTTTAAAAAAGTTTAAAAAAAGTTACGTACTACGAAAACCTGTTTAAAGTACTCCCGATTGACGGTACTAATTTGAACAAATTTTGATTGCCTTTTAATCGCTACGTATGGACATCTATTATAGTTTAACTCATCGGTGTTTCCGGCGTTATGTATTTTATGGCACGAAGCGAGTAAATAATTGCAAAATATTTTGTTCATTATATCATTATGTGGTAATTGGTTAATTAATAGGTAGGTTACGTTTAATTTTATGCGATTCCCCACTCCTCATCGCCAAAGGACGTGCTCGTGTACGTGTGCTATTTAAAAACGTTCAAAGTGCCATAGCTCCGTCGACTTTAAAGCTAGAAATAGTTTTTTTCCGTTGTATCCGCTTTGATCTTGCCTACAATGTGTCGGAGGAAAAATTATCGGTTCCCATTTAAAAATCGATGATGATATTCATGTGACCTCGGCGTCTCGATGAACAAAAATCTTAATATTACCATCGTATGTCTCCCTCGAAACCATCAAAATTTAATGGAAAATTGATTTTCCTATGTCCTCATTTCCTCGACTTATTCTCATTGATAAATTAAAATGAAATAACCCGTATGAACGTCGTCCATTTTGCATATGTAAAAAAGTGGACATTGAAGCTATTTGTTTGTACATTTTCTTCAAATTTATGTTACTACATAATGTTTAATTGATAAGAAATAATAACATTTTTCTTAACACGTATCGATGATAAAAAAAAAAGTACATAATTAAAAATATATGGGCAAAATATGTCTAAGAAGTTTTCGAAAAAAATGCTCCGTACGACGCGCCAAGTAAATTTTACAACCAATCCGGGCGAGTGTCGTGATTACACAATTTAGGAGAATTACTCATTGATCTCCACGTCAAAGTAACCATAACAATCCTTGGCATTTTACCGAAAGTGCAAACGTTCATTTTCCTTCATATTTTTTCACATTGCTGGAAACCAGAAAGAATTTTGTTTGGCATTGTTTCTTGAATTATTATTATTCTTGACTCATAACGAATATTAGTTTTGTAATCATTCTTGGCACAAGGTTTCAGAATCGAGTCTTCATACGATGAAAGAAGCAGCCCTGCATTCATTATCCAGCCCCGTGCGTATTTCCCAAAGTAAATAGAAGAGTTCAATACAACATTCGCAAAGTTGACCGGAATATTTGTTTCGCGTTAAGTATTATTCAAACTCTAATATCACTCGTTTATAAAATTATCTAACGAGAATCGTTGAAAAATTTGTTTATTCTTGTTTTATGAATAAGCCTTTTACGTATTATCTCGATCAATTTCTACGATTATATTAACATTGAAGACCGAGGGGCGCTACCTTATTTCGTGGGAATAAAATAATTTTGCTTTATAGATAAGTAAGTGGACTGGTGGAGGGTGGTGTGATCGATTACTGCCAAAACAACAACACAACAAAGTCTCTTGCCTCGTGTCGGACCTTCAAACACACAGCACTGCGATTCGTTCACGTCGCAAGTGTCTTTACCATCTGGCTAATCTCGCGGTATCTCGCTATCTGTCCTAACTTTTCTCGGTGAAATTCTTCATCGTCGAATTACGTCAGGAGGGGGGAGAAAACGATAGAAAAAGAAATGAAAATGGGCGAAAGGACGGACCGACAGAAAGTATCTGAAGTGGAATGAGAAACGAAAGGAAATCCTATCGCGTCGACGAATTTCTGGCCTCTCGTATTCCCGGACCGGTTGTCAGATAACGCGGAAATTCAATCGGACGAATTATCGGTGACAAACGCCCGGGGATTTATCGCAAGATTCCGAACGGAATGAAATATGATTGCCGGAGAATTTAAAAAAGAAGCTAATCAAATATTGATAAAAATGATAACCATACTTTCGCGAAAGAACAGCGAGAATTGGCGACCGATGGAAATGAAAAGCTAAAATATCAGTAACGAATCCATTCGTCAAATTCAGACGCGGATAACGATTTGTTTATTTCGATAGCGTTCAATTATATTTCAATATCAATTTCCATTACAAACTCGTTACGGTACCTACCTTATGGACGGAACGAAAGTTTGTTTAGAAACTGATTTTTGTTCACCGCCATAAGTTTACATGCATATCCACCATTTCAACATTTTCGTAAATTTTACCACGCACTTTCCGTGAGCAACAGGCACGATGAGAAAGTCACGCGACATGTCGTTAGCTCATTTTTTTCTCTCACAAAAAACTGTCTTCATTAATATCTAAGCAAAATAAGACACAAAAAAAAAGATGTGCGTACAGAAATAATCGAAAATAAAATCAATAAAAGTATATCGCTTCGCGATTCAAAAGTATCGAGAGAAAGTTCGTGTACTAAAAAATAATTTATAGAAGGCTAAAACGATAAATGATAAAAAAAACGTGAGAATTTCGGCGTCTCTTTTATTTTGTAGTACGTAATATAGTTTCATCCACAATTTGGCAATATTCCCGATCCACTGGGTGGATTTCGTCGTACGGTGAGGACGCGATTAAAAAAAAAAAAAAAAGAACGAGCTAACAGGAAACTCTATCGAGAGAAAAAACGACATGTGCGCGGTGATATCGCGTTCATTTTGAACAATATATATACGGTTTCCTATACACATATACGAATATACGGTTTCACCTTCGAATCCGATATCGCTGACCATTGTGGCTGTCTGTAACGATCGCTGTGGCTGGGAACGTACATAAGCCTCAAAAGTTCACCGTATACCAAAACCACTGCTTGTCGTCCGCCCGTTTGAGAGCTCGCTTTTCCTCTTCGCCCCTTTACTCTGTTTCTTTTATCTCAAATGCGACCGCAAGAACTCCGTGAGATCGTGGCGTTAAGAGGATTCCGAGGCCCTAGCAGATTTCATCCCTATGTAAGTATCATACCTGCCGGTTATTTTAGTTTAGGCACCTCGAGTTATCGCGAAACAAAAAAAAATCTTTCCATTAATTTTTTTCGCGCACTTTCATCTGAAATTATCGAGTTTGTACTGCCCTCGTGATAATTTCACAGTCTTCGAACGAACGATGTAGTAACGAATTATTTCTGAAACAAGTAATTTGTCGATAAACAAATAACAGCGAATAATATTAATGTTTTACCCGTCGGTAATAATAAATTTATCACAGAGTGACATTTGCCTCGACTCTAACGTTTAAAAAACATGAAAAGAAAGAAATAGAATTGTTTCCGGTGTCGGCAAACTATATTTTATTTCGACGATCGTTATTCGTTTCTCGCTCATTATTATTTTTTTCTCGACTGACCTTCTACGCACCAACGGGTAAGAGACAAATCAAACGGGAGTGGAATTGCAAGAACACTGTCAAATTCCCAAGAGGGCGAGGATTGCACATTGCGCAATTTATCATACGAGAACGAGGATTTATTGGGGAAGAGGTGAGGATATACCGGAGGCAGGGAGCTAGTTATGGATGAACGGCGTATACAGAGTTCGTAAATCTAGACTATAGGTACCTACTATCTATCGCCTGCGATTCTATGGTCGATTCCGTGTTAACGAAACCACGATGACTTTTGTAACCCTAATAACGAGATCGTCATCTTTCTCATCGATCGAGTACTACGACATAATGTCGTTCGTGTATGGCTTGAATTAATCCTACTCTTTTCCAGGCCGTCTCGTATGTTTTATCTCATGTATACATCGTGAAAATCTATTAAACGGGTGGAATCAACGTGATTTACACTGAAACTATATATATGTTATCTATACACCCATACATATATATATATATATCCAAAGAGATATATATATATAATTTGAGATGACTATATACGTATATGTAGCCCTCTCACGATTCTCTCTGGCGAGCTGGGGACGGGAGGGTAGCCAACAGGAGATGTTCAAGCTTGCTGGCAGCCGCTCGGGCAAGGAATCAATACGTGTGTAGTAACCGCGAAAACACGTTTTAGGTAAACGAACGTCGTCGACGACGATGACAAAAAAAATTCCAAACAATCTCTTTGTTATGCAATTATAAACATGCCTCACTAACAGAAAGATCATCATTTCATCGAATAAATCATCATTCTGGTAGGCATCGGATCAATCGAAGTTTCCCAACCCCCGAGGTCGGGTGTTGAGAACAATATCGGGGATGATTGTTTTTCCTATGACTTACCGTTTTTTCTTTATTTCTTTTTTCTTTCATTTAATACGACCCGAAAGCCTGGAAGTACTTATTAAAGTAGCACAGCGGCAACCCGGCCTCTTTGAGGGTTCCTTCCCTCTGCGTACGACGACGAAGCTATTTTATTTTCTTCCGACACTCTCGAGCATCGTACCTACACCCCGGGCGGCAAAGACCCGGTGTGCAACAAGAAAAAAACGAGTGAGAAACGAGAGGGCGGGGTCGAGAGGCCCGGGCGCATCAAAGAATATAGTAAAGTAGATAAGTACCTCGATGGTTAGAGCGTCACGAAGTAGCGAAGTCTGTGCTTGGTCGGACAAAGAGTAAACAGAGAGGGACGGCGCATGAGAGTAGAAAAGGCGACCTCGCGAGAAATGAATTATCTTTCTCGACGCCCCGTATCGAACATAGGAATAAACCAAATTTATGATTAATTCTCAAATGAAATAAATTAGAATAGTGCTGTTTCAAGAAAAAAACAGAAAAAAAAACATTTTAAGTTCCCTCTTCAATTCAAATTATTTTACAGAATAAACACAAGATTTCTCTTCATACAAAATCCGTGAACGAACGATTGATTCTTCAATCTATATATTTACTATTTTGGCAAGGATTATTACGTTGAAAAACAAAATTATCGAAAAAAAATATATTAATCGGCAGAGCATATCTTGTTCTGGCGCAAGGACGCAGGCAAATGCCTGCAGAGAACGTGACAAATTTCTGCGTGTGTACTTTTATAAATTAAATACATATAAGTAAGATTATACAAATAAGTAAGATTATACATATAAGTAAGAATACGTATATATATGAGGTATTCCACGGGAAATCGGCAATCAGACTGCAGACCACTGTTCGATTTTGACAAAAAAAAATCCCTCGTAGTACTTAATGAAAAGAACAAGCCGTGAAATTTTTACATTTTATTCTCCATTTTTTGTTGAGTTATGAATTTTTGAAAATTCCGAGAAAAAACATTCAAATGCAATAACTCCATAACAAGACATTTTTAGTAATGTTATAAGTACGTCAAATTATGCGTCCTGAGCTGCTTTTTCAGAAAAGAATAATGACAAAACTATTTACAAATTTCTATGGACTATTGACTCTATTGAAAAACATTATATAACTTTGTGTCTAGATCATTAAAGTTCCTATACAAATGCTTGAATTGATAATTAATAAATATTGATAGATAGTTTTTAAAGCGTTAAAAACTTACTTTTGTCGGAAAACAAATTAACAAATAATTTGATTTAATGTTTTTGTTCACGGTTATTGGGAATAAGGAATGATAGATGAGAATTTTGTCCATCGTTTTTGTAGATATTGTAACAAGTACTAGCTCACCAAAACCAGTTTTTTGACAAAAAATTAGTTTGTAAAGCCTTAAAAAACGATCTGTCAATACTTATTAATTATCAATTAAACAATTATTATAGGAAATTTAATGCTCTACAAAAAAGTTATTTGATGTTTTTCAATAGAGTCAATATTTTTGTTGTAATATTGAAAAAACGATCAATTTTCATACATTTTGAACTTTGAACTCGAATATCATTTGAATGGTTAAGTTTATCAACCCAGGAACAACAACGTGGACGTAGTAGGTTTCTGTTCCCTTCGGGGTAGTTGATTAACGTGAGTACCCTTGCCTTTCGCTGTTTAAGTAAATAGTCAAAGTGGTGACCTTAAGCTTCAATACATTTGTTGATCCTTGTTTCACTTTGTTGTTGTTACACTAAAAGTAGTTTATTAACTAACCACCCCACCCACCGACGGGGGGGGGGGGGGGGTGACACCATTGAATAGCCCGTCGAAAAATATTAAATACGTGTTTCTCTGTTTTTTTTATTCTTTTGGTTTCTGTTCCATTTCTTAAGATTACAGCGCCATCTGTCGCCAATCGAAAAAAATGTTTCGAACAAATTATACGTAGCTTTCGACGTAGAATCCGAATCTGCAATAAACAAAAATAGGGGTTTCCATTTTAAATTAAAAATTTGCCGCCCGCCCATAGGGGGTGCGGGGTGGGTGTAGTTTAGCCCCTCTCGAAGATATTAAAGTTTTGATTCGGCGAATTTTTCTGCACGATGCGTATTTTTTGAGATATTACAGAATTCCAGGTTACATGAATCATGTATATGGGGCATTCCACGTCAAGTGGACCACTTTTGAACCCGACCCCTTGTAATTTAATTAAAATTTGTATGTCATAAAACCCCACTAAAAACTTTTTTGTGAATTTTTTACAAAAATATTTACCCAACCGAAAAAAAGTTGTGAATTAAAAAAAAACGCCCGTAACTTTTTCAAAAATCGCTTAATCGATATTTTTTGTTCAAATTTTCCGTTATTAAACGCGCTTTTCCGAAAAAAATACAAAAAACATATTCAAAGTCATATTCAATGAAACTTTTCAATTTTTCAGAGAAAACCATCAATTTTTCGAAGACCGCCATTTTTTATTTTATATTTTCTTTTAAATTTTGATTAATTCTGCGTTTAATGCCGTAAGACTCATAGTGGGCAGATTTTTCTGTCTAATTTTATCATAATATCGCAGATTGATCTTTCTGATTTTGTTTTTCAATCAAAAAAGAAAAATCTGCCCAGTAGGTATGAATCTTACGGCATTAAACTCAAAATAAATCAAAGTTAAAAAAAAAAGAGAATCAAAAATAAGGATTGGCGTTCTTCGAAAAATTGATGGATTTCTCTGAAAAACTGAAAAATTTCATAGAATATGACTTTGAATATTTTGTTTGTACTTTTTTCTGAAAAGTGGCGTTTAAAAACGAAAAATGTGAAGAAAAAAAACGTCTCGATTAAGCAATTTTTTAAACGGTTATGAGCGTTTTTTTCAAAATTTGTAATTTTTTTCGGTTAGGTAAAAAAATTCACAAAAATATTTTTAGTGGGGACATATTAAAACTTCAGCAAAATTAAAAGGGGTCGGGTTGAAAAGTGGTCGATTTGGCATGGAATGCCCCATATATATATATTCGTGAGCACACGTGGCCATCTTTGCGATACGGAGGTGTGAAGGGGTCAATGATCTTTGAGCGATTCGCTACCGCGTTAATTTTTGCCCCCACGCCATCTAGACGTATATATATATATATATATATATACGAGTATTCTACATACGTATCGATAGGATAAAAAAATATTGAGATTCACGGTGTATTAATCATGCCGAAAATTATTCTCGAATATGTATGTTCCATCTTCGCTCCAGCGAGAGACCGACGAGATATACAAATAATAATTATAATAACATTGGAAGAATGATTCATATCATCGTTTCGTTTGTTTTTTACTCGTGAGATCCGCGATTGGTTTTCCATTTACGAGATAACGTATTCTCGATGATCGAATAGCGTCGGTCAGTAAGGCGCTGTACACCGATCGCCGAACGGAAAGAGAATCGAGCGTACCATTTCCCGTATACTTATACGTGATACTAGAAGAGAAAGAAGGAGAGGGGAGGAGAGAGATAGAGAACGTGCGCACAAGCCACCAGACGCGATTTATTTACACGAAATGTGATGCGTACGGGTGCCCTGATTTATTTAACCTGGTATAGTGTATATGAGGCATTTCACCCCAATACGACCTACGTTGAACCTCCTCCGTAGTCAAACCATCGATTTTTTGTCTTTCCAGTTAATTCTCCTTCTAAAGAACAACGAATTCGTTTTCAAATTTCGAAATTCTCGCAAACGCCAAAATTCATGTAAAGTTAATTTCTGAAAACGATCATCGAAATTGTATTACTATAAAATCTATACCGTGGCTATGTCTTGTTATACGGAAAAATAATCCGAAATATTTCGAGAGAGAGAGAGAGAGAGAGAGAGAGAGAGAGAGAGAGAAAGAGAGAGGTGTTTGGTAAATACGATGTAAAATCATTGAATAATTTTTGCACTCTTCGAAAAATAATTCTATATTATTATTATCATTATTATGAACAGTTTTCGCCGAATTTTTCATTTTATTTATTTATTTTGATCACTTTTATTGTACAACCTATGGTTCAGAAAGTACCGAACAAAGCTTCCAGCGAGCATATTATGAAATAGGAACAATAAGCTTTAGACACCGGTGCACTTCTTACAATAGGCTTTTGAGATTTAATGCAGTTGGATAGAAAACTGGAGTATTCAATGCGAAAATACAAATGTTATATTAATGTATAGCTTCCGAGAAATATCATACATAGTATAAACAAAAACTTGAATCAGGTACATTTGCATAATACCAGGCCATCAATTTATTTTTAGAAATAGTCTTATAGAGAATAGAAACTTAATCAATAGAAAAAATGTAAAAAAAATTCCACGACACAAATACCCCCTGTAATATTGTTAAACCGTACATTTTTATATCATGCACAAATCTGTTTTCTTTTTATATTCAACAAGATATTGGAAGAAAATCATTGGCACGGTGAAGGTTCGAGATAAATCGAGTTGGATTGAAAGCCCCATACATATCTATATACATATAGCTGCATGTGGAGTAAGCGTGTACGATTATAAACGCGAGAGGAAGCAGAAAACGAGTCGAGGGAATAGGAGAGGGGGAAAAAAGAGGAAGAGCTTCGGGCAATGAATTCGGTATTTTTGTTTGATTTGAATCGTGTTATTCTCGTTTACCGATTATAAATAATTATATCTTGATTAAAAAAAAAAATCTTCGTCGAATATGTTGAGTAACCTGAAAACCTTTGAGCGACTTTAGATGCCCTTCGGGACGGACTGACCTGTCGGTAATATTTTTTCCCCGATGTATATCACCATAAAAAAAACGTTCTTCGAGTCACGTATTCTCTATAGATCGACAAAGCACGATAGATTATATGATGGAAGAGTCTCGGTTTAAAAAAAGATCTTTCTAAAAATAAATGTGTATACAGCATATATACGTGTGTTATCGTTATGGCTGGGCACCAGTTCTCCGTGCGGCTGTGTAAAATACACACCGGATCCTCGTATAATTCGGTGAAGAGAAGAAACGAAAGCTCGTGTATTAAGAAGAAGGAGGAAGAAAAAAGCTACGATGGAAAAATGATTTTATGACAAGAAAAGATCATTGGAATTCGATCATTTTACGAATGAACGTAGAGGTGGACGAGAGTTACGTTTACATAAAAATAGTAAGCCGGTCGGTCCACATGTCCTCGGCTTCAGTGTTCGCTTCGAGTGTTTCGTCTACCCATCCTACGAAACACCGATCGCATTACGTCACCACCGGCGATCTTCACCCCTCCCATCACGTCAGTCTGTCAGTCAATATTCGAACGAATATTACATCTAAAAAAGGGAGAAATAAATTTAAATTAAAAAAAAAAGAAAAACTTTCGGTAGCTTTTTCGGTTTCCTTCTTATGTTATTGAATAAAGCGTTCAATGTCTAACCGTTGCTGCCGTTCGTAGGTGAGAAAATCCAACCATCCGGATTTCTACCGTGACGTCGTATCAACGCGGCAGACGCGATAGAAATATTTTCAAAACATATAGTGCGTCACGTTATACATAAATATACCTATTATACCAGGTTGCACTGGCTCGTTCGATTCGCGCGCTTGCCACTGGCTCACGAGGCTACGAAAGCCCGATTAGATCTTGAAATTTGAACGCACCACGAAATATTTGAAATAGTTTGATCAAATTGATCAAATTATTATAATTGATACATCGATGGAAACATTCTTTGAAATTACCAAACAAATGTAAATGTATAAATCGTATCATTTATTATACCGAAAATTAAGAATAAACATAAACGATGCCTTTTGCCATATCCTCCAAGTTACCCTCGTGGATAACGTTGGGGTTTTTCTCATTATCTAGTTATCGAGGTTAGTGATATATGATATAAGTATTCTTTGTTCAAAAATAAATGTGACAAACTCAAAAATAGGCATGATTTAAGGGAGTTCGATTTATTCAGACGTCCCCACCGTTCCCCACGTTCTTTGCTTCAAATTAAGATTTCTCCAAAACTATTCAACATTTTTCGACGATTTTTATTTTATTTTGTTCAGAAGAGCTTTATTGATAATTATGTATATGGTTATAGAGGATATTCAAATTAGTAAAGACTTAGGATCAATTCGTATTTCTCTTCTCTTCCATCAAATAAGATCTTCCCATTTAATTGAAGCGCTACACCACTGCAGCAAACGACATGTAAATAATTTTTCCGAGTAAAATAAAGAAAAAACTATTAATATTTCACGGTATTTATTTCGATCACATTTTTATTAATATATTAAGAAGTTAAGAAACAAAATCCGCGGACTTATAAATCAATATGTCCGGTGTAGAAAAAAAGTTAGCTCCTCGTGAAATATTATTTAAGGCCGATGCTAGTCCCAAACAAAATTTGTACTCGGTAAGGATTGGGTAGAGCGGGGATAGTTGATCAGTTTTTGGCTTAATCGATCATAACTGTTAAAAAATGCATCCGACTTCCTTGATTCTTTCACCGTTGAATCCACAATTTATCCTGCTCGAAACGCTTTCAGAAAAGTTATGCACTTCAAGTCTGGTTTAGGAGTTATTATCATAAATATGAGAGAGTGCAGAGCTCCTCGACCTGCCCCGTAGGGGGGTCAGTTGAGCAAGGTAAGAATTCCATAAAGAAATCAGACACATACAAGACAATTTGATATAATGCAGTCATAAACAATAGCTGCTGGTTAATTAGCTATATTCTGATTCATTACTATTAATTGCAACGAACTTGGAAATGTGTTTTCTTAAATAAACAAAAATCTAGCTAATGTTATAATGAAACACAGGGTTTGATTTTTTCGGACATAATTTAGACTGTATATAATAGCGGATATCTGAATATTAATTAGTATAGGATCAAAAGCCAAGAAAAAATAGTTGAACTAGTTAAGTAATGCTTTGAAATATGCTCAACTAGCCCCCTCTGAAATTTGTTAACAAATGTTTGTTTATAATGAAATCCGTACCACCTGCGTTAAAATAACTATTACACATCGATAGCCACTTAAAATTACTAAATACAAGTACTCGTCTAGTTTCTGCCCTGGGTTTTCACACAATGCTAGAAGAAAAATACTCAATCACGTATTTGTTACTATTTGTGGCTACCGGCAATGGGTTGATGTATTCCCCTCCCCCGTACCCCTCTTTCATCCATTTGATGCACCAGTGTGCGATGCTTAATTTTCGAGATATTATGATTGCCCAACTTACCCACTTGCTCAACCAACCCCGCTCTACCCTATATTTATCGTGGTACCTATGTACAATAAAAAAAAAATTGGAAAAGGACTGCATTCGAAACAGAATATTTAATTCTGAGTCTGACTTTTTATTTTTTTGCAAATATAACAAATGTAATTTTTTTATTGTGCATAGGCCCAAAGACAGAAATATATACCGAAAGTACAATCGAATGGGTTGAATAGATTCCGAGATATTTTAACCACCGTCTCGAAAAACATAGTTTCGAGAAAAGCGTGATTTTGGACAAGCGTAACGGTCGAATTGGAATGCGCGTTAACATCAATGTCACGTCATCCCTACTTCATGCTTAATCGCCTATTTCTAGTTCATAAAGTTTCTATGCTCTTCTTCCTCGAAAAATTCACTCCGAATCATTTTATGAATAAACTTTTTAAAATAGGTGAAAATCCCTCGGTAAAAATACAGTAACAATACAGCCACCTTTAAACGGCTATAACTCGGTCGATATAGGACATTTTTTAATTTCTTTTCAAGGACATATTCTTAAAAGTATATACTTTAATAAAATGGTAAAGAAAAACATCAATTTTATCAATATTCTACAGTGAGCTAGTATCTTCATATTTTTATATCTTATTCTTTTTGTCAATGTTTATTGCCGGTCGATGGCGGCGCTTCAAACGCTCGGTCACGTGGGCGGAAAAGAGAGTTTTCCCAACTATATACGTCATATACGTCATATACAAAGTCGTTCGTCTTAAAATTTGAAGAAATGTTCACGAAAAAAATCTGAACAAAATCACCAGCCCTCTTCCGGATTCCCCTTGGTAAATGAAAAGTTACAGGGCTCACAAAAATAGTGACGTTTTTCGGCTGTACTAAAAAAATCGTTGTGTGCCTCGTGTATGTCTATATATATTTACATATATTTATACGTACACAGGAGAATGTTAGCAGCAGATTGGGATCTGGCTGTGAACGTCTCTGACGCAGAGGCTACCTTAGCGGCTAGCCATCACTCTCCCTCTCTCTCTCTCTCTCTCTCTCTCTCTCTCTCTCTCTCACTCTCTCTCTCTCTCTCTCTCACTCTCTCTCTCTCTCTTTCTGTGTCTCGTCACTCGTTCGTTCGCGCACGTCTGGCAAATCTGCCCGTTGGCAACGACGAAATATGCTTACGTTCTTCGCATCTTGGCGATTATGAACACTCCCATTAAATGAGTTAAAAAAAATGCAAAACAAAAAAAACGCAAAAAATAAACCTAAAACTGGCTCAATAGAAATTTCAACCGCGGAACACATCTCAAAGTTTCAATGAACGAGTTATTATTTAAAACAATTACAAAGTTCCTTTATTCACGACAATATTGAAATAGTGGTAAGATAAAAGTGAGAACAAAAATAAAATATAAAATTTAAAGTTAAAAAAAAACAGAAATGAAATAAAAAGGATTTCATTCGCTCTCTCAAGCGATTCGTCGTTGTCAACGTGACGGACTACCACATCCACTGACACATTGAGAGATACAAATGTTATTCTTTATATATATATATATATATTCATGTAAGTTCAAAGAGATGTTAATGAGAGACACAAAGAGAGAAGAAATATCCGATGACAGCGAGTTGGCGAAGAAACTTGTGACACACACGAACTGTCACGTAGAGTCTCGAGAGTCTCTCTCTCTCTCTCTCTCTTGCGTACAGGTGGTCACAGGCCCAGCCTCTTCCGCGTGAAGGGGCCTCGAGAATTCCGATGTCATTGGCATTCACAGCGAATTCGTGTCTGAAGCCAAGAGAACAACTCGAGTGTCTTTCCCTCTCTTTCTCTCTATATATAATAGTTTTTGTAATAATCTTATTCGGTTTCTCGTCCATACTTCCACGCCTTTACCTCGCTTATTTAATTCACCACGTAAATCATAATATAATTGTTAATTCCAGTAACCGGAAATTAACGAGTGTCGCAATTATCGAGAGAAATAGTTAATTTGATATTATTTATTTATTACTTACTTAAATTATCGCACGGTAAATATTAAAACGATCCTGTGTCCAAGACGTTTAATTACTAAATCAGAATTCATTTAAAAAGGAAAAATAAATATGCGAACATTCGTAGAGAATCATTGTTTTCAATCGATCTAAAAAACAAAAAAACCAAAAAAAAAAACAATATAAAAGCGTTTTATCTTTGGCTAGATAAAAATCGTGAAAATCATTTGTTAAATGCAATTTCGCTTTAAGACGCGACCTATAAGTAATATTCCCCGGTCAGTTCCACAGTGGGCCGATGATACTCCAGGGGTCCGACATTGGTCGTTTCAGCATTGAACAACCGATATATATAGGTAGTGGCTGCGTGTAAAGTGGGATGTGCGCGCATGGAAACGCGGAAAAACGATGGTTGAGAGGCACATAGGGTGAGTTCGCAAACCGTCCGAGAGAGGGAAAATAGGAATAAAGCGAACGAGAGAGGCTGAGAGAGAGAGAGAGAGCGAGAGAGAGAGAGAGAGGGGGGGGGGCGTGAGGACGGGGAAGGTGGTGAGGGTTTCTCTCGTTACTGTGGGTCTCGTTCGTCGCTATGGTAACGTAACCTCCGTTGGTTGACCTTGAAAAGGGGATGAGAAACGAAGAGCGTAGGAATGAAAACGACCAAGGTAAGGGACGTTCGGGGGGAGTACAGATACCCCGTGGAACTGACGTGCCCATGGGAATCCAAGGATAAATATGCGTATGTGGGCATGTCTGTGTGTTTGCGTGTGCGTGCGTGTGTAGAAAAACTTTATTCTTTTATTTTAGTCCACCCTTGTCACACCATCCCCACAAGAATTGAGAACGACGAGATAATTGAAATTATTATCTGGCTATATCGAGCCGAGCTTAATACATCTTTATTACGTCTCTCCGGAAGCGTTTTCATCTCCTCGTAATTATACTGTTTGGCAAACTTTACGAGAGCGGTCCGAGTTTATGTGAGATAAGAGACGATTCTTTTTACATTCTGATCATCGAGCGTTATTTTGATTTTCCAAGGGAACGACGGTTTGAAGCCGTTTTACGAGGATCTTTTGCGGTACTCGGTGCTTCTTTTACTTTTCATTCTTTTTTCTGGATAACGGAATATGCGTTATATACGATCGAACAAGCTGGATGATTTAACATATTTTCCCAATTGTGTTTTCTCGACTTTTTGTTTTTCCGTCGTTGGGAAACATTGAAATTTGTTAACGAAAATGAAAAATTATCATGATTTTAAAATATTGTTTTTTTATTATTAACAGAAATAGCAGAAAACGAGAGGAAAAAGTAAAAACGCGAAATAAAAGGCTACAGGTCTACCTAAGAATCGATAGAATATCAACAACCTGTTGGAACACAGAGTGGGGAACGAGTAACGTTGTGTAAAAGAATTCTTAAACGACGAGGATGTTTTCTTCTTCTTCCCCGAGGCACGTTTTTCTTGGGTTTGGAAGTTGTCAGTGTTGACGATCTAAAACTCACTCTTTTCGCGATATTACACGACCGATGTGTTGATGCGCGAGAAAAATAAATTCTACATAATTATATTTTCATACCGTTATTATAATGACCGTTGCCCCGGTGAGCTTGAAAAAAAAGGTTACATAATATTTATTTTCAACGCGCATAACTAAAATATGGAAATTGAAAAATCGAAAAAAAATAGATCCCATCGTTATCCCATTATCTACGTAGGCTTAAAAGTTGTGGAAAAATTGAGTTTTCTACAAACAAAAATTCAAGAAAATCGATCAGTGTTTTTTGTAAATCAACAATTTATATTAAAAACTTGAAAATCTTATAGAAATACGGTTTGAATGTTTTTCTGATATTTTTTTATCAAAAGCGCGTCTAGAAAGAAAAATTTCCAAAAAAAAACGTCCCATTTGGGTCATTTTTCCCAAAGTTATAGACGTTTAAAAAAAAGTTAGCGTAACTTTTGAAAAATCGATATGTTGAAAACGGTTCGAGAAAAAAAATTGAAAATATTCATGGATGCCTCTTTCAACCCATACTAGAACATCAAAAATTTTCAAAAAAATCGGAGATGCTCAAGCTAAATGGTGTCCGATTTGGCGCGGAATGTCCCATATATAGTCATATATAGTCTCTGAGAAAAATATATAAATAATTCGAACGAGTTTTGGATTATACGACGAGTTAGAAACAATGTAAATGATAAAACCGATCGAGAAAAAACAATCGATTCGGATTTGATTTTTATCTGAATTCGAATGTTAGGAAAACTCGCATTGCCAACGTCTTGAAACGAGTTTCGAGCTCGTTTATTCTGGCTCCATTACTTCTGCATCGTCTTCGTCGTTTGCGTCGTCGGCATCGTTCGATAAGCAGCGTGTTTCGTCCTTGCCTCTCGGTTACCGTCTAATTCTCGGCGATAAAGTTCGAAAACGAAATTAAAGCTTCATATAGAACATCGTTTACATGGGAAATTGTGACGCGGCGAACAAACGACGTCGATATGTATACATATAATTTACGTACGCATGGTTTATTCCTGCTGAACCAAAAACACTTTTCGACCGATGTATTTCGAATCTCTTGAAAGCCTGCTATTTTTTGGCATCGCGTAAAATGACATTCGTAAGTGTAAATTTTATTGGGCTAGACGCAAACGAGTGTTTACGATGTTTGGCGGTTCCCAGCGTGTTAGAGCTATGATGAAGTATGAAATTCTGACTAAATTATTTTTCTCAAAAGTATTTCGACCGTGATTTTTAAATTATTTTTCGAAAAAGGCTGAAGCCAAATTTCAGTAAGAAAAAACTAACTAAATATCCACAAAATTATAATAATGTTATATGGGAAAATACATTTGATAAATTTTCGTTGATGTCTGATAAGTTCTTTCGAAAAATCTAAATTCAATGTAATTTTCGTATACAAAGTCGTTTTTTTCAGAGTAAAAAAAATGCCAGAATTTCGTCACAATTATGTCAACGGGAAATGGTTTCGGTTCTCCCTCGTCATCGATTTGGCGTTATTTTTTTCACTCGTTCGATACGTTCCCAGTATCGAGCCAGCTCTCCCTCCTCCTCCTGTCGCGAACCAATGCACCGAGGTACCTAATTGCCGTGCTTCGAGGAGGAAAAATATCGCTACGAATCGATCAAAATTTCGACTCCTGAAATCGTTAAATCGTGGTTACCTGATCCTTGCGACAATTCACCGACAAACCCAAAAATATTGAGTT
This sequence comes from Netelia virgata, assembly GCA_951802705.1. Classification (NCBI taxonomy): domain Eukaryota; kingdom Metazoa; phylum Arthropoda; class Insecta; order Hymenoptera; family Ichneumonidae; genus Netelia; species Netelia virgata. The sequence goes on from OX637864.1 coordinate 18,935,745, forward strand.
TTCATATTTAAAAGCAAAAATATATTTGTTCGTTGTTATTTCCAGGTTTCACATTTGTGATTAAAAACTTCCTGTATCCAATACCCACCTATTTAATCGTAAAAGGAATCGTCACGAATTTAGTAATTTTTATTTCTTTTTTTTAATTCCGATCAATCATTTAATTGTCGTTCCGTATAAAATAAAAAAATCTCTAGAAAACATTTGGCTAATAATTTTAATCCCAAATCCTACTAGTTCAATCGTTCCGAATTTTGTACAAATAAATACTTATATGAAACAGCTTGATTAAATAAATCGAGTAGGCCTAAACAAAGCTCTCTATCTCATCTCTCCTCGTTCTCCTTCTTCCATCTCATTTATATACCTTTCTTTTTCGATTGTTCGATCAATCTTTCCTTTCGTTTGTGGCGTTACACATATACATACGTATGATGAGAGCGAGATACTAAGTGGGTGGGAGAGCTGGTGGAGGAGGGAGGGGGGAGAGAAGGAAGGATATAGATAAAGAGAGCGAGAGAGAGAAAGAGAGAGAGAGAGAGCGAGAGAGGTTAACGTCTATACACTGTAAACAAACTTTCCGGGACGAGTGCTTCTATTACAGTTGGTCGTGTGTCTAGTGTCTATATCAGTGTGGACCTTTCGTCTCTTGCCTGGCCAGGCTGCGAGCTTTTCTTGCGGCTCAGTAGCGTCAGCAAAAAAATGCCAGTCGCAATATCGCTTTTCGCTTCGATGTGCTATTTCGTGAAATAAAATTCATGCACGTTCCATCTTTTTTTACCTCCGAACGATAATGAGAATAATAAAATAATGATGTTCTTATAATTAATAGATAATTAATGATAATTACACAGAAAGGATGAAAAAATTATAATAATAAGAAAAACCGATAGTGACATGTTTTTTTGCGTCCACGACCTACATGTGAAGCCTTTCGCAAGAATACGCACGTAAATCGAATACGAAGTAGACGAGCCGGAGTCCTCAATACTCGCCTATATTTTATATGATATTTTTCGTAACTCCCGGTACACGTATATAGCTCGGTGATGTGAGCGATGAGCGTTACGTGCTGCGCGCTTCACATCCCTCGTTTACAGAAGGATATCGTGAGAAAGAAAGGAGAAAAATAAAATATAAGAAAAGAAAGAAGAACGAAGAAAAATAATAGAAGACCGATGATAAGAGTGAGATACGGTCCGTGCTTTCGAATATTGGAAACGTGTAACTGCAAACCGAAGGGAATGTTCTGCGAGAGCCTGTTTCTCTTATTCTTTGTTACAAGAACCCGACATAGTTTTCTTCCTTTCCTTTCCTATTCTTATTTTTTTTATTTATTTCTTTTCGTTGCTTATATGACTATCGCCTGGTCGGTCCGCTCGTAGTGACGTAGCGTCGATAATATCGAAATCGAATGTTACGATGTATCGAGAAAATTGGTAAAGGCATGAATCGGCGTTTTATCGCGAGATGAACAATGCGAATTTGAAATGTATCGATGATCGAAATGTAGTTAAAAAATTGACGAGCCAACGCATTAACGAGAAATCACCAGAATAATTAATCAAAATTGTCTACCATCAAATCATCAAAATATCGTTTTGATTACGTTTTTTTCTGCTTTGTTTCATGGAATATTGAAATGCGTTTTGAATATTCGATCTCAATTTGTATTTAATCGATAATTCAACGTTTTGTATTTGTTGAATTAATTGTGTTGGTGTAGCGAGAAAAAAATATGGGTAACAATTCATTTTTTAATTATTTTTCCAAAGCCCCAGAAGCGAGATGCTTTTTCCAGCTTTCTCGTGGAGCAAGCAGCCTTGACGTTGATTATAAAAGAATTTTTATCTCCGAGCGATCCACGCCCGTCGGAACGCAAAACTCGAGAGCTAAGAAATAAGGGACCGCAAGTTTCCTCTATACATATTCGTATACAGCTGGAAAACGACGTTAGTAGCCTCGTGTTTATAGTCTTATGGCTATACGTAGCGAGAGAATTCTCTTTCAAGAGTGCTATAATAGGCGGATATCTGCCGGCCTCCCGAGTTCTGCCTCCCGTCGGCAGGATTGTATATCATTTGTTCTATCTCCGGTGCGTACGAGATAAAACTAAAAAGTTTTAGATTCTACGGAGGTGTCCATGTTATTGTACCGAGAGCATGTGCGTACACAAAAAAAAAGAAACATGCGACAAAAATTCTGGAGATTGCTCGAAAAAAATATCTCCCCAAATGACATTGAACGATCGAAGGTCGTGTATTCAAAACTTGACTTCCAGTTCAAGATTCTCGTCATAAATTCGTTTATTTTCAACAATTTTGTAAAATATGGTAGAATTGGAATAGAACGCGTTAATAGAATTTTATTCTTGCAATGATCATCTTTGGTCGATATAGTGATGAGGTTAGATTTTTGTGGCACTGGAAAGATTTTCGTCTTCCGATGAGACGAATTACAAAAAATCATTTGAACATTCTCAAACATCGATTATCAATAAAGATCCTGGCAAAGATCAAGTTTATAGATTTTCCAATCAAAAATATCATTTCACACGATTAATAAAAAAAAAGTAATGTGAATTCGGCTCGCGAATAAAAGAACGATCGAATGGCCATTTTGTACATACGGCTAATACGCACAAAAAATTGAAATTTTCAATCTTTATAATCGCATTTTATGCAAAATCAAGGACACGCGCCAAGAAATCTCGTGTCTTTTCGAGCGTGCGATGGCTAAGTAAACGTCAGATTTTCTGGCACGCGCCGAATTCTCGACGCCTCACCCAAATGACGCGCGAAGCGGACCAAGATGCTGGCTAAAGCCTAGGTTTTTCCTCCGAGAACCGTCTTTTTCCGATGGAAAAGGAAATTCGACAAAGAATAAGACAAAAGAAAATATGTAACTCACCATTTCTGCGCCATCACACTTTTACGGTCCTCTCGCTCGTTCTTTGTGCAACAACAAAAAGTGAAGCGGAATCCTGCTTTTTTTTGTTGCGGATCACTCCCTGGAGATTGGAGTGATCCCTGTGACGAAACGGACGAAACGGCACGAAAGAAAACTCAAATAAAGAAAGAAACTTTCCTCGTTATCACGTTAGTTGATTCCCCCCTGTTTCGATCCTTTTATTCCCGGAAATATCACGATCGTTCATTCGAACGTTCGCGTTGTTGTTGCAAACGCAACGACGATAGCGAGCCTCAAAGCTGAACAACGACCGAAGCGCACACGCGTGAGACGCGGAACCGACTGACCGTACGATGGCAGGAGAGCCGTAGTACCCGCTCCCCCGCCATCCCATTGGAGCGCCACTTGCTACACTCGGTGCTTCTCTCTCTCTCTCTCTCTCTCTCTCTGTCTCTCGCCCTCTCCCTCCCGCTCTCGCTTACTCGTTCCCTTTGTTTATCCCACGCCTTCTCTTACTCGTTCTCCCTACGACATTGTCCTTGCACAATGTTGTTGTTGTCAAACACACACAAAATAAAACACGAATGCTATTGCTCAACAATTTTTCGTCCATACTACTTTTTCGTGTATAAACGAAAAACATAATCGTGAATGGAACATGCATTCTATCGCGTACAATGTAGCAAGAGCAGTAGAACAAACGCGTGTATGCTCCGCCGCGGCTGTTCATCGAACCATAGCGGCGTTTGCTACTGGTGCATTGGGAGTGCACGGGAGTTCTTACACCGGAACAAGTGACACGGAAAAATGAGCCTTTTTTCATGAATTTTTCTAATTCACTATATGTCTTTGTTGTTACTGAATTAAAGATATGTTACTCTACATATATTAAAGTAGAATCAAGTAAACTTTGTATTGGAAAAAAATAATAGCTGAAGTATAACCAATTTTTTCTTACTTTTTTTTAATAATTTTGAATGAAAATATTTTAGGCGAAAATAATACTTTTTATTAAGCTACGACGGTAGCTAGCACAATTAGAAAAAAATCCGTGCAAGAATTTTACGTATCCGACTATTATCGCTCGAATTATCGTCCGCACCAGTTCGAAAAACGTGGTTTCGACAAAAATTTATTATGTTTCAATTATGGTTTTGTTTTCAATAAAAATTTACTTCAGTCTACTTTAATGTATGCAGAATAACATACCTTTAATTGAGCCCAAAAGAAACCATTAGGCAAATTTTAAAAAAATTATGAAAAAACGCTTATTTTTCTGACCGTCACAGTGGGGTCCTTTCTTAAATGATTCAACGAAGTGTAGAAAACGTAATTTTAACTGTACAAACGCTAAATGTCGCTTCCCCAAGCTTATGCTTTTAACTCACACCGTGCAAACATTTTTATCCGACACGTTTTCCACTTACTAATTGTGCTGCAATAAATCTGTAAGACATTCATAAAATGTCTTTAATTCGTCTGTTAAGCGGCTAGAAGACAAAAATTGAATAATTTCATTGAAAACCTTGCCCTTAAAGTCTTTTTCGTCTGAAAAATGGCCGAATTAGAGGAGTTTTTTTTCAACTTATTCGACACAGGCAATATTTACCTAAACTTACGCGGTAAAGGTTTACTACTGACTTAATTTTTACCAGGAAATATTATAAAAATATTATAAAAAAATTGTTTTCAGCAATAAGTGTTTCCTCGCGTGATAGCCAACGAACAACAATTATTAAAGGACAATTAGCTTACATAAAGTGCGAGGGTGAAAAATCCGCGGTTAGAATAATTACCCGAACGTATTTTACAATTAGGGCAAGTAAACGCAAACGCAGGGCGTCTCTTAAACGCAAAACCTTTGTCGAACTCGTTCGACACCCCCTCCCCGTCCCCCGGCTATGCAGAAGAGGTGCACGATATGAAGAAATTAACTACTTCGGCTAAAACGTGGCTGCGGTTAAGACCGGAAGTTCGTTCCACGTATCTATAGAAGTGTATCTATGTACAACGAATGTATATATAGATATACGTTTAAACTGCTGGAGGTTAATTACATAATCACGATAACGAGAGAGAACGAGGGAGTAAAGAGAGAAGAGATAATACGTCAAAGTTTGTCGAAGGAGATTTTAGTTGAACGACAGAGAGCTCTCTCTCTCTCTCTCTCTCTCTCTCTCTCTCTCTCTCTCTCTCTCTCTCTCTGTCGTGTGTGTGTGTGTGTGTGTGTATGTGTGTGTGTGAGAGAGAGAGAGAGAGCCATTTGTCTCTACCTCGCGAATTTCTTGGGTACATCTGTATAGCGTCGGTCATCTGGAATCGACGCTGCAACAATGCGCCACGAGATTCTTGTCCATTATAGATATAGATATAACGGACCAATCTTCCCTTAGGGTCGTCTCTATAATTGAGTAATCGCAAGAACGCCGCTTGAAGATCCCTTCGAGGGTTGTCTCTCGTACGTACCGTTGTTCGGAATTCGTCGAGTCGTGCAAGTGCCTGCGCAGTCTCTCGTGGCGAAGCTAATCGTAATTACTCCTTGCTCTCTCGTACTGCGTTACAATCTGTGCTAATTATTCACGTCGCGTATATTACGTTATTTAGTATATTTTACCCTATTTCCCAAGTTCTGACACGTACATTTTATTTCAGTGCCGTCGAAAAAAGAACGCGCTCGAAAACGGACACGTATCGTTCTTACGAACTGGAAAAAGAAAAACTGGAAAATTCAGAGTCTCACTGATTATCGGCCATAAAAATGTCAGACGAGCGTAAACAAATATATAAGACAATTACTTTAAAAAATCTAGAAAAACAATGCGTAATGGGTTTGGTAATTTAAGAGAAAAAACAGTTTTAGAACATACCGAAAGAAAAAAAAAACAATAACTGAGTTTTAGTTATGAATAGATCGCAACAATGGATGACGAGGAAATATTTACACGTATTATCGTCGAACGATCCAAGAGTGTGTAGTATGACGTACACGAGTCCGGCCAAAAATTCGTTTTTCCGCATTGAATCGCCAAATTTATATTTTTATTTATATAAAAAAAAGCCCGTCCTTTCTTCTTTGCGTTGTGGCTAGAAGCAGTCGGAATTTTAATTTTCAAAAGAGAAAGAAGAATATGTATGTAAGTTTTTCACTCGTATTTCATCTCTTATTTTAACTCTTTCAATATGGCGAAAAAAATCAGTTTTGTGCGCCCCATTACCGGGAACAGTTATTTGTCCTCCACGTGATTATTACGATGAAATAACGTTGGTGTCTGAAAGACTGAGGGTCTAAGAGATGCATAAACGACCCCGTAACGAAGCATCATCGACAACAATGATGTTACAAGCTTCATTGATGTGACATCAACAAAATTTCCAAACTGGCACAGCATATGTCTCGTCCGGTGTGAAAGGGTTAAAAAAACACATCCGCCCATTCAGCATACCATTCTCTACTTGCTACTTACATTGGTGTATCCCAGAGGGATGATATGGCGCTCTCAGCATTCCCTTGCTCGCTCGCTAGTTGCCTGCCTTTCACGATGAAGCTAATTACACTTACCGTAGTTTACGGACTCCAAAACGCAAGTTTTTCTTCAAAAAATTGCCTCTAAAATTCAGGTGCGTCTTATACTCAAAATTAATATAATATTATTTATTTTGTTTAAATTGCTTAAAAATTAAGGTGCGTCTAATAGTCCGTAAAATACGGTACATAGTTAGGTACTTACCTAAACTTAGTTTTCACTCGATGTCTCTATTAGTGTTTGCTTATTATTGCACGAAGGATTTTACGCAACGTCAGAACCACACACGGATTCTACCCTCCGCCCTATGTCGTACGATTAGGGCCGGACGGTTCGAGTGCGAGAGATTTATTGCCCTGTGTTGCCACTACTTCGAGAAGATCTATCTTTCTGTCCCGTTCTTTTCGAACCTGGTCGAAAGACTGGGCTGCTTCTGATCCAACGCGGATATTTCCGAACCGTAGAAGAGCAGGGCTCGTCTTTGGTGATCAAGCGGCACGTGGCAGAATCCTCGACACGCGCAAGGATCGTTTGAACCGCGAACGTGCCGAGTAACCCGTAGCCCGGAAGTGTTTCCTCTGAAAACTTTTTATGCGCTGGTTCCGTAGCATCGCTGATCGCACAGCTGTTTTCATTAACCCTACACCTCACGACTGGGGTCCAAACGCACCCCACGCAATCTTTGAAATACGCTTCTGAACTAGCGATCTTTTTAGTGTTCTTTTAATACATTTTTCATTAACTAAATGTGAGCAAAATCAGATTTCTCGTGTATTATCCTCTTCGTTACGAAAAAAACGAGGAAAATCATGTATGAGAAAATCTGTTTATCAGCATAGGACCGGTTTTAAAAAGAACGAAAGTGCGGGCTGCGTTCGGACCCCAGCCATGAGTTTGAAGGTAGAAAAATTAAGTCATGAGGTAGAGGGTTAATCCTCGGCTGGACCCAGCGATGCAACACCATCGGGGATTATTGGGCCTTGCACCACGTGAAATCTTCGGCTGGAATTTCCCACTGACTCTCCTTAGCCGGAAGACAATGGTAGTGAAACTTTTCGAAATGGGGATGGATCGATGAAGACGAAGATTTCAAGAGAAAGCGCCGGGGCGTCAAAAGATCTTAGGAAAAGCAATAAAGGTGTAAAAAGAACGAGATCGGATGATGACGTCCTTCGCGTTTGCGTCAAGTGTTATTGCGATCTTAATATCTCGCGGCATATTGTTCGTCGCCGTCTGAAGGAGCGAAATATTACTACCCGCTGTCTCCTGTGATAAAAACGAGTCTTTCTGCAATGCATCGCCTGGAGCGCATCGAAATCTGTCGTTCTGCCGAGAATCTGTGTGAATTATTCCCAGCGTATATATTTTACAATAGTACCGTACCCTCACTTCCTACGGCAAAAGAGCTAGATTAAAAGTAAGATTTAAGACGCGATGTGATGTAAAAGTAGTTGCGTAATATAAATCGATTATTCCACTTTGACATAATGTGGGCTATGGTGGTTTAAAAATATAACAAGGAATTCGAGCTCAATTATTCTGTCGACGATCAAATTTTGTAATGTAGGCTCGATAACTTTTCAAATTTTGTTCTAATATTATTTCTATAATGTATTATTTTAATATGACAAAATATAACCTCATATTATTATACAATTTTTCTATTCGGAATTGCAAACATTTCACTACATTTTACATGTTATATATTATTCGTCAACAGGGTAAATCGTCACGAGCTAAGAATATTTCATCCCCATATCCACAGTCGTTTAGATTGGTCATCTTAACGTTTTTAAAAATTTTAATCAACGTTTTAAAGCGTTTGTACCGACTGATTATCATATCCATCAAAGGTCACCTTGAACGTGTAGAGACACCATAATGTAATCGATTTTTCACCCTCCTCCCCTCCGTGTAACACTGCGTTTTGGCTCATGATGCAGGGAAGATCGTACCCAATGTATATGAAAAGCAAGCCTGGCCTTCCCGACCTACTCTACTGTATTGGCCCGGGGATGTGTAACGCGAACAAACCTGACCCGAACATCCTATGGTATGATACATCAGTTAAGCACTCTTGATCACTCATGATTGCGCCGAAGTGGACATCGAATGTGTAGTCCACGATCAAAGGCCACCTAGTGCATCACTTATACATTCGGGTAATGCATTCTTCCTCTCTCACTGTATTTCCCTCTCCCTCCCTTTCTCTCTCTCTCTCTCTCTCTCTCTCTCTGTGTGTGTGTGGGTGGGTGTGTATGTGTCCGCGCGCTATATCAATAAATACTGAAAACGTAATGTCCATAGGGGCACGAAGAAAGCGTAGTAAACGCAATTGAAATACCAAATTCCCTATGTAGAAGGATGCAAGACCGACGAGGATTTGCAAATTTAAAAGGTATTTGCACTTTGGGATTGACAGGAAACGTTAATAAGAAATTTTCCTGGCAAGTTTCAAATACAAGCGTTTTTCGGGATAATGAATTCTACATATCGAGTATCGTTTAAAGTCGAATCGAGGGTAAAGGCGATACTTTAAACGAGTAGAAGAGAGTATATAGTATCTATAAAGTAACTTTTTTACGTCGCTAATTACCGATGACTCGAGGTCCAATGGTCGACCGTTATTAACCCTACAGCTCGTGACTCAATTTTTCTACCTTCAAACTCACGACTGGGGTTCGAACGCACCCCACACTTTTCTTGTTTATAAAACTGGTTCTATGCTGATAAACGGATTTTCTCACGCATGATTTTTTTTTTCGTTTTTTCATCATAACGAAGAGAATGGTGTAGGAGAAATCTGATATTATTCACATTTAGTTAATGAAAAATGCATTCGAAGAGTGAAAACCGGAGAGCTCGCTTGTTCGGGCACTTAATTCAAAGGTCGAGTGGGGTGAGTTCGGACCCCAATCATGAGGTGTAGGGTTAAAACACACGCGAAGAGCGCGAAAATTATTGAATTTATCGAGAATTCTTTATGATTGTTTATTGTTTTAATCGACCCTATTTATCAAGTCGGATTTACACCCGGCTTAATTGCAACATGCGGAATTCGCCGAGCGTTGAAAATTCGCCGAATGCCGTGGTGCTCGGGTGCCGTAATGCTCGAGAGGATGGAAAATTCTTGTTTGGTGATTTTAACGAACACCCGTACACACTATCACGATTCGGCGAATGTGTTTCTCGGCGCTCGGCGAATCCCGCATATGTGAATCCAGCTTCGATAATAGAGATGAATACTCTTCGAGAATATACAGGGTGTCCCTTTTATCTATGCCACCCGAAATAACTCGGTAATTATCGACGCCATAAAAAAATGTTCCAAACGAAAGTTGTACAGTGTGGAGGGGGCCATCGAATGCGACCATTTTTTTTTATTTCGATGAATGCGTTTACGAACAGTGAAGGTCACCTTCACTTTTTTAAAGGAATGGTACATTTTTTTTCAACCATCTTGTAGAGCACCTAAACCGCATAAAAACCATTAGGGGGTCAATGTCGTTCAAGGTCATTCAAGATCAGTATCGATGATACAAATCGAAATTTTATAAATCTAAGCTTTATAAATTTGAAAAACTCGACTTTGCACATACATTTTTTTTTTTGTTAATACTATGCGAGAATATTCTCTGAAAATTTCGTGTTAAAATATTAAGAAATAACAAAGTTAATGTGAAAATAAAGTTGTCCCTCGTGTGCAGACACCAATCTCTGGCCTGTAAGTACGATTATTTCTAAACTTTGAATCCAATTTTCTCAAAACCACGTTTTCATAATCAAGATTAAAAATATTTATGAAACTATTGATCCGAAACAAATGAAATTTCACACAGTCAATGCTTTTGAGGCATTCCACGTCAAATCGACCACTTTTGAATCCGACCCCTTTCAATTTTGCTGAAACTTTTCCCACTATGAATCTTACGGCATTGAACTCATAATGAATCAAAGTTAAAAGAGAAAAGCAAATAAAAAATAAAAAGTGGCGGTCATCGAAAAATTGATGGGTTTCTCTGAAAAACTGACAAATTTCATAGAATATGACTTTGAATACCTTTTTTGTATTTCGTTCTGAAAAACGCGTTTAAAAACGAAAAATTTGAAAAAAAACGTCTCGATTAACCTTCTGACTACTCGAGAGGATCGAAATACACGATTATGAGCGTTTATTTTCAAAATTCATTACTTTTTTCGGTTGCGTAAAGAAATTTGAAAAAATTCGCAAATATGTTTTTAGTGGGGTAATATGACATATAAAAATTTCAGCAAAATTAAAAGGGACGGGCTCCAAAGTGGTTGATTTGACGTGGAATGTCTGTTTTATACTATTATAGACTACTTATCACAGAATTTTCTAAATTTATGCTGTACTTTTTTTTAAAAATAAAACAATATCCATATAAACACTAGAATTTTCATTCATCACCTCAAATAGCTATTATTTTTCAAAAAATCAATATTTTTAAAAACGGCTGTGTTAAGTACGGATTTTATTTGTCTACTTTAATAAAACATATGTAAAAAAAAACGAACCCGAACCCAAAATAAATAAGAAATTTTCCCGATTTTACTCCAACTAATATTCTATAGTCGGGCAATTCAGGACGCTTGCATTTTTAATTGTTTTATTCCTTAATACAAACGAAAGTGTACCAAACGGTCCATTTTTCAGGAACATTTGTATGGTCATCATAAGTGAAAAGGATATTAATTAGAGGTCGAAGTGATTGACTCCTTAGATATTTGGACGAATAGTTGTTCGTTCAAGAGCATAATTTTTGTCAACCCTCCAACAATGGACGTGTCACCAGTTTGAGTGCTACGAATAAGACATTTTTTTCTATATATGTACACTTTTTCGACGGCCAAATCTTGGCTTTCATGTTTATGCGAGATAATTTAAGATATTTCTATTTAACGAAAGATTACATTTCCCAGCTTTATAAAGGTCAAACAGATTTCCATTCAACCCAGCTGGCATAATAGTTCCGAGCTTTCGTTAAGAAGTAGGCCAACAGACCCCAGTGTTACTGAAACGTTCCTTGAGTGATTCAGGACATGCAGGCTTCCAGATTTTATAGGATTAAAAAAATTCGTTATACATATAGATAGGCACTCCAATTTCAACAAATTCAAAATCCAGTAAAGTCCAACACTCTGCACCAAGTTCAACGAAAATTACGACAAACAATGAACTCGCACTGTCCTATTTATCCCAAAGTTTGTATGTAGGCGTGGAATTTTCTGACTATATTTGCAACATTGCAGGCCCTTCAATACACAAGTCTCTGGAAAACATTCTATCATGAAATAATCGATGAGAATATTTTTTTGTTATTTTATTAGTAATAACTAAACTCGCACTCACCCTCGAGAGAGTCTCAAGGGTATTTCTTCAATCAATAAGGCTTGTATAAGTGTCAGTAGAAATGTTGTATTTGATAAGGAGTCTTTTTGTTGTATCGACCCGCGATATATTAAAAAGAAATTAAACAATTAAATTTATTGGGCTAATTTGAAACGCCACTTACACGAGCACATACGTCGTATAACGAAGACCCCGAAGATTCTTCGTTGTGGAGGACTCACATAATTCGCTCGTTTCCAACCGCAGTACACGTTATTAACAGAAGCTCGAACGAAAGTTGGTATAAACTTCAGTAACGATGCTTAATAGTCTGGACCGTATGAGGCAAACGCATATACAGCGTGATTCGCACTAATACATGCATATGCGCATAAGTATATAAAAACGTTTAAAAAAATTAATGTCGACGTTTTAATGAAATAAGTTCTTTACGATTTTACACAAGTTCGTAAAAATATTTCGTTTATTTCGTTATACGATATTCATAGGGCATACGTATTATTTCTCTTGGTTTATAAACACGAAAAACAGAAATGAAAAACGAACGGAAGGAGACATACATTTCTATTTTTCTTCGTTTCTCTTTAATTCTTTAAATATCATAAATATTATGATGTACAAAAAAACGGTCGATTTCGATGATTGCGTCCAAATGCATTGATCAACTATGGATGTTTGATTCGTTTTCGACAATCTTCACAATCTCGGTGACGAAAAAAGAAAAAATATATATATATACGCCGCGAAAAAAGAATCATCTATGAAAGTCAGATACGAACTTTGTACTTAAACAATGATCGCGTATCTCGTGCAGCGAGATACACGATCCGAATGCGGGTTTATAATCATTTTTTATATATTTATAGTCCCGCGGAAACAAAAGAGTAACCGGAAGTATCCATGAAAGATCAATATCTGTAAACGCGAGCATCGATGTCTATCTGTCACGAGAATGCATTTCTCTTTCTTACATTACAAATATTATAATTATCGTGTATTACAACTGTACAGTGGAGATATATATCTTCAGCGCGATATATGTATAACTCGGCTTTTGCGTGCCATCTATCAACGACATTCGCGTGCCATAAAATGGGTTTTGATTCTCGATTTTCTTCTATTCGTTTCGTAATTATTTATCGTGCTAATTTCTAGTCTCTTTCTTTAAATTAATAAAGCGCCATTTCTTTATCAGGTCTCCGAATCTGGAAAACTGATCGATTATTATTTTATCTTTTTCCTTCGTGTATCTTTGCTTTTTATAATTTGTTTGCTTTATACTCCAGGTATATGGAAAGGGCCGGTGATATTATTCGAGATAATTGGATTTTGGAATGTCGATGATTGAATGGGAGACTCGAATTCTCGACACATGATTAACGATTAGATTACCACGGTCGTGCGATGTGTCGTGGTCGATTGGCCTCTCAAATTCGACGAAATCCGAAAGATTAGAATCGAAGCTACCTTGATCCAATAATAAATCCAGATAGAGAGTAGGAGAAGGAAAAACTGTAGTTTTCTTCCAAGTGCCTATTATCCCAAAACAAAATCGCCGGGGCCTTCAAAATTTGCACAAAAAACATATTTCGATAACTCAAGGAACAATATGTACTTATCACGGTCATACTGACGAGTATATTATACTCTATATAATACGAATCCGCGATCTTTCACGTTTAGTTCTGCTTCACGATCACAAATTCTTCTTCTTCTTCTTCTTATTATTATTATTATTAACTTTTTTAATTGTATGACTATTGGTTTAGCATCCCTTAAGCCGTAACGTCTGTAAGCTCGCGTACGTGACTTCGTAGACAAACCATGAATTCCGTAAGTGCCATTGTGAGTGATTTATCAATGACTGGACGTGGTATCCAGCCTTTGAGATTTACGTTAAGGATCCACGTGAATCGACACTTGCCGGGACCGCGCGTGTTTTCATTATTACTCGCCTCAATTGCCTCGGTCGCCCAACATACAACTCCATTTTCACCCCTGAAGACCAAAAAACAACGATGGCAGAAACATTAATAACAATCGATAGAAAGGGGAATTTGGCACGAACCGAATTTTTTTTTTTAAACTTTGATAATTAAGAAATTGTAAATGTTGTATATCTTCCATATAAACTTTTTTTTGCTTTCTGATTCAAAATAAATATTAAAATAACTATTATTCTTAAAGCTTCTAAATTTCAGTTCGCTCTTTAGACAAATACTTAACAAACAAAAGTTACTGATGTTTAAAATTCAACTTTACTGGTTATCGTTTCTTTTTTGACAAGTTCAAATTGCTCGTTCGTGTTTTTTATGACTTTAAATGCGTTTTCGATGCCCAAAAAAATTGAGATATCAGGAGGAATCATTTTTTATGTGTACCCGTGACGATAGTACTAACCTGACAAAATTTTTTCTCATCGGTATCGTGGGGCAGTGAATTGATACGCCGCCACTTATGTGATAATTTCCAAGTTTAGCACGGTGCCTCAGCGTTATAAAGTCCCGAGGACCGATAATACCCCCACCATGAGATCTCGTTGTTTGATAAACAATATCTGTATCTTGGTCTATTTTCTACAAGACATAAAATTAACAAAAAATTATAACCTTAGATTCGCCTAAAGTGTACCGATCCGAGTTGAAATGTTCTTAAAAATATGTTTCCATTTGATTTACATTTTTTTACATAATTTATAGAATCTTTGCAAGCTTGAAAAGGAAAAATTCGAAAAATACGAATAAAAATTAAAAACTTGCCTGCATTGTTTTTGCTTCCATAACTTGTTTATTCCACATTGGTGTTTCATCGACATGTTCGTGAAGACAATCAAGAAGCTCGGACGCAGGCGCGTCGATCACACCCTAAAAATAATCACAAGATTAATGTCAAAAAATAAAAACGATTTATAGCCACTTCGTATTCGATTGGCTGATTTGTTAATGGGATCAAAATGACAGAACAAATATTCTAAAAGACGAACCTCGATTTTCATAATTTTTCCATGCTTTCCATTCATATACGATATCCTGTCACCATTTGTCGTTGTCCTTATTTCTGTCCATTCGTTCGATGTAAGCAACTTGTAAGAGTGATCTATGAGCTCGGTAGCTTTATTTTTGTACTCCTCTATCTGTAAAAAAAAAACATTCTCATGTGGATTAACAAAATCGGACAATAATAAATAAAATTCGTTTTCCCAACATTTTTAACACTAATAATAGTCAATGACTTACTGAAGTTTCATTTCCAGTATCGACAGTATCTCTATAAGGAATTATTTCATTACGGGACCAATCTTGTTCGACGTGATCGCGCGTTAGTTCGATAGCGCCGAAGAGAAAAGCTCGTAAAAAACTGATGTCCTGTCCGAAGAGGACTGTCGTTACTGCCATTGGCAACATTTTTGAATTTTATCAGTCAATAAATTTATTTATTAATGGCTTTTTTTATTTTCGTTCCTTGTTATAATTTCTTCTATTATATTTTTATTCTTATTTTATTTGTTTTATTATATTTTAGATTTCAATTAATTCACCATTATTTACTTATTATTTTAGTAATGACATTGAATTTCGGATGATTTATTTTTATTTTATTTTATATTCGCTATATTTTTTATTTATTCTTAGTCACTTTTAGCATAAAAAGCAATATCACCAATCGTACTTAAACCGTTCTTGCGGATACGCGAACGCGAACAGATGAATAATCTATCGTTTCCGGATGCTTTATGCGGTCGGTCGAGTATCGCAAGATCGAACGTAAGACGTGAAACAGCCAATACAGTGGCCACAGATTGTTTACCATTCAAAACAGTCAGCGAAGTTTCGTAATCGTTCGTATGATTGAAATCGCATAGACAAGGTACGATTTAAGATAGAGGTATACGCACACATACGGGTATGTGGGGGAGTCAAGTGGCGAATTATTGTTCTTAGTGTAGGTAAGAGAAGAAGACTGGGGTTCCCCGACACATAGGAATATGATAAAGAGTTCCCCCTACTTTGGACTGTGAGTATGATGTAGGTGGGGTGCAACGGGACTCAGATACAAACTTACATCGATAGAATAAAGATACAATCAAGAATATATGCACCCAGGCCAATATCACTGTATGCCCGAAATAACGATTGGTATTCATAAAACCAACCATATATATACCTTGTCGATTTGATTTAAAAACGATCACACCAAAAAGAAACTAAAAAAATATTACGTCAATTTAAAAACGGACTATTGTTTCCACATAGTTTTCCTGTTTTACCAAAGCCCACCGTAGATGCTCTCTAAGGGCAGGCTTAGGTATTGATTTTTTTAAATTTTTAAACGAATGTATAACATCTCAAGAATATTGTGTCAAAATTTCAAGTCGATCGGAAAAAAATTACCGAAGTTATGAGCATTTGAGGGTCCGTTTAACTTTAAAAGTCGGTGTACGTTGTAACTCTAAATCTAATGCACCGATTCTTTTGAAATTTTGGACACTATTTCTACATTTAAATCACCAGGTAACGCTGTCGAGTTATTTTTTTATTATTTGTTATTTTAGAATAACAAATGTGCTGATTTGTTTTAACGAAAATCGCATTTTTACTTCAAAGTGCTACCAAAAATAGAAAAACCGATAAAAAAAAACTCGACAGCCTTACCTCGAGAATCATCTCACCTAATAAACGCATTTAGATTTTGTTGTTTCGAATGATCCAGTGACGAGTTATAGTGTACACCGCAAAACAACTTTTTTCGAGACGCCCACGGAGATTTGTTGCCAACGGCTTATTTATTCAGTTTTTTCAACTAAAATTTCGGAAAATATAGTTGAGACATTTTATTATTATATACAAATTAATTAAATAGCCCAGCATTATCAATATTGTCTAAAAAAAATTCTTGAAAATGGACGCATTCTTCACCGAATTAACCTAAACCTGCCCTTAAATATTGCCGTTTTCATAGAGAACGTTTTGGTAATGGAATAAATTTGCATAGCGAATATTTTCAATTTCAACCTCTTTTTATCGGTTTGAGGAACTTATTTTTCTACTTTTAGCTTTTAGTGCATGTCCTTGCTATAATTACATTCGGATCGTCGCAACACCTCACAATACATCTCAATTTCGAAACCTCACCATTTCGAAATTAGATCGAAATAAATAAGCCTAAAATGATTTTGCTGTACGAGGTGAAAATTAGACGAATTCACTAAAATAATCGCCCAATACCCGAGCACAAAGAGAGCACTTTGAGAGCACTTTGAGAACAAAGAACAAAAATCGCGAAAGTCAATTTTCCTAATGCCGTTTTTCTTCATTGTTCAAGACTTAGTTCCTTTTATCGACGCCTATTTATAAAAAATATATAATGTCGCGTCGACTACAAGTGCGAACGCAAACTATTTTTCTTTTTTCTCTCAATGTAGAGAAAGTCCAAAGGTCAGAAACAGAATTTTTTCAATCTTTGTCCTTTCTGATAGTTTATTTCTAAATGGTCAGAGTGTTTTTCAATGTCACATAATGAGAAGTTCTCTACATAAGGTAATTTGATGACGAAACGGTGATTATATTCCCATGCTACCGGATTTATTCAAGCACACCTGACTCCTGCTAGTATGATTCACAAAAAATCAAATGTATTGTATTTTCTTGTTACATGATGCAATTTCCGACCTTGTAATCAGTTCAATGATTAAATCAAAGATTTACATGACATTATGCGAATATATTGTGTCGTTTAATCATGATCGATTAGATCTCAAGAGAAATTTTATCGGGTGTTTTTCCGGTGCGCTTGCACGAAGAATCAATCGGATTAAAGATAAGCAAGGTACAAAATGGATTTGACATTCTTTCTCCACGAGGCCCCCCTCCAACTAGGTTCCTCAATGTCGAGCTCCTTATAAAGAGAACTTTTCCAAGAAAGAACGTTAAAAGTAAACAATGAGCAAATTTTGATAAGCTTTCTTTTCCTCTTTCGTACGTTGGATTATGTTTAAATGATTTCACAAGTTTAAATGTTATTTACAAAAATTGACGTTCTCCAAAAGATAAACTAACCTTATGCATTAAAGTATTAATTTAATCCATTAAGTAGAACAAACCTTGTTCGGTGTAAGTCTAGCCATGACGGGAAAAACGTCGGACGAATCTTCAATGCTACCAGCGCTTATGCCAATCTCATTAGGCTCGTCCTCGTCACCCGAAAGATTCGGCGAATCCATCGGGGTAAAAAAGGTTCCAGGATTTTCGACGCGTCCCGTGGGATCGTCTAGCAGACGACGTATCAACGGTGCTCTTTCGGGATCCATCGAACCGGCTGTAACCATGTTTATACCAATGTTCTTCGAGGTTGCCGATTGAAATAAATGTTAAAATATATGCAGTTGACATATTTTACATTAATTTCAATGAAACTAAATCTCACCCAATATCCAATCTTTGGCGGCAGTCTCCTGCGGTATTACACGAAAGTCGAAGAACCATGCTTCACCCCATGCCAGAACGAAGGACGTTATTATAAGAAATCCTTGAAATGCAGGCTGGCTGTTTTGGGCCCACTGGATTTTAAGAAAACATATTTACAGTGAAATTTGTGGGATGTCGCTCGTGGTAATATAATGATGATAAGTTGGATGACATGATTTATACTCACATCGAAAAATGTTACTTTGGCTATGAGAAATGCACATGTGGAGGCAGTGGAGATCTACGAGGAGTGAAACAAAGAGATCAATTTGCAATCTATAATCTATTGAAATATATTTCGATGTATAAATTTCAAACAATCGACTGAAATTTATTCGAATTCGATGCCAATTTTTAAATACTTTATCAGCGCTACTACATTCGGTAATGTCGCAAACGTGGTTGCAGCCCATGTACTCGATCGTGCAAGCACATTACCGTCTTTCACCGCCTTCTTTTACAAAGAAAACTTCATCAACGAGATAAAAGAATGACGAGAGCAATGGGGAAATTTCTTATTTCTTATTCTTCTTGCTACATCCGAGCTAACCAGTTCGCCAACGGTATACGATACAAAGCAAACTCTGCTTTTGACTTTCAAGAAATTAAGAGCAAACATTATGTAAATGTAACGTGTGAAATCAGTTTTTACGCAATATTTCTCAATTCCGCCTGAGTTTGAACGTGTCTAGAATTTTTTCAAATAAATAACAGTTATTACATAAAAATAATGAATAACAGAAAGTAAAATCTCTTCAAATTCACCATAGGTTACATCTATTTTAACGAAAATAATGTCCGTCTTGTATCGCATCAATGCGAAAAGAGACTTACAGCTATTATAAGTCGATGATTAAGATGCAACATCCCGTAAAAGAGTAATAGCACTGTGAACCTGCATGTTGCTGCCATCTAAACAAAATGTCAACGATAAATTTACCAATTTTGAAGAAAAGGGCCGTCATTAAAACACGAATGATCCAACTTACAACAATGTCGAAGAGAGAAGTTGCAAGTTTATAATGAACGACCTGATTCTCAAAAGCTGATTTGATGCTTTCCCCAGCGATCTAAAGGCAGAGAGAAACAATTTTTAAAAAGCTCCTCTCATTTTTCTCCTTCTTATGCAACACTTTTTTCGATATCTCTCGTCACTAACCATTGTGCAAATGAGCCAGACTAAAGCGGTGAAGAACAAATCGAAAGTGACAAAAAGACAGAAGAATCTTCGAACGTTCGATATTCTTCCTTCCGGACGAGCCCCAGCGATGACATCTTCCGTTGGCATATCTTCGGATATTCTGTTGATGCTGTTGACGCTTCGTTGGATATAAGAACTCCTGTGCGACTGTAATGAGGCGCTCAGAAGGGATTCTGCGAGAGCAGCTCTTATCTGTCGATGATCCTCCGCCATCATCTTGGCTGTTTGTTATCTCTGGAAACAAAAGGACAAAGGAATGAAATAATATCTGAGAATATATATATGTAGGTTAATGTTGATGAAAGGTGTTAGGAAAGGGTCCGAATGAAAGAGTTTAAGAGTGTAGGGAATGCCCGGGCGCGAGTAATACGAGTCGAGCTCCGTGAGATTACACGGTGTAAGCAGAGTTAGAGATTCTCCTAGGAAAGGAGATTCGAAGTAGATGATTATGATGGGAATGGAATGTAGGACCATTACATATTAAAATAATGGAGATTGTTCATCTCAAAGTTTACGTCTCGGTCGAGAGGAAGAGAATTTTGTCTTCCGGCACCTAGAACTAGGGATGCTGATTCAAAAAATACATCGATGTTTTTTTCGATGTGATGCATCAAGACGTTGCAACGATCTTTTACGATGAATCGAATAAAAAGATCGATTTTTTCGATGCATCGAATAAAACATCGACATATATTATATCAGTTACACTTAGAGGAAAGGAAAGTAGCAAAATGAGACAAAATTCTGTTGAAATTTTGTTTATTTCTTTGTTTTTATCATCCAGTCTTAATCAGAAAGCGAGGAAGTGTGAAATTAGAAATCCCAATACTTCCTCTCTAAACTTTGCATAAATAACATTTTATTAACCCACTTTCCTTGTATTCTATTGCGTTGTTAACTTCTGAAGCTTTGGACAAAAGTCTTTCCGATGGTACTGAACTGGCTACCAAAGTTAAATATTTATAGCCTCTTTTGTACAATTTTGAAAACTGTTGTTTATAATCAGACCATACTTCTAACGGATTTGTGCTAAGCCGGCCAACTGGGGTCCTCAAGTAGACAGACAGCTCATCAGAAACACTTTCTTCGGTCCTATTCGATTTCTATGTTTTTAACATTAACGAGGAAGAGCAGGAAAAGGAACATGAACATAGCCATACAACCTAGCCTGTGCGAATAACGTATTTTTGAGGTGGGCCGCCTAAACAATGGCACGCACAGTCGAGTAAATCGAAAACTTTGTATTGTGTGCAGGGCATGCGGTCTTTCGATACATCGAATGAAATACATCGATGCATCGTTAAACATCGAAAGTAACCGATGCATCGGATTGATTCGATACATCGAATAATAAACATCGATGTTTTCGATGCATCGATATATATCGAGCAACCCTACCTAGAACAAAGGTTCATTGTTCAATCTCACTGTGGATCTGGTGGAGAAAGCATCACGGCAAAAACAATATACCTATTCTTTAATACAACAAAAGCTCGAAACGACCTGATGGCTAATTAGAACGTTCTACAAGCCTCAATTATTTTACGTACTTTACGAACATTTCGTTGTACAGGATATAAACGCTTGGTCGAAAATTACAAGGGAAAAGCCGAGTAATATTTATAACCTACGGAGAAAGTTTCGATGTTTATAACCAACCTCATGAACCCCCCGCCCTACAACTCGTTGTGTCAACACATATGATCACACCGAGCCGCGGGCTCGTAGCATTTTTCAGCCTTATTCGCATTCTCCGTACAGCCTGTAATTGTCCTTTATTATTATGACATATTATTGGTAAAAAACATTCGATTACAATCATTCGCTCGTTATCCACCGCACTGTCCAGTTCCATGGCGTTTCAATGACTGATTGTTTTTCATGCGGACCCGGTAATACGCTACTCTATCGGTAACATTTCTTGATAATGATATCCTAGTCATTTCATCAATGTTAATCCAATTTTGTTCGAAGTTCGGGATGGAAGTGGACCACGTGGACGGTGAACCGTGTACGTTACCTCCGCGCCGCGACAATTTTGTTCTCGCTTCGATCTCTACAGTTAAACGTAAAGTTACAATATTTACAAGCGCCAACGATACTTATCATCACATAAATTCGACTCCAACTGACAGAAATAACCGGGAGAGCGCATTCCTGTGCACCGAACTTAGTTCGTTTCAACATAAAAACCGTGCATAGTACATAACGACAAAACGATTCCGAGTTTACCGGCATTTCCGACAAAGCTTTTCTTTGTGTTCTTTTCAGTGAATAACCTCAGTCGCGAGTGACGAGCATCGTCTGAGAAAGATATTTCGCTCACATCGAGCCGGGTGACGGATTGTTATGAATGCTTTTTGTGTTTTGTTTATAGCTATATCTGAATGCGATGCCGTGTTTTGGGTCGAGGGTAGCAGTTCGGGCACTTTACCTGTGAGCGCGTAGACATTCGAAGGAGAGTATTAGTCCGATAGTTTCAGAAGTGCGTGTATCTACGATGTCAAAAAATTGTGTTACGCCAAGATTTGTGAAATCGTGCGAAATCGCTGTGTGAGTGCAAGTACACGATCTTACAAATACTTGTCTCTTCTTTACTTTTCTGAATTTTTCGGAGATATTTTTCAAATTGTGTCAGTTTATAGTACCAATTGCAGAAATAATCTGTGAATTATTTAGTTTGTTAAATGTAATCGTACATTTTTTATAGTTTTAACTCTCGTGTCTCGAAAAGTATATGTCGCGAAAAATAAAGATAATACGAGGGTAAACTTACAATTAGCGTTTTTCGTCGACGTTACAATGAAATTTTGTCTATAAATTTATCAGTTTTATAATTATAATTTCCTTCTTAAAGCAAGGACCCCATTGTGACGGCCAGAAAAATAAGCTTTCCTATTCATGAATTGTTTTAATTCATTTAATGGGTGTTTATGGGCGCTATTAAAAATATGTTATTCTACATACATTAAGGTAGATTCGAGTAAATTTTTACAGAAAACAAAAAAAAACAATACATAGTTGAAGTACAATAAATTGTTCACAACACTACGTTTTTCGAACTGTTGCGAACCATAACTCGAGCAATAATAGTCGGATAAGCAAAATTCACACAAATTCGTAATTATAATTTTTTAATTAATATTTCTCGATTGAAAATATTTTAGGTGAAAATAACACGTTTTATTTCGAAACGTGATCATATTGCGAAAAATAAACAAAATCAAGAACAGCTATGGATCAACGATAGCCATTACAATTACAAAAAATTTCATGCATAAATTTTGCATATCCGACTATTATTGCTCGAGTTATCGTCCGCAACAGTTCGAAAAACGTGGTTTTGTGAACAATTTATTGTACTTCAACTATTGTTTTTTTATCAGTAACAATTTACTCAAATCTTCCTTAATGTATGTGAAATAACATATCTTTAATTGACACTAAAACAAAACATTAAGCGAATTTTAAAAATTCATAAAAAAGCGCTTATTTATCTGAGCGCCACAATGGGGTACTTAAATAAATTGTTTAATATGATCTTTGATCGAGATTTCTTACTTTTTGCTATATTTACAAAGCGTTTGAGTATGTGTAGAAATCGGTAAAATATATTAGCAGAATAAAACAGACCGGAGTCATCTGCTAAAAAAAAACAATTCCTATAATAATTCAGTGTTCTTTCGCTCAGAACTATAAAATGAAAAAAAAGAAGAAAAAACAAAAATTAGCGGACGGGAGGTGTACGAAAATAGCCTGGCTGTAAAATTTGCCAACGGGCGTAGACACGGGAAGGCAGAATACGGATAATAGGGATTATTTACTGGAAAAATCACATGCATTAATCTAGACTAAACGAGTTTTGGTCACCATCCGTATTGATTTCAACGTGCCAAATTAACAATGGACAAGGTTGAATAATTATTCATTCGAGTTTGTACGTTTTGTTTCTTAAATTATTTACGACGTCTGCATGTGAATTAGTTTTCGAACTCGCAATTAAACCACCGATATATAAAAACAGAATTGCCTAGATTAATCTATCACTAATTATAATTTCGGCCGCGAAAAATCTTCGTTTGAGTCAGTAGAGGGACATGTTTTTTCGAATGATTTTTTTGCTTATCCAATGGTTAAATATTTGTTATTTAAAACTTTATCTTTTACTTAAAAATTTTTCTTTTCCATTGAAAAGTTCTCAAGCCGGTTTCACAAAATTCCCACCGAGTTTTGTATGCAAAGGAAAAGTGTGTTTGAAAAATCTTCCAAGTGTTATTGCAAACTGACAAAGCATGAAAAAGGTGTAAAAAGCGTTTCAGATAAAAGCGCCTGACTTTGCGCCTGACATACTTTATATAATAAATATATAAGCTACTAATTGACCGAATATCTGTACGATAGGTGTGGCGATAAGATACGATAGACCACAATCTATTTTTTGCTCTCAGACGGCATATCGGTTGATTTCATTTAAGAGACCGCGTTATCAACCCATTCAGCAGTCATCATTCGTTCGTGTTACCGACCGAGTTAGCCAGGAGCGACAAAGACATAGCTGGAAACGTAATTTGGAAATTCTTCGAAGCAGCACAGCAAATACGATAAAATATAGACAAGCCTCTTCTTGTCATAATTTTACGTTGGCGAAGACTCGAAATGTTATCTCGATCGCTTGTATCGTGCTGGAGAATTGATAAAACGGATTTTCGAAGATGTCAAAGCGTATTACACCACGTCTTAAATTGAAAACCTTCTCGAATGAATGTCTCCTCGGTAGAAAGCTGCAGATTTTTCACAATATCGAGGGGATGTAAGTAATCCTTGTATCCATACCTGCGTTTGAGAATTATACACAATACGAATATGCGTGCAACAATGACGACCAATGGTTCACTGAATCACCACCTAGCGTATATAGATAAGAGCCTCGAGATAAAATCCAACAGAATGAACAATGGAAAAAAATCCAATCGGAACAATAGAAGTGAACATTTTTTAAAATAAATAAACTACGTCTCTTATTTGTGACGAGTCCAAGAATCGCCGGTGAAATAAAAGTGGTCTTTGAAATTACAAATCGATGTCTAGGTAGACCTAACCTCAAAAAATAACTTCTCAGGATATACATCTCCGATCAGACTCTCGATAGATAATAGATGCCAATTAAAATGTCACATTCGTCATACTGACAAATTATTCGAAACGATTCTTGTTCGTGCCTCGGGCATGCTTCTCCCAAGGCTTTCCTTTATTCGTGTACGAATCTCCATGACGTATTTAGGGAGCAAAAACAAATAAAGAATATTTGCGATTCGCAGAACGAAACAAATTCTTACCCTGAACAGGAGAGGATTTTTCATTCGCTGGATGCATCAGCGTCGAAGCCGATTGTTCGGTCGCATCGCAATTCACTATTTTTATTCACTTCACCGGACAGACGAACAACATGTATGTAACGCACTCGCAAAACTAATCGAAGCACGCTGCTCGGGATTAATGATATTCATGACATTGGTGATCTTTTCTTTCCTTTAACTTTCGTGAAGGCAACACTTTTGTTGTCCTTAGTGTCAAAACACTCACGTACGATACGATTTGCAATGCACACAAGCTCGTGCACATGTACAGACCGGAAATGCATTCTCATCACAAAAAAAGTATCCCCGTTTAAGCGACACCCCCGCATAACACAATTAGTTATCAATTTATTCCTAGATGGCGACATCTGCCGGGAATTCAACTACAGCGCCATCTCGTTTTTCGTTCAAGCACGAAAGACGCGAAGACAAAAATGAGCCGACTATTAATTTTTCAAATAACATTTATGAGCTTTCTGGTAGCAAGTTTTTTTTTATATTGCAATAAACATATTTTACAAACTATTTCATAAAAATTATATAAAATTACACGGGTCTTTTGTAACGCTCTTAATTACTGAAAATCTAGCTTATTATTTACTAGGCGATAATCGTAACGTTAACGATAAAAAACATCACTGGGCCATTGGTAGATTATCTCATTCGATCATGGTAACTGGAATTATAAAATATATTAACTTTTATGTACATCCTCCGTGGGTTTCTCTCTTTCTTTCGCGTCCCTTCTTGTACTTGTCTCGGAAACAAAAAGACGTCTATTCTCTGAGAACTATTGTTCGTAGAGCGTCCTCGGGATTGATCTTCAAGCAAGCAGTTGTCCCAACGTTGAAAGGGACACCTATGCCACCGTCGAGTACCAAACCCGCATCGTAACACTGCGACTGAACGGTCAGATTGTTGCAAAAGTCACGAGGTGCGATGCTTTTAGGTAGGGGCCATATATCGTTAAGTATAATGTCCCGTATGGCATAACTCATTCTCGTATCATCTGAAATTGAGTTGAAGATTTGATTATAAATCTATTTATGTCTGTCAATAAAGTTATAAATTAATTATCAATAGAGATTATTAACTCAGATTTACCAGCAGAAAATTGAAGACTATCGTTGAATTCTATACAAATTTTCTCAATTTCTTTTTCCGTGTAACTTCTTTTGGAATCTGCTACACGCAAAATATCCCGAACCATTTGTGTCGTGAGACTGTTTATAGCTCTGTACCAGGAGCTTGAACCAGTACCGGTACTTACGCACAAACCTGAACTTTTGACTTTATGAAACTTTGGTCCGTCGTCTACTTTTATTTTTAGAGAGCTGGTACGGGCCGATAAGGATTCCCCAATGAAAACCTTGAAGATGAAAAAATTCATCACTTAGAAACGAAATAATAAAAATAAAACGGACCTCATAAATGCCTAATATTCAAGTTTGACGAGGCAATTGAGGTCAATAACTGAATCTCGGTAAAAGAACGAGACGATGGAAAAATTGACGAGGAAACTCACTTCGTTGAGAGCCAACCATGGTAACTTTCGTTCTTTTCGAATATTCGACGACGAGGGTGAATGACCTCCATCGTTGGTATGAAAACTGCAACAATTACGATTATTCTTAATCCGATACAAGTAAATCAAATTTCATATACATATATATTTCGTTTAATTGCTAAAGTTATTATCCTTTGGCCTTAGCGCGTACTCGTGTATATAACTATTGTCCATAACCGAATCTTTATCGGTATAGTAAGGCTTGTAGCTCTCTTGTCCGAGTATTCGTCCCTTCTCGTGCATGTGAAACGGTGGATTCGAGATTCCAGTTCCTCGTAGTACGACACGAATTCTGCTTCTCATCAGATAAGCAAAATTTCCTGATTTTAACATATGAAAAATCTTTGGTATTTCGTTGGTATAATTTGGCGATAGCATCAAGTAACCCTCGGAAGTTGTAGGATCCGAATTTATTCCCAGTATTGGTTTAGTGTTGTCGTATATGAGATTGGCACCAAGCAAAAATGTTCCATCACCTCCCACGGCCAATATCATGTCTGCCCAATCGAAGCTAGCCTGGTCAATGCTCAGCCTGAGGACAAACACAAATTAACAGCACAAATAGTTTAGTAATGGTCTCATCAATTTATATGTCAAATAGTCTTCGATGTATGCAAATATTGGAGAGAACTTGAACAATTTTATAACGCGAGAAATTTTAGTTAATTTCTATAGTACATATATAAAAATACGTGTACGTTTTGGCGATTTCAGTTATCACTTTTTGTTTTTCTATTTTCTTTTATCAAGTTGTTCGATGCATCTTACCTGTCCGTGAGCTTATATTCGATGTTCAAATTTCTAAGCGTCTCCGTCACTTTGGTCAAGACAACTTCGTTTTTTCGATGACTCTGCAACATTGCTTCACAGTCGGAGCCTCTTTCAACGAGTTTAATTTCGATCTGATGTTCACTGAGTTTGGGTTCTCTAAGCCTTTCAAAGTCATAGCGCGACACTTTTGCCAATACCAATACCCTCTTTGGTACAAAGCTCGACTCATTTCGACAAAATATTCTAAAACCTCTGAGTACTCTGTTGGAAGAATGTAAGAATCTCAGGGTTCCTGGAAATAGTTATACGTTTAAAAGCACTTATATCGAACGTTCTTCAATCGATCAATAGAAACATCGATTGGAAAAATGAATGATTTTACATTTTATTTATAGATTAAATGAAAGATATTTCGGCGCATATTGTCATTATAAACTTTTAATACATATAATATTGTTAATTAACGATATATAAAAGAAATTAATAATTTTAATTATTTAAGGTATCACATTGAGATTTCGATAATTTATCATTCGTTCGATCGATTGTTAATCATGTTAAGAATTATTAAGAATGAGCATAAAAATAACAGATATCGGTTTGGAAGACAAATATTTTTTAAATTGATGGAAATAATACTCTGCCCTATACGTTTACGATGAGGTCTGCTGAAATGATAACGAAAGATCACGCTATCTGTTATCTGTACTACGAATTCAAAACTAATCGGTTCTATATGCAGATTCGTCTATGAACAATCTTATTAGATTCTACATCTATATACGCTCTGTATTGCGTGTCGGAAAGATACTACGATTGTAGCAAAACGTTCGAAAAAAAGTTGTCTCATTCATTCTCGCATAACCTCAAATTTATTACCGGCCTAAATTTCTCGTTCAAATTAGCCATTGTCCCCTATTACAGATCTGTTTACTTACGAAAAGCCTCTTTTCTGATATTGTTGAGGACAGTCATGACGTTGTCCGACCTTTTGTCTCTCAGCTTATGTACATTTAATTATATTATTTACTTTCTCTTCTCTTGAATCGCCTTTTTGGCCCGGCGACGAATGTCACGATATCCACGATATCCACGGCTCTGCAGCCGATAACTGAGCCAAAGAAGCGCTATCAGTTTTGTACGATTTACTAACTAAACGAACTAAACTTTCGTAACCATCTGCTCCCACTCTTTTCAATAACTTGAACTAGGAGATAATTATCTTGCAACGCCATTTGTTTTAATTCGTTCTGTTCTATGCGCAATTATTATCTGTTTATTACTCAAACATGTATTTAACAAGTGTTTTCTGCAAATACGACTAATCACGACCAATTATGAAAGTCTATGGTCAGGGATGTAAAAATGAAATGGGGTATGAGAAGCTGTAGAATTAACAGAGTCAAAGATTAAGACAATAAAAGATTTTAATGAGACAAGGATTGTTATTAAACAATATTAACGGTATTTAAGAATTACAGGTCAAAAGTTCTCAAACAGATAGTGGAATAAAATCGTGAGATACAAATTTTAGCGACTCGAAAAAGCGTGTATGATATTTCAACCAATTATTTTGACGGATATTGGTAGAAAGTAACATTTGTTTTCAACAACTTTGTAAACACTTACCTTCTTAATAAACATCTCGAGCCTCTGGCATCAGTGAACAGCGAACGTTTTGGATATTTAAACATAAAATTCTTAATTTTAATCATTCAATACATTTTCTCTTTGATCATTTTTTCTTTTTTCTGTTTACACGCTTTGCTTACACTTTATTGATTCATTTGCAATACATTAATTAAGTCTGTTTAAATAGCATTGTTTTTGGAGGCCCACCTATCGCAAGTCCCCGATTATACTATAGACAATCATTTTACCACTAGACTGAATCGTCATTTTCTCTTCCCTTCTTCGCTTTTTTCCTCTCGTGTCTCTCTATATGTCTGCATGTAAATGTGTGTACGTGTATCTCTTTTTTCATCCTTCAATCATCAATGTTGGTTTTTTTTCCTTCATAGCGTTATCGATATTAATCATTATTCCTATTATCGTTATTCATTATCATTATTATCATTACACTATAATATATATTTATATGTATATACATACATATGTACCCACCCGCACACTCACACATGCATACATATATATATATATACATATATGTATATATATCCGTGTATATACAATATATGTACATAAATATATGTGGGTGTGTGAGTGTGTGTGTGTGTACTTATATATGTATAATATATATCGTAAAATCGACGTTTAAAAACTAAAATTCGTATAAAAAGCGTCGTTATTCGTACTAACAACGTAACTGTACTATTTAAATAATTGAATTCTTAAAAAATTATTTGTTTATGTCTGTTGTTTTTTGTCGTGGATGATTATAGCATGTGCTCGTGTGCATGTTGTTCGTGTAACTGTGTAATTTTCGAATGTTATCTAACAACTCTCCGGCTATGACGTAAACGGTATTTCAGATCACGGACAAAAAAAGACTTTTTCTTTACATTTTTTTGAACCAACGTACTCCAACAAACAGCCACGGACATTCAATCGGCTCGTTTTATTATTTTTTTATCGACAAAGCT
The DNA here is from genome assembly GCA_951802705.1 of Netelia virgata. Taxonomy (NCBI): domain Eukaryota; kingdom Metazoa; phylum Arthropoda; class Insecta; order Hymenoptera; family Ichneumonidae; genus Netelia; species Netelia virgata. The sequence continues at coordinate 18,965,516 of OX637864.1, forward strand.
TATGGGTATAATGCATTTTTGTTTCATAGAACGAATAATTAAAAAATACAACGGGTCTTTCTCTCTTACTCGCACACACACACACACACACACACATAAACATTATCTACAGTTACAGTGAATACTTCGGCTGAAACTTTACGTACTTCAACATTGTTTTTACTTTCTATCTTCCCTCCCATTCAATACGGAGTACGTTGCACCATATTTTGTTTTCATGCGTTTAACATCTTCCCCCGCCCCACCCCGCCGTTTCATTAAATTGATTTTTTTTAAATATTATTTTTGTCTTCATCATATGAGCACCCTGCTAACCGCATTTGCCCAAATACGTAATTTTCTCATTCCTCTCTCTCTCTCTCTTTCTCCCTCGCTTTTTTTCATTTCTTTTCGTTAGTTAATCTAATCGTGCAAATACTTCTTTTCCATTCCCTACGAATGTTACCGTAATAATTATGTATTATAATCACTACTTTAAGCACTTCTCAATCGTGCTTATTTTATACACACACGCACACTTTCGTACACACACACACACACACACACACACACACACACACACACACACACACACACACACACATACATACACAAACGTGTGTGTATATAAATGTATATCGTCGTCATTAGTATCGCAACTAATTTACATCGATTACATACAATCAACATACGTTTTTAATAGAAACAAAAATTCGTGCCGCATATTCATCGGAAATGTTCGTACCACGCAAAAAACGGTCGATCGGTGCGAGGGAGAAAAACCGAGAACGATATTTTCGCACTCTCGTGGGATTCGCAATCGTCGTTGCCTTGATCGATTCTTGCAATCTCTTTTCTCTCCCACATCCTCTCTCTCTCTCTCTCTCTCTCTCTCGCTCTTTAAATAAATTCAGAAATAAAATTCATCCACTTCTTTTTTAGTCCTTCTTCCATGTTTGCTAATGTATTTGGTAACATAGTCGAACGTTTGAAAAATAGAGAATGACACCCAGTATGTTGGTAATAACGCATCGTCTCAGTCGTTATGGAAGTATCGAACTTTTCGTTGATAGAAATAACGATAAGAGAAAGAATCATTAAACAAAAAAGTAAAGATTGTCGTTACCATCAGCGATGCTAATGCTAATATTTAAATTGAAGATTTGGACATGTTTTAACGAATCATAAATGAAGAAGTACGGTAAAAAATGTCTTGTTAGAAAAAATCAAGAAAATATAAAATAAGTAAACCCCGAGACTTGTGTGAGAAAATCAAACTTAATGTCGAGCCGCAACTAGGCAACGCACACAAACACATGCGCGCTGGATATCGAATACGTAGGAAAAATTGAAATTTTGTTTTTATCGAAATAAAAATAGTAGCGAATTGTGAAAGAAATGAAATTGTTGTTTGCTTTCTTCTTAGCATATGAAATATTCCGATTTTCCGTTCAGGGCACACATACGGCGAACCGTCTACACGATACATCCCACTTAACGATGACACAAGAGTCTTTATACAACGACGTTAATTATTATTATTATTAATTATTAGTTATACATTATTTTTATCGTTATCGTTAAACGCACGGTGTGGACTCCATTTCGGACTTATATCCTTGTCCGACAACGAAGACGTTTTTTTTCCAATGCCACTTTTTCGTTCGATAAAATCGAATGGTAGTTTCGATCGGGATTTTTTTTTTCCTCTTTTTAAATATAGGTATGCGTATGCTTGTATTTACATATATGTATGTGTCTATGAGCATGATGACGTTTCTTTCTTTTTTTAATTCTTCGATCTATATAGTATACATATAATAAATATACGTCTGCTTATGATGAAAGTGTGTGTTTGTGATTTTGTTAGTTTTATCGTTGTTCTGATTCGCGCGTCGACAATTTCTTCTTCCATTTTTTTGACGAAACTCCCGCACTCAATGGTACCCTTTAAAATACTGACATGCAAATACAACTCTCGGTGAACGAGGATTAATTCTTGTTTGTTTTTGTTTGTGTTGTTTTTCTCGTGGGAAGTAAATATTCGACACTAGTGACATCTACTGTACCTTAAAAGGCAGTGTTACAGATCAAGTTTAACGCGAGTACGAGAGAGATAAGGGCAAAACTCGCATAGTCAATTTTCCGCCGGGATACAACCGATCAGCAGCAAATGTACTTTATGTAATTTTGCGTTGGCTATATCGAGTGTTGTGTCGATCGATTGCATCGTCTCGAACAATTTACGAATACGGTTTTCGAGGCAATCCAAACGTGTAACACTGCGTCTTAACGCAATCTCGAAAGCTCCTATTACATTCGTCAAACGACGACGAGACAAAAATAATCACACAAACGACAAATTTTAATGGATCTTTAGATAGTTCGACTCTTCACTATCTTACAGTACGACGTTTTCGCTTTTTCGCAGTAATCATCTATTTTTTATTATTTAACGATTTTCGAATCATTTATACATATATATAAAAAAAGAAATATATCTCTTTTTCTGTTTTTATATTTACATATAAATATTTACGTTCGTATTTATCTTTCGTCTCGTCATCATTATTGAAAGTATTTTCTTTCCTTTTTCATTAACGCTTCGGTACATTTAAGCCTGTATGATACACAATCGCGAGCCGAATTCTAAAATCGCTTATGCAGAAATTATTCGTTTTCTGTAAGTACAACGAGCGTATTTTCTCTTCCACCCCCCCCCCCCCGTCTTTTCTTTCTCTCGATACGACCATTCGCTTTCGCTCGAATTCTCGCAATAATCAACGGCGAAACAATCGACCACTAATAAAGTATCGACGACCACTAGAACGCGGCCGATTCTTGGAAGTTTTTTGTTCACGATGTTGTTCACTCGTGAGTTTTTTTTCCTCCGAATTTTTGTTTATCGGTATAATTGTCCCTCGGAACGGTCAAGTCTTCGATTCAGTAGTAAAAGTGCGCGAAACTGTTGCAAGTATTGCGCGATCTCCCCGGGCCTCAGCTGTGCGTAGGCGGAGGTGGTGGAGGAGCTCCCGTTATCTCAGTCCATCGCATCTCGAAGAAGCTTCTCATGCCGTGTCCGGCTTTTCCAACGGGACTGTCATCCTCGTTGAAAACCTCACAGTTTATGAACATCTGTCTGACGTCCGAGCAAAATTCGTCGCGTGACTTGTACCTGATGACAATAATATTACAAATTTTTCTTTTAATTTTTCAACAATACGCCAACGAAATATATATATATTATTGTTATCAAGAGCTTTATATCTAAAGTCGACGTCTCATAAGACACTTACGCGTTGTCCTGAAGTTTCTTCTTGATCGTACTTAGATCCATCGGTGTCTTGATGATTTTCTTGTAAGTTGGAAATTGTTTGGTGTTCACTGGTAGTAAAAATGGCCACGCTTCGTCCTGTTGTTCCAACTGTTCGAGAAGAAGTTTGCAGGGTGCAAGCTCGCGCTGTTGTTTTTTCGTCAAATTTCTATTGTTCCCGCCGCTTCCGGGACCACTTCCTGTCGCATTGCTACCACCACCGGCGCTGCTACCACCGCTGCAGCTGCTGCTGCTGCCACCGCCACCACCACCGCCAGCAGCACCAATACCACCAACACCACCACCACCACCACCACCACCGCCACCACCACCACCACCGGTGTTTCCTCCAGTGGTCGTTGTCGTCGCTCCTCCACTCGCGCTTCCACCGCCTCCTCCACCACCGCCGCTTCCACTTCCTCCTCCTATTCCTCCACCGACGGCATTTCCGGAATTTCCACCAGCGACGACACTCGCACCGGTGGCTTCCTTCCTGGGCGATGCCGTTGGCGTCGGTGGCTCCGACGAACTGACATCCTCTACGTGCGTGTTCGATGCCGTTGACGGCGTTGGACTACGACGCAAAACAACAGACATATTTTTGGTTTTTTTTTAATCGAAAAAAAAGAAAAAAAAAGCAAAGAGAAAGATTATTCCCAAAACGAGAGCGAGTTTCGTTGTTTTCGTGAGCCCTGAGGAGGGTTCAATGATATAGCAAGGGTCAATCGTTTACAAAAATTTGTACTCCATTGAGTCTCAATAAACTGAATCTTCCTTGAGGAACTTTTGCCGATGATTTCCATTCGCTCTTTCTGTTCGTTTTTTTTTTGTTTTTTTTTTCTGTTCCCATGGTCTATCGCATTTTCGTGACGCTATTGCTTTCAGCCGACGAGCTTCTGTCTGTTTCTTCCCGCGAGAGGAGAGAAATTTTTACGTTATGTAGCTCTTCTAATATATATTTTTTTTTCTTTGAGTCGAAGACAAAGCTGATTAACAAGCAGTTTTTTTTTGTTTAAATGAATTGCACCAGTTTCGCATGATAAAAATGTTAGACGATGATGGATTAGACGTACAGGGTGTCCCTATCGAACGAGTCTTCGTTTTTTTTCTGGTTTCGTGCTTTTAAAAAAATTTGTTTTTCGTTTGTTTTCGAAAATTATTTAATGCAGAGTGCATCCCCCATCTAAACGTACCATTATCACTCGGGTCAACGCTACCGACGGCACTTGTAACGTGGGAGTCTACCGCATCGTCTAGCCTCTCGTGGAACACCCTGCATGAAAAAGATTCGGGCTTTCTTGAGACGGCAAAAAAAAAGATTTAACAAAAAGGGGATTTGTTTTTTTTTAAATCGATGAATTTATAATATTCACAACACTCGACGACGTTTCTTGTGGGGGGGTTGGAGGGGGGCATTCATAATAAACAAAATTAAGGTCGTTTAACGATATCGCATTTACAGAAAAAGAGCGTGAGAGATCGAAAGCGTAAGAGTGATTGAGAGAGAAAGACAAAGAGAAAGAGAAAGGGCGGGGCAGCGAGAGAGAGAAAGAGAGTGAGAGAGAGAAAGAGAGAGAGAGAGAGAGAGAGAGAGAGAGAGAGAGAGAGAGAGAGAGAGAGAGAGAGAGAGAAAGAGATAGATTGCACAGATGATATGCAGTTTGTTCGTTCGGTTTTGAAATCATTTATTCAATCGGGAATAACTTTTGTTTTCTTATCAATTGCTTTTCGATTAAATATTCATTAAATTAAATTGAGTTTTTTTTTCTTCATCTTCGTGAAATCGTATAAGTGTAATGTAATTTCTCTCGTTTGTTGCCGTTGTCGCTGATGTCGATGCTGTATTTTTTTGTTCGATTTTTTTTTCTTTTTCATGGTGTCTTGAATTTCGTTATTTCGGTTATTTTTTGCCGATTTTTGTTTTCGTCATTATTATTATTATTATTATTATTATTATTATTATTATTATTAATAATTCTTATAAAAAACTTGGTGAATCTCAACGAGCTGGCACGTTTGTTTGGTTTTAACGTAATCACCTAGCTGGCGGATGATCGGAACTTTCACTGTCTCGGGTCGTGGATCCACCCCCCCCTTTGGTGTGACTCCGCCGCGTGCTGTTTCTCTTCTTTGGTTGTTTACTGTGGCAATTTGAACAATACCACTTCCCTCTTGGCATCTGAAATTAGATTGTTTTTTTCGTTCTCGATCGAGCTTTCACAATTTTGGGCGAAAGACTATTTTTTTTCCTCATTTTATCGTCAACTCACCTTCGGCATCGCCGGATTGTGACAGTCTGTGTGATAAGCCCTCGGACACAACTCACACAAGATCAAATTTTTGCCGACCCTCTTTCCGCAAACTAAGCAATTTCTCTCGCCTGTCGCCTTGTTCATGCACTCGTGGCAGTACCTAACGCGTTGAACATTTAAATTTATATTGTTAGAATATGATAAAGATAAGTTTGCAGGCATGAACATTTCTGCTGGAAGAATATTATATTGTTTTCTTATTGATAACAGCTCTTAAAGGTATTGGAAACGAAACTTGAATATTAATGTGTTCCGTTTAATAAATATTGTTTGATATTAAATTATTTCTATCGACAATTTGTTTTGTCGTGATAAATTGACTTACCAGTCACCATCGGGAATGTTTTCCATTTTTGGACGGAAGCAATAAGTATGGTAGCCGCGATCACAGCCATCGCACAGCAACAATTTATCTTCGTTGTCGCCACTGTGGCAGAACTGACAATTCTGAAACATCGAAAAATCTCGCCATTTGACAAACAAGAAGTCGCGATAATCGTCACGTTATATATCGTCACCGCTCTTGAATACTCAATTATTTGAAACAACCTCTTTCTTCGTTTAGTTTCTCAATCAATAGCTTTTGAGATCATTGAACGAAGATAACCGCATTTTTCTTCCAACTTTTCGATTACCCTCGTACAACGATCACACCAACATCAAGACAGCAAAAGCGTTTGAAACATGCAAGGCCTTATTTTTAAAAATGCATTGTTTCTACTAATTTCTTGAAACATTAATAAAAACGATAATAAACAAACTAATGAACTATAAACTTGGAAGAATTTGTAAACAATAGCCGTAAGACAAAATACTAAAAGCATTAACGATCATTTTCTCCAAAAACTCAAAAAATTAAATAAATAGCGGAAGAAAAGTTTCGCCCAATGCTATTGCAATAAAAAGGATAAAAAATCGGGATATATAAAATAATCGTTGCGTGATTATTTAGGTCCCGTAGGAAAAAAAAAATTGCAAATAACGATTGACAGTAAATTAACGATTAAAAATATAACATCGAGCAATAATAAACGGCAAGCGACGCTTACTTTTTTTACATGCTAATACCGTTACGTTAGACTCTGACCACCGTTAGTTCTCTTTTTAAACCCTCAACTTTCATCACTTTTATCTGGTACAAATAAGAGTTCCTTCAGATCGCACGAATCCCATTGGTTAGATGATTAATGGATTTTGGCCAATGCTGATCATACAATTATCGATGCATTTATCGATAACGTTAATTTTGTGTTCATGAAAGAAAGAGCGACACACAACGTACGCGTGTGACGACAAGATGTGTCGAAAATTAGGAAGGTTCGGCCGTGGAAAGAATTATTTTGAATTCTCGCGGGGATGTCTTTCGTATTCAGGAAACGATGGGAAAACGGCTCTCGGGAGGTTTTTTTTTGTCTGGTTAGTAAGTTAGTGCGAATACCCACAGAGGATTGAGTAGTAGTCAATAGCTGATTGTACTGATTGGTAGCTTTGAGTGAGACGCAGCGGTTTCGTAGCTTGACGCAGATCGAGTTTCTAGCTGGTGTTAGACTCACAGCCTTCATGATGCTTTTGTCCCAAGCGATGCTGGCCTCGAGCATGTAAAGTGCCATTGCCAGCTGTGCCGATGTGTGAGCGCGTGCGGTCGCCTCTCGCCAATTGTTCAAGCCGCGAGGAGTCGTTTCCTCTTGCGGTGGTGGCGCTGGTCCACCCTGATCGGATGAGTTTGAACTAGCGTTCGCAGCTGCCGCCGCTGCTGCTGCTTGTTCGGCCTTCAGAGCTGCCAGATTAGGATCGCCGGTACTAGGAAGCGCATAAAAAATAATATAATATTCAATCTTGCTTTAGAAAAAGGGAAAATTTGTCAGAGTTGGAGAACTAATAACTGTACTCGGTGTAAAAAGAATTGTCTATAATTTGATACCGTTGTTGCGTTATTAATTTGATTAATAGATTCGAATTCATCACGATTCTCTAATTATTATTTTTCCAATACTCCAATTCTTAGTTTTTTTTTCAGTTTGCCGTCCCATACTATTCGTTGAAAATACTCGAAATCATCAAAATGGCAACATACACCTTATTTTCGTGTGATTTTTGCTCATTCTCACGTCTCGTTCCAATGAACAATTCATTGTCTCACCATAGAAAAAGCTTTATGAACGACCAAGAATTAACAAGAAGTGCCTATTTAATTTAATACGGTTCCTTTTTTTCAAATGATCTAAAGACAAATATTTCGAAAAATGTTTGCTCAATTCAAACCACATTCGGGTATCCCCTATCCTATTCGTGTAGTAAACAATCCCATGGTTATGTCGTGGTATAATTAAACAATGTACATAAATGATGAAATTTACATTAAACTGTAACATTTATTTCGATTTTATGTTAAGTTTGATATCATTTTAAGTTTAATGATAGAACTCACCAAATACCGAGAGGTGGTTTGAGATATCTCCTCTCAATGGCAGCTTCGAGCGAAAGTAACCTTTGTCTCGCTTGTTCGACGGCGTCAACTTGTTCCATTTCGTTGAGTTTTTCAATCTCCTCAGCCTCTTCGGTGCCCGCTCTCGGTGGCAATTTCCATCCCTTAACTTGCATACTCGCGTTCGCGACTTTATCCTCGAGGGCCTCGACCTGCTCGAGTAATTGTGCATCGACTCTGAGGGCCACTTGCTCACTCCATTCCTCCGGAAGATCCGGTCTCGGTATCGTCGTGGTTTCCGACTCGTCACTCGTCATGGGACCAAGATCCGTCGCTGCTACATTTCCCGGATCAACGTGGATTCTTCCCGTAACAGCAAGAAACGATTCCATCGTTGCCCATGTCGTGCGCTTTAGCTCTTTCTCGCGTACTCCACGAGAATGCAAATGCTCGAGTAACTCCTGGAAAGTGTCGACATCCGTTATCCTCCACCAGCCGTAACGATACTCTGAAAGAATAAGAAATACAAAAATTTTAGGAATCCTTGGGTAGAAATATTTTTAATATTTTCCTGTTCCTCATATTGTTTAAAAAGGAAAGTAATATTCAACATTAAGAAGCCTTTTCGATCGGTTGATCGTCAAAAACAAAAAAACACACACAAATATCAGCAAGATCTTATTTGAAAAGGAGTATAACGATTACACGTGTCGTACCTTTTGGTACAGGTTTGGCCTCGCCAGGTGGTGGTAAGCCATGAATCTTCAAATACTCGAGTTGGGCCGCTTCCTCCTGCGTAAGTATCAGAGGCGCTGGGCTGTCGCATCTGTCGTAATTCGGACTCGCGGGAGGTGGGAAAATCGGTATTCTCAGCTCGGTTGGTTCGGCTATGCCGAAAATTTGCTTGGTACTCGGTCCGGGTGTGTCGCAAGTCTCGCGTGGCAGAATAGAGAACCAATGAGGCTCCGTATTCTCGGCTGTAATTTATCAAAATTATTAAATCATATTATTCATTAAAAGTAAAAAAAAATATATATATATCTCAACAATGTTTTATCAGCGGGATGATAAAGCTGAGTTGTTAAAATCGTAATTCGACATAATAATGAAATAACTCGGGGGGCCAAATAAAATGACTTACCAGAAATGAAACTGCCATTGAGCTCTTTGCCGTTGGGCAAATTATTTATGTGATTGAATTTGTCACCGTTTGGCATAGTCTCGACGATTTTGTCCTCCATTATTTTAATGATAGTTTTCGGTGTCTCGCACTTGATAACATTGTCGATATCCTCGTTCTCTTTCTTCACAATCGTTTCTTCGATTTTGACGTCGACCTCCATAGCCACAACTTCAGTCTCTTGTTTTATTTCCTCCGAGGTGACGTTAGTCTTAGCATCGGTCATCGTGCTATTTTCATTCTCCATTTTAATCTCAACTTTTGGACTCTTCGATTCTTCGATAACGGAATTTTGCAACGATTCCTTTTTACATCGGATTTCCTCAACTTCGTTCTTATTTTTCTCATCGACGGGCTTCGCGTCTTCCTCAGTCTCGCTGGAGTTTAATTTTTTCTCCTCTTTGACTTCGTTCGGTGCTTCGTTCTCGCGATTTTCCGTATCAATAATCTCCACCGAATCGCTCTCATTCTTTACCTCCTCCTCCTCCTCCTCCTCTTCCTCGTCTAGCTCTATCTCTTCGATCGGTCTGTCCTTCCATTTCTCATCGAGTTCAGCCTGTAATTCGAGAATTTCTGGCTCCGCGCTCTCCATTGCCTCGATGAATATTCCACCGGCGCAAGGTAATTCCCAGTAACGCCTCCAATAACGATCTTGACCGAAAACGTGAGCTCTCAACGACTTTGACGATTGATTCAATTTTTGTAACTGTTCCTCCGACTGCTTGAGCAACTTGTCGAGCTTCTTGCCCAGTTCCTCGCCTGACAAATTCTTATCCTCCTCCTGTATGTCGCAGAAACATTTCTTTTTTAAAGATTATTGACAATTCTCCGGTAGAACGTACGTTCCACGAACATATGGCGAGCGCCCGAGACTATTTTTCATCATCGTTCTACCATAATGTTCCTTCCAATTAAAGACACATGATTCTTCATTTGCGCGTTTGCACAAAAAGATTTACTAAAAATCGAATGATTTATATAATTGTCACAAAAAAAATCGAGTAAAATCACAAGATGTTTAGTTTTTCTTCACGTTAAGGTAGTCGTATCGTTGGGAGGAGCGGGGGGAATTAAATTTTATTCCCATTTTTTCTCACATTCCAAATGGACTGAACGTTTAAATCCATTAAGAAAAGTAGTTGCAAATCGAAAAGTAGTTCAAATTGAAGCTACGTAAAGTGTATTCGTTATATAATAAACAAAATCATGAAATTTGTTTCCACAAGATTGTTATAAAAAAACTAATTGAAGCTTCTTTGACATCATATAAAACTGTGTGCAACAGGCTTCATCGACCAAAAAATCAAGATACTCATTGTATAATATCACGATATTGTACACGGGCTCTTATGGGAGGTTACGAAAAATAACGATTTCCAAGAATAAATATCTTGATTTTTGAGTCGATAACGGCCTCTGAAATTTTACACACAGTACATATGACATCAAAGAACGTTTCTGCAAATTTTCAGAAATATTCTGCTATTTAAACGATAGGAGTACCTTAAAGAATGATTTATATGGCGAAAACCAATGAACGTTCTTCTTTTCGTTGCACTTTGGGTGAATTCGGCGATTGTTGACTTACCTCCTCAGGCTGCGTGCCCTCGCTCTCGTTCTCCGACATATCTTCGGTCTCGTCGTGAGTCTCGTCATGAGTATTCGATTCCTCAGGAGTCGGCGTCGTGCCAACTGCCGTTGACGTGGTGTTACCCTCGCTTCCCTCCTCGCCCTCCTTCTTCTCGATCGTAATCGTATCTCCGGTCTTGTTTATTATCACACCAACGGCTTCCATTCTCACTTTTCGGCTGTGCAATTGTCGCAATCTGTAAACAAATTTCACGACATAAATTTATATAAATGGCTAAAAATAATGTTTAAAATCACCAGTAAGATTAATTTCGATTACGATGAATTTTTTTGTTGTTTTCGGTTCGAACAGATTTTAACTAGCGTAGTAAAATCCTCATTAATTTATTTTCAATCGCCAATTAAATTTCAATAACACTACATTTTATCGGAAAGGCAAATTCAAACTTACTTTCTGATCTTGGTGTCGAGAACGAAACGTTCTTTCTTCAATTGGGCAACATTCTCCAGGCTACCCTCGATCTGTCTGATCACAGCCTTGTTTTGCAAAAGCTCGTTGCACAGAAACGCGAGCATCTGAGCTTTATGAGTCGGATTCAGGGCCAAGAACGGTTTGTCGCGCAGTCTCTCGGACATTTTCCACGTCTCGTTGCTGTGCAGATGTTCGTAAAATTGTGCATTTTTGCCGGAACACGACGACGGATAATCACCACCGTTTTGATGATGATCGGCGAATCTCTTGTCTCTCTCGCGTTCAAGACAAACACCCGTGAGTGCTTTTACCTCACCGGTAGCATTTGCGTAAAGATATATACGCAGAACTTCGCTTATGTTGGCGTGCGTTATGTCGGCCTGCCTGAGACTCTGTCCGAGTCCGGTTGTATGTCGTGCTGGTTGGGGAATTCCCGGATCTTCGATCGCGCACACGAGAAGATGCGTCATTACCGAGAGCATCTCCTCCTCGGCCTCCTCGTCGTTGAGCAACGCTAGCTGAAGACTCTTCAAGCTTGGCAGTGATTCCATATCTAAAATTTACAATGTAAACATGTTTTTACCGTTTTTCAGTTAAACTTTGGATATCGATACGTCAATAATTTGAAATGCACGAATTGGCAATGGAGCGATACAATGAAATTTGACATTACAATTGAACTCGATAGTACTTTCGAGGACTTACCGAAGCCTAGGGTTTCTCCGAAATTGTGCAAAAATTCAAAGACCATGACGATATCGGAGAACGCTTGACCGGAGAGTTTCAACGACGGTAATCTCTTAATCTTCGGCAGTGTTTTGTGATCTGTATGTATGTAAGAGAATAATAAATAAATACAAGTAAAATTTTTAATTCATTTGAAATTTTTCATATAGTTACAAACAGTCAAGACCAAATAATGAAACTAACCCGTGAGTTCGGTATCTTCGACGGGTTTTCTTATCTGCTCGACAAGTTCCAATTCCATTTTTCTCTGCTCAGCACGTTTTTCTTTATTCGCTATTCTCTCGGCTCGTGCTTCCAGTCGTTTCCTCTCTCTCTCCTCCATTCGTCGACGATTCTCCAAAGCTCGTACGAGCGCCATATGCTGTCGCCTTCTTTCTCGTTCCTGGATCGAACGCACCATCGCGAATCAATATCGAGTTTAAATCGAATTGAAAATAATAATAATAATAGTGCTTTGCCAGGAATTTGAGGAAACGGGTCGAGGAATTTTTTAGTTCGCCAGGAAGTCTTCTCGCCTCGTTCCCTATCACAACATAATCCGTAAACCCCATTGAACGAGCATTCTTTCGTGACTATTTTCAAAACTCTACGATCGTCCCAAACACCTTTATCTACGGTTACGTTTTTTTTTTAATTTTATTATTCTATGATCATTGATTTATAAAAAAAAAAATAATTTTCCTCCATTTCTTCGTCTTCTTCGTCCTCTTCTTCCCGGACGTGATGCTAAGAGAGATGTGTGTGAACACCGTGCACATTACGTTTCACAAAACCAAAGTACGAACGTCAAGCTAGCCCCAGAGAATGAAATAACTTTCGAGAATCGAATCAAACGTTATGAAAAATCCGCAGATTAGCTATGTTTTGTTTGCGTCGAGAATTTATAGATGAGATGGAGGGAGGAGCTGAAGCGATAGCATAATAAGACAAAAAAATAAGACGCTAAGCGACGAAGGTTTTTCAACATCATCGATAGGACGTCTCGTTAATGGAAAGGAACAAAACAATATTTTCCAAAAAATGTGTTACAAGTGTTAGACCAAAATTGTATTGGGAGGAATTAGGGCGAGTCGTTGTCGAGGAATGTTTCGAGTAATAAACCCGTGTAAAATCATCAACGACGTCGCGTTAGTAAGGAGGACTTTCTTTTTCAATTTTTGTCTGTCCTAGATTTTTTGGGTATGAGACATACCAGCTCGACGGTGTAGAGCATCTCACGCTGCTTGCTGAGCTCCTGCATGTACATCTGCAGCACAAAATACATCCAGTCCACCAGTGCTCAAACCTCAAACTTTCTGTTTCTTCTTCGTAACATACTCACGCATACAAATCGTTAAAAAATAAAAGAATCATCATTCGCTTCTTTTCTACTTCTTCGTGTCATTTTTGCTTCCAGACAATGATTAATTATTTACTAAACTCTTCCTATAAAATCCTGTATCGATTCATCTAATGTTCTCCAATGAGTTGTAAACCGTGAACGGGCACAAAAAAAATAATGTTTACGACACACCAACACGATAAAGTGCGAAACATCATCACATAATTGACGACATAAGCATAAGTATAAGGAAATGAATTCTTGATCGAATAAACAACCAATAAATAAGTCACGTATGTCCTCCTTTTGATATTTGTACGATGCTTGAAGATTATTTAAATGGCTTTACTGATGAATTACTGATGTCAAATATTAAGAGCATCTTAAACAATCGATTATCAAAAATAAAAAAATTAAAATAAATATTATTTTTAAAACATTGCATCTGCCGTGAGCCTGTTAAACGATCGATAATAATGATTTTTTGGACAAAAGCAACAGGTATGCAATAGCTATCTACGACACACTTTAAATCTACCTTGAACCGTCGTAATGGTAAAAACAAATTGATAACCCTAAATGTCAAACTCACCTGTTCCTTCAGCATAACTGCTTGTTGCCTCTTGAGTTCTCGTTCCTGAAACGAAGAAAAATAATAATTAAAATATAACGATAGATTTCTAAAAGATTTAAACAACGACTACTTGATTTTATTAATCGAAAATGCAATAAGTTACCTGTTGCTTTCGTTGCTGCTCTTCCATTCGGATCTTCTCCACTTCCTCTTGTCGTTTTTTCCGGGCCTGCGAATACGTCAAACTCCCGGTAAATCGTATCCCCATTATCCGAATTAGCAACGTGTTCATTATTATGATAGTTTTTTTTAACGTTAACTCAGACGATCGTGGTAAATCATGAGTAAAAGTTATATTTGTGAGATGGAGAAAGCATGGCAATTATCAACCAAGAAAAAAAACCTTTTAAAATTTCCCGACAATCGTCGATTGGTCGAATAAAAGAATTTAAAAAAAGAACAATCTTTGAGATTAAAAGAATATTTAAGGCTCTTGCAGAAATTGTGAACAAAAATGGTTTCAATAAAAATGGATTCTTGCATGTCGATTTACCTGGTTCATACTTGCCACTTCGTTTATGTCGAAGTTTTATTAATATATTCGTAAAAAATTGTGCTGTGTGCCTGGTAAGCTGAAAGCTCGCGCGGAATGCGAGAAGTCGAGAGTTTAGATTCGTGCGGTTCGATCGCGTACTCGAAATGAGGCCTATGCAATAATCCGTAATGTATACATCCGAGAAAAAACAATTTTTCAATTACAGCTAGCTCTTTTATTATCTGTTACTTTTTTCCTTTTTCGTCTGACACATTTATGGCGATTTTTCTTTTCTTTTTATTAAAACTTTCCTAGCCACTCACGAAGCTTCATGTAATAGGTAAAGCAACTATTATAGTTTCACGAGTGAAACGGAAGCGAAGAAAAGAAAAAAAAATAAATAAAGCTCTACTCTAGGAACAAATGTCGATTTTCTTCGATTTTTCTTTTAATCCATTTAATCTTGGGCAATTGTCATTAAAAATCATAAGATCCTGTTACTCAAAAGTTCGGAAGGAAAATTTAAGCAACACTACTCTGATGTCAGGAAAACAAATATATTCAAAGGTGATGCGATGAGAAAATGATAATAAAATCGACAATTACATCGTCACGAAAGAACCGTACGTTCGCTATTTCGTGAAAAACAAAGTTTGAGATTAAATCTTGACGCGAATTTCGCTCACGAGTGTCGTACAACATTGAAATTAATTACATAGATACAAAAGAAGACACTCAATTTATTGAAAAACAAAAGAAACGAGACGAATGGTAGACCTTCGACAGTGGCATGCAATGTCATAAGGTTCACAAAGTAAAATTGAAAACGAGCGTGTTCTTATTCACTCCTCCATTAATGGAAAGGCTAAGCGAAGAAAAAAGCGTAGACCAACATTTGGATAGAATAAATTGTTGAATATCGATAATGAATTAAAAAACGGATCATTTTCAATAAAGAATAATGATAACAACAAAAGTATGAATATTAAAGAGCAAAATGTGAGGGAACAAACGTGGGGTATGTTTGACAAAATATATTGAGATTTTCTACGGGCTATATCCAACACTGAAACACGAAGAAAGTTTGAATAACAATGATAATAATAATAATAAGAATTATAAGAATAGTAATAATAACAATAATAATAATAATAAGAAGAAGAAAAAGATGAAGAAGAAGAAGAAGAAGAAGAAGAATGAATAATCGTATGTAGCGAAGAGCAGCATGCGAGGGCCAAGCAATGTTCGCCAGGTGTATGCACATTATATAAAGTGAGAATATATGATCGCTTAAGCATAGAAAAGATTGATTTGTATTTTTTTTGTTTACACATGATAGAAAAGAGAGTAAATATAGTCAGATCAATCATGAAGATACATTAATAATTACATAAATTTTATAGACGTATAGATCGTTTGAAGAAGAATAATATATCAATAAAAAACGTCAACGCGATAGTGAAAAAACAATTTTTTGGTATAATATATTCAGGTGACAAAATAACAAGTATATCGCGATTAATATACGTCAAATATCGATACAAAAAATATAGAATATATACATACATATATATATATATATATATCTATGTATATATTGTATACACAATACGTATATGTAATTCGTATACTTGTCAGGTCGTTTTGTCAAAGAGATATACTTTTAAAAAACATTTGCATGCTGGATAATCATTGTTAATATTAATAAGCTAGCTGTTATATATAGTGACAGGAGAAGCTAGGCACAGGATAGTATTGCGGCAAATGGTATTTATTTATTTATTTTTATGTATATATATGAATATATATATATATATATATCCAATTAAATAAATATATATGCATATATATCCGTGGCTAAACCTATGTAGTGAGGTCAGCCGTTTTCATTTAAATCATCTGGACAAATTTATCTCATTTTTCTACATATATAGGCGTTTTCTTTTTATACTTTCTTTCTCTATACTTTCTCTCCCTCTGTATGCATTTGCCACCCCCTACGGATTTGTCTCATTACTCACGGGAGAGCAGCTTTTAGAGCGCGACTTCGAGCTGCACGATATAAATTATCGACATCCCCATTTCTTTTTCTCTTTACTTTTCGTTCGAAGATTTTGTTTCTCATTTTTTGTTTGTCCTTTTCTTTCGTTCTCAAGGACGTCAAAAGCTTCGGGTGTTGTGTGTGGTGTGTGCGTATGTGTATTTGTTGCCGATATTCATCCGAGAGTTGTATCTCATCATTTTGGAAGCTTCTTGGGGGCAGAGGGGCGGGAAATTGACTAAATCACCACGACCGTCTCGTGATATATTGACAATGAAAACAATTTTTTTTAATTTATATGGAACAATTCATTTGTCGTTAACAATGCCAAATAAATATTTTTCGTCTACCCTCGACCATATATGTTTTCACGATTTTCGACGAGAAGAGTGACAATGCGTGACAAAGTGTCTTTCTTCTCGTTGATCATCATCTCTCGTCCCACCGACAATTCGTTCCTGCCTCTACTTTTGTAAAGACAGATTTTTGTTTGCTTTTTCAGGATTTCCGTCATCGAGGAATTTTAGAATCGTCGAGCGTTGTTTTCGTTACTTTTTCTGTCTGTGTTTTTTTTTTTTTTACTTTGTTTCATTTTTTTTTTGCTTTAACGAGGATCTTTGGGAGGACGTTTTATCGATGGTCAGGCTCGGGGGGATAACGACATCTTACCTCCAGCAGTTCCTGATTTTGCGTTTGGGTCTGGGCCTGCTGGGTGTTGTTCTCCTGGTGTTGTTGTTGTTGTTGTTGTTGTGGTTGTTGTTGTTGTTGTTGTAGTTGTTGATGTTGATGTTGATGATGTGGTGGCTGTTGGTGCGGTTGTTGCGGTTGTTGATGTACGATCATTGTCGCTGGTGAGGTGGCGGTGCCAACAGTCGTATTAGCCACGCCGGTCAGTTCAAGCGGTGCTGCCGTACAAGCAATCGATGCTGACGAGATGGCGCCACTGACGAGAACGGACGGTGGCGACGTCGACGGTGGCGTCGGTAAAGCTATCGTCGCGATCGTTGGCGTCATTAATTGCGATAACGAGGGTGCCAGAGACTGCGCTGGATTGGTAATCGAGGTCTGATTAACCGACATCGTGACAACGCTCGATTTTTTTGTCTGCATTACATCGCCGTCCCCGATGTGCTCGGTCGTCTGCATAATGTCGCGATTTCTCCAACTCTCGGCGATGCTGACTCGATTTTTCCATATCGTTGCAACGGTACTGCTCGCCAAACCGAGCTCGCGTGCCACGTCGCTCTTGCTCTTGCCCCTCTCGATCTCTTGAATTATCTTCATCTTCTGCTTGATCGTGAAAGCCAGCCTCTTACGACCCTGCGTCATTCGATTTTTGTGTTTTGTTTTTTGTTCTGTTGCGTTTCCAGCCCATGCAGCCAGATCAATCCCAATTATGGTTCTAGATATACGGTTTCGTGTGGGTTTTTTTTGTTTCTAATTCCCAGACGAACTGGGACTCGGGTCTTGTCGCGAGGATCTGTTTCTTTTTTCATATGTTCTTTTTTGTAAATACACAGTGTCTTTTATAGATTATATATATATATATATATTTCCTTTTCTCTCTCTCTCTCTCCCTTCCCCTCTCTCTCTTTCTCTCCCACCCTCTCTCTCTCTCTTTTTCGCTTTATTTATGGCTTGTTTTTTTTCTTCTTCTAATTGGTCTATCTATTTGATTATTGTGTATTGGATTTTTGTTCGGGAGATGTGAATTTGTTTTTAATTTGTTTATATTTCTATCGTGCGAGCGGAAGTTGTGCGGGTCGACTTGGGCTTGGCTTTGTGTTTATGTATATGTGTATGTGTGTGCGCGTGTGTGTGTTTGTGTATATGCGAGCATGTTTTGTGATTCTAATATCTATTTTTGCAATGACGGGATTTTTGCCGATGGAAACTCGAGGGAGGTTGGTTGTTACCGAAAAGAAAAAGAAAATGCACTGCGATTCGCGGGAAAACGACGATTCATTTTTCCCTAGAGTTCGTAACGAATTTATAAGGCATCGAAAATGGGCAAAATCCATATACATAATTATTCGATCGACCGATTATCACCGACTTGTCAATTAGATTAATTGATATTTATTAATTCGTTCAATTGCCCATTTCGGGAATTTGGCCTCTCGCTAATCGTCATAATTGGGATATTATTTTACATGCTGGATTCTTATAAAAATTTCAAATACTGCCAACTGGATAAAAACAACTTTGATGAATAATCCAACTCTTCTCTGGTACCTTCGTTGCTCTCGATCCATCTTCTTATTTTCAATTTAAGACGTTTCAATTAAAATATAACAAACAACGTAATCCTTCGAGCATATCTCAGATTAAAATGGTAAAAATCTAGAACGAGAAAATAATTTACAACGAAAAAAAAACAAAAAAATACTGCGGATATGAAAATAAACGGTGACCCTAAAAAAATTTTCAGGAAGAACAGAAACAATAATAACTCGAATGTACCTAGGAGTACAAAAATAAAAATAATGAAAAGCCGCGAATATGATCGAGATAAAGGTACGAGGGTAGTGAGAGAAAGAAAGAATGATAAGAGAGGGAGAAAGGGACGTCGAGGCAACGAGGTGAAGAAGAGGGACGGTAGAAAAGAGTTTATTGATCTGTTGGACAATTCGAGAGCCACGAGAGAGCTGAACACACACCAAAGACGTTTTGCTCATTCTCCTCCTGCCTTCGGTCTCGAACCGGCGCGGATTTACGCACATACACACACGCGCATACATACACATATAAATGAAAAAAAAGAAAAAGAAAAAAGAAAAGTTCTTTCCTCTAATATTCTATCGAAGCTTCCGGTTCTACTGTCCCCACGATAGGAAACCAATCATCGAGATCCGTATTCGACTTGCCTCGTGGATATATGTATGCGATATAGTATTTAATACGACCGTATATATCTCTACACGTAATGTGATAAAGTATTGACTGTATATTAGGGATATCGTTCCATCTCGGTCCCTCAAAAAATACTTGAAAAAATATCAAACGATCCGATGATACGAATACAACAATTATAAACAAGTAGCGATAAAAGTAATCATGAAAAAAATAGAAAATGTTATCTTCGACACGAAAACATTGTTTCTTAATATATTCGAGTTACGTTAAAGAAACTGTTTTTCCTTAACCAGGATTCGATCGAGGACGATCGTATCGAGCATGAAACCGATAATATTCCAGCGAGATCATATTACGGGATTCTTAGTACATTGAAAAATCTATAATCCAACTTTATACAACGTCATGTTTACTTTTCTTTTTGTATTTTTCTTAGCGTTTTGTCGAGCGTTTGCTATAATTATCTTTTCTCGTAAGCCGTGAAGATCCAAAAACTTTCTTTTGGTCAAACTTATAAAGACTTTGCTATCGTGCAAAAATAGTTTACTCGATGAATAACTTATCGGCAAAGAAATCAGGATTTTTTTATTCGTAAAACACTTGGCTGGTAATTATGTACAATTGTTGCATTCGTATCATCTCATTGTAAGAAATTACTTCATACGTATTTTTTGATGACTAAAAAGGCGTACAGTGTCCCATACATTGTCATATATACATATATGTATACGATATACAGTAATATATAAATGTATATAATATCGAAAATAGATATACAAACAAATGTATATAAAGTGAGATGCATTAGCACACGTTTCTGTCTATTGACAACGTTGGATATTTCAATGTACAAATTGGGTGATGGGGGGGGGGCGGCTCAGGTAGAACAAACGAAATCGTAAGAACAAAATGATGGAAAAAAAATAAACCAATAAAAGTAAATATACATATTTATACAGTAATGCCGTGGGAGAGAAAGAGAGAAAGATAGAAGAAAGATGAAGGAGGGCATGCTGGGCTCTCCTGTCACTATCACTAGCGTCACTGGTCAGTGGGTGTCTCGTGTCCATGATTTCTTTTTCCGGGGTGCTCGTTAAAAGGTACAAAAAGATGAGATTGGACGACGGGATGGAGAATCGGATGCTCAATTTTTTTTTTTGGGTGTAGGCAGTGAAGGTGTGCGAGTTAAATATTATATATGTATATGAATAAAATTTATATACATATAGATATATTCGTATGAACGTCTATTTGTTATAAAGGATAATATATATGTATGTATGTATAGTTAAATATTAATCCATATATACATATATATTGCGTTGAATATATACGCATATAATGTTGTATGTATAAAATACGGCACACACAGAGAGCATGCGACACGCACGGCAGGTGGACAAAATACAAAATGGTAATATAGGTATCCCAAATAGAAAGAAAAGTATATATAAGTTCGTTAGATATATATATATATATATGTGTGTATATATACATACACATATATATGTATATTATAAACACACACACCCACACATATACATACATACACGTATATATATGTAATGTGAATGAAACAACGAGGTATTTCGAGAGAAAAAAATTATTGGTGCGTTTTTGGCGTTTTTAGTACACACACACACATGAGTCGATGTAATTTGTTTTTTCTTTGCTGTTGTATTTCTTTTGTTCTTTGGAAAAGCAATTTCGTGTTTTGTCACTCACCTCGAGAAGCTGCTGATTTCTTATCTCACGTTCTCGTCTCACGGCCTCCTGACGTTCCGTTTTCTCCTGCTCTTTTATCAGTCTGGGGAAGAAAACGTAAAACGTTCCGGGTAAAAAGGAAATTATAATCAAATATAAAAAAAAAAAAAACAAATTATTCCGTATATTTTTGTGGGTTGTTTTTCGTTATTTGTTTTCTGACCTGGCTTGCTCTTTGTGTCTCTGAGCTTCCTCCTTGGCCAGTTTCTTTGCATAAGCGAGCTTGTCCCTCTCGTACTGATTGTTCCCTCTTACGTCTCTGAAAGCACCGGCAGCACGGAGCTCCTCGAGTCTTCCCGCTACTTCCTGTGCGCCGAGTCTTACGAATTCGGCCTCGGCGAAACCCATCGTGTGTTGCAAGAATTCACCGACGAATGGTCTCGACGAAAACGAAAAATTCGCTGTCGTTAGCTCAGCCGGATTTTGTTGCTCCAGAAACTGAAAGGAATAATAATAATAATGATTGAGCGACGAATTAACGAGAAACTCTGAAGAATATTTATGAGCTGTAATCAATAAGATTCGCTACAATGTACAGAGTCAATGATTAGGACGATCAACTTTCATTTGTGGATCAATCAATTATTTAATTATTAGTTCCGTATATCGATATCTATCGATTTGATTTGTTTCGATAATTCTTACCTTCAAAAGATCGGGGCTGGTTCTGAAAGTTTTACCGCAAGGGCTGTAGTAAGATACGTCGCCCTTGATCACACCAGTTTTTCCAAGACCCTTTATAACGGTCTCTCTCTTCCAGCCACGATCAAGCGGAACCTGAAGATCCTTGTCGCTGGGATTAAGCTTTCTTCTCTTAGCGCTCGGTGTACCCTCGGCATTGTCCTCGTCAGTGTCAGTAACAACGTCCGTATTGCTTCCGCTCTCGCTCGTGACGTCCATGTTGCTCTCCTCGCCCGATGCTTCCAAAAGCTTGTTCTTCATTTTCTCCTGTAACGAACGCTACATTTGGGAAGCGTGACTTTTAGTGTGAAATCATAAGAAAAAAATAAAGAAAATATATGAAAATGAAAGTAAAGGTATTTAAAAAAAAAAAAACTCGAACCATCGATAGCTCCTCTCGTACGGGGACAACGTTTTTGTAGCTTCTCGGGAAAGCGACGATTAATATCAGAATCTCGATAAGGACGTTGATGTACGCGAGGATTAAAGTCATCCGTTGGGAATAAAGCAAAATAAGGGAAAAAGAAAAGAAGCTCGACGAGAAAAAAACAATTGACATGTGAGACGGAGAAGATCGATAAAATAAACGAGAGATAAAATTTGTAGTATCGGTAATATAGAGCATAAGCTATATTTTTTGTATTACTTTTGCTCCGTTAATCGAGGAATTTTCTACTCGACTTTGTCCTCGTGTACTTCACAATCGTTGAAACCTTGCAACGCACTGTAATTGATTTATCTATTCTTTATTGTTTTTTTTTGTATTCGCAAAGTCATCGTAATAAATCAAGACACCATTGTCAAATTTATCCTAAGACTTTTTCAAAACACTACAAATAGGTCGAAAATCGGTCGAGCGACAGCAAATATTTTTTTGGGACTCTTCAAACGTTACATTTCGAGACTTTTCGTCTCGAAATTGTGATCGAAAATGGAAAAATGTTGAATTCGGGTCTAAAGTTGTTAGTCGCGTTTTTTAAAATAGAAACGACCCGTCCGTCTCGTTTCTATTACCTGATTCTTCTCATCGACCTGTCCGGTCGCCGAAGCGTGCAACTGTGCCGCGAGTATGTTCGATCTCAGCAACGAAACTTGATGAGACAACGGTACATTAGGATCCAAGGTGGGCGTTGGTTTTATTCCTAATGCCCTGCTCTGCGCGAGCAACGAAGCCACAGTGTTTTTCTTCGGTTTCGAGACACCACGACCAAGATTTCTGGGTCTCCCGTCCTTGTGATGAGTGGTCGTGCTCTCACTCTCCTCACTTCCGCTACTGGGCCTTTGCGGTGAATCGGCAGCCGCAAACAGCTGAGCCAACGATGGACTCGGCGAGGCCGGGACCGGCACGGAATTTTGCGGTACCCTTCTCGGTTTCGGACCAGGCTTTCTTCGAGCTAAAACAAATATATACGAACAAGTTTTTAAAAAAAATACAAAATTTTCATAAATTGTTCTGTTTTCTTTTCATCTTTTTCTCAATATATCTCCAAAATGTATCTTCTTTTCGTAATTGCACAGGTCCAGGAATTATTTTACTATCTGAATCGAAGAGCATAAAATTGAACGTGGGGAAAAAGTGAAATAAAAATTGGTTTTTAATTTTAAATTCCTCTATTTGAAAGTGTCAAGTTCGTTCGTTCGTTGTTGTTCAACTCACAAGTCCTATCCGAGGTGAGTAGCGAGTGGCTGAGATTGCTCAGTTGACTGAGTGGTTGACTTCCGGGTATCGGCGAATTGCTGCTCGTCGATGCCGGTTTAAGGGACAAATTGAGAGGTGCGTCAGAGTCATTTGCATTGCCGGAGCTGCTGGTATTGCAGGTCGTGTATATCGGCGGTGCCGATAATACCGAGCCGTTTGTCGAGTGTGCCGGTAATTTTATCACTTCGACACGATCGATCGAATCCCTGTAATCGTTCGTCTCGTTCTGTACACCCGATGTACGATTGTACTTTCGCGGCTCCATCATCATTGAGGTTGTCGTCGTGTTGGTCTGATGAGCGCTCATCGTTTGTATCGGGGGTGCGTGCACGCTCACGCTCGGCGAATCCAACGATATCGTTTTCTTTCGTCCGCGATTCGTCGTACCCGGAATTTTTGGACCTACTATACTCGACGTGTATTTTATTATCTCCGTGTCAGGAGGCAAACGTACCCCGCCCAATATACTGCTCGGATCGCTGAAATGTCGAAAAAAATAATAAATCATTTCAATATTCAAATTAAAGTCTAGTAAATAATAATTTTATACATAATTTATAATATTATCTTCTATCGGAATAATTCAGCATAATTATTCCAGAAAAACAAAAATCCCCTCATTATCATTAATTGCGAAGGAATATTTATTCATTAGCGTAGAAAATAAAAATTTCTTGTTCTTTTTTCCCCGCGGTGAAGTAAATTTTTAATTCCTGTTAAATGCGAGCTCGTGTGTTGTAATCACCTTCCTTCCTTGATAGGGCTAGTGCTGCATAGCGGCATGTAAATAATTTGCGATCTCAGTAAGATTTCGAAAAAACGAAAAAATTCGATGAATTTTATTACAGCGAAAAAGAAAAAAGTGTGCGTGTTGTTTTTTTGTCATTATTACCTGACGACATTTTGCGATTGAGAGGTTGGCGTGCTGTTGCAGCTACTGCTCGCCGAGGTACTGTGATGGGTCGAGGTTGTAATGGGAGCCTGGCTAACGGCTAAGCTGCTCGTGTGACTACTCGGAATTGCCGAATTACTACTGCTCGTCGACGTCTTATGACTCTTGCTTGACTTAGCTGTTGGTTGATAAATCAAATTATCGTTACGCCAAGTAGAAACAAAAATAGAAGAAGAAAAAAGAATCCGTCTCGCACCGCATCGACTGTCGCTTGGTCCGTCTGCTTTGAAACACTACGGTTCGAGCCAAAAACATCATTTTTTACATTCTAATAATTAATATTGATTTAAATAAAAGCTCGAATATTTTATTTTCAATATCGAATATATTCACAGTCTTTTCAAGATTTTGTGACATTACTTTTGTTGCCTTATTTTGTTAAAATTTAAAAACCAATCGACGAATAGTCGAAGAGCGAGACTGATTTTTTTGTTCATAATTTCATCAAATGAATGAACGATTCGCACAGTCGATAACACTCGATCACTTACACTTACTGGACTTGTGGGACGATAAGGACGGTGGATTAAGTAACGAGGTGGGATAAGGTGGCAAAAGGCTCTCGGCACCGGGTGGGAAACCCGGTAGACCCGTGCTTCCCTGTATCCTCGCGAGATAGTCCTGCGCCGCGAGATGCGAGGCCATTGTCCACCATGCTGCGCTCGCAGGATTTATACCTAGGGATTGAAAGATAAATAAATAAATAAATATATAATATAATACGCGTCAATAAAAATCAACTTCTTAATATTCATAATTATATTATCAATAACAATAATCAATAATTGTATCGTGATGCGATGAATTAATTCGCTCAATTGACACAAATAATTACAATTGTGTTATATTTAATTTATTAATATTTTCAATAAATTCAAAACATCGCCGATATATTCCATTTTATTCCAAAAAGTCAATCAATCGCCACTTTATTTGTATCCTCGTGCGAGAGGTTGGTCATACGCGTATACGACACTCCAACGTAGATGTATTCTCCCGAAGCTGGACGGCGCGAACAATAGAAATCACAGACGACATATATGTGAATCGAAAGAATCGAATTTCACCGATGTATCAAATTTATGGTCAGATCGTTTCATAGTAGATCGTATTTTCGCGGTGTTTCGGCATGAAACCGAATACAAAGAAGACGAGAGTTCAAAAGCAGTTCGTCGCTCGATCAATGAATTTTCATTGATGATTTGACCTTTACTTATCAGTAAACATATTCGAAAGAACAATTTAATGAAATTCGTGAAAAGATTGGAGAGAAAAAAAAGTTATTTTTCTTTAATCGTTATCTTTTACTCGTTAATAATAATACCATAGGCCAAGGGAATATAAAATCAATTTTGTTCGATTAATTATTCGGACTGATAATTCATTAACGATATAATAGTGATAATATAATAACCTAGACTCGCAGCTTGGCTCGCGGCCACGCTGAGGGTGCCAAGGCTTCCATGGGTGTACGGTGGTGGTGGTGGTGGCGCCGAGGCCGGTGTGTGCCCACCGAAGCCCGGTGCCGTACCACCGCGGCCCAATATCGCGTACGCTGAGGGTAAGTGATGAGCGCCCAGGCCATAACCTCCGGGCATACCACCGAATATCGACGATGCTGCACTGTCACCCCTCGGCCAATAAGCTGTTAACAAAATAATCAAATGAAATTATAAATTATTTTATTTTTCATTCGTTCTTTTTAACCCCGGACGACATTCTTCCCCTCTTCTCATATTTTCATCCACGATAACTTTTTCACTTCTTTCTACCCCTTTCCCACCCCAAACCCTCGCCTATCTTAATTTTCGCAAAGTTGTACGACACGACCGATTACATTTTTCAATACTATAATAATTTTAAAAAAAAAATTATATATCTTTAGTCACAAAAATAACGATTTTAAAGATTTTTTGCGAAAGATGGGGGAAGAATAGAAAATGTAAGAAGTTTATTTATTAGTGATTTTCAAATTTTGTATCTCGTACACTTTTTTCTTACAACCAATTTTATTGCCCCAGTAATAATAATAATAATAATAAATGGCCATTGACTCGGTCCATCTTTTATCTTTCTCCTCCCTTTTTCTTTCACGTTGTATAAATTACGTTATAACAGTCGTCGTTGTTTATTATACATATGTACAACGAAGAAGTGCCGAGAAAGAACTGTTGGCGTTCGCTCGTGCGCGCTCAACGACGTCCGCTCACGTCGACGTGTATACTTATGTATATTATACCGTTGATTTCCGACGCGGCAGCGCGCGAGCAAACGCGGCTTCGGCCTTGGTCAAGGCCGCGTGGCATTGAGATATCCCCCCCCCCCATCCCTCCCGAAGCTTCACTATTTAATTTATACCGGACGTCGAACCTTGAACTTGATTCGAGTTAAGAAAAGGAGGAAAAAAAATGTATCAAGATCGAACGGAAATCGAGAGAGAGAAAAAAAAAGTCTTCGCGAACGATATGTTATCTTGTAAATTAATCGATTAAAAAAGAAAAAAAAAAGAAAAAATAAACGAATATGATTGTAAACGTATATTTTTAAAGCTTGTTTTCTTCTTCGATTATAATTTATCAATTTGTCATTCCACTGATTATGAATTAATCCGATATTTCATAAGCTGGTACAACGTTGATAAAAAATCATTGATACATTTTTACGGGAGATTGGCGTGGAGAATGAAAGAACGGGGAGGGTGATTGGGCATGCATAAAATCGGACGAGGGGGAAAAGAGAAAATTGTACCGAGAATCCCGAGAGTGTGCCGAGAGTAAAAGCTTCGCGCAGGGGCTCGCGCGGTCAACGACGATTCTATATCTATATGTACAACATGTACATACATACATAGATCTATTATATACATATATAGAGCGAGGGTTCTCGTCAACGTTAGGGAGGTTCGTTGTAACTATACATACGTATATGTATATATATAGATGTGAATATAGGTGGGACGCTGACGAGGGGGAATTCTCGACGAAGAAGAACGCAAGCTCGGGAATGGAATAGGTGAGTGGGAAAAGTGCACGCGCGTAGGTACATCGATTCGTTTTCTATCCTATGTACAGAATATATATATATACATATATATATAGACGTATACGTAAAGCCTAATTGTAAACGCGAAGTGTATTAAGGGGTGGTTACGCGTGGACAGGACTTGGCAACCCTAACGATATTTAATCGTTCGAACGCGTAGAGATTCATCCGTTGAAGCCTGAATACGAGGGAAGAAGGGAGACTACAAAGGGTTGGAGAAAAGAAGAACAAAAATGGGATAAGGGGAGACGCGGGTTGGACGCATGTCGAGGAAAAGATCGATAACTGGGTCACAAGGCTGATTAGTCCCAAAGTTCCGACGTTTTCCGAAAATTAATTCTCGAAATAATGTTTTATTTAGATCGTTATGATAATTCGTTTATCGGAGAATTATTACCGAAAATTGATGAAAATAATTACGCGTGTGGAAATAAAGAATGTTTTTTTTTTGTTTTTTTTTTGTTTTAATAATTAAAAAACGTGTCTCGTCAACGAATTGATGAATGAGAGGTAACGTATTGGATTTTGTCTCGTCTCGATTGTTCGGAATTACCCATTGATGCCCAGATAAATCTCTTTGTGCTTATCCATGAGGCATTATGACAAACGAGAGTGAAGGAGAAATTGCTATTTCTGCGACGAAGGGTGACGGTTGGTGGCCGAGGGTGGAGACGGAATGGCCGTATTATTAAATCGATCGGTTGGCTCTGCGGCTACACTAGGATAGCTATATAGATAACGATGTTCCGGAGCCACCAGAGAACGAGAGAGAGAGAGAGAGAGAGAGAGAGAGAGAGAGAGAGAGAGAGAGAGAGAGAGAGAGAGAGAGAGAGAGAGAGAGAGAGAGAGAGAGAGAGAGAGAAGAGAGAGAGAGAGAGAGAGAGAGAGAGAGAGAGAGAGAGAGAGAGAGAGAGAGAGAGAGAGAGAGAGAGAGAGAGAGAGAGAGAGAGGCCTCCACAGCAACAAAAACTCGATAGTAACCCACCCTGGAGAGTTCACGACAATCTCTTCATTTTTACTATCGTCCCATGCCAATTCTTGAAAACGAAATAAAATTCATTCGTTTTTTTTTCGTACGAAACATCATCAGTACCAGCATCTATCAGTATTATATATCTATTTCAATCATCTTCCACCACGAAAGTGACGATTTAGATTTTTTTCGTTTTTTAATGTTGGTTTTTGCTGAAAAATTCAATTTTAATAATTCACTGATAGAAATAAAGTAGAAATTTGATTGATTTTTGATCGCGAGTAAAAGATAAGTTGGAAAGACGAATGACAATATAAAAAAAACTTGAATGATGTTTCTTTCTTTCCAATTGAATTAAACATAATTAAATGCAGGAAATAATGATTTAAAAAAATCATAATAGAAATCTACTAGGTACGATTAAAACGATAACAACCCAAAATGATAATGTAACGAGCATGATCGACCGAGGGGCTCGTTGAAAAAAAGTCTCATTACATCGCTTCTAAATTACAGCCCCCTGGCTCGCTATAAATTCTGAAAGATTCGCGTCTGGTCTCGTCATAAACGCTTTTGACCGAGTGCAACGTTGCTTCCCGACTATACACAAATACACACGACGAAGAGAGTCTATTTTCTTCGGAGACACGTGAGAGGAAAATAGCTCGGAGATGCGAGAAGACCAACGGCGAGTGCGAGACACACACGTGCTCGCTGAGAAAGATAGAGAGAGGAACCCACACACACACAAACAGAGGGAGAGAAAGAGAGAGCAAAAAAGCAACGCAAAGCCGAGAATAATATTCTTCAGACTGGTGGAAGCTGTACGATGTATACCGAGAAGAAAGAGCAGAGCTTTCACCCACGTGAAAAAAAATTAATGAAACGACGAACAAATTAATATCAAGAAAGGAGCAACGTAGAAGCTTGGAAATTCAACGACATAAACAACGAAGAAACCCACCTATGTGCGACAATTTTCAAACCAGCATTTAATAACACGAAGACTAAGCTTTTTAGACAATGAAGCAAACATTTTATTTTCGTAACATTTGATTATAAACCATTTTTTCTTCTTCTTTTTGTTCATATAAATTTAAAAAATGGTATGTGTAAAACAAGATTCGTGCTCGATATTATCGAGAGCGAAATTCTTAAAAATATATAATTGGTCATTTAAAAGAAGAAGGATTATAAATACGAGTTGGTCGAGTTTGAGAAAAATGTACGATAGGATTAGAAAATAATTTTACGGCTTGGTCCAGGGTAGTTCCTGGACAACGAAAGAGCGAACCCAGCGATCGGAATTTCGATCGGACACTACTGTCCGTCGGCTCGTCCCTCCGTCGTCAGATACGAGCGAGACGGAGAAGGAAAGAGATAAACTCTCGTGGAACCTCCATTCTGGCACTACTCCAAATCGGTTTAATTTGGTTTACACGAGGAAGTGTCGTACGTTTCTTGCCGGGTGCCGATGGCACTTGGCGTGTCTCGCGTCCCGAGAAATCACGGAAAACGTATAAGCGCAAAGGGTGGCTAGCAATGTTGGCGAGGGCGGAGGGATTGCTTTCTCCGTAAGACTCTCGCAACGTTTTCATTCTCGTAGAAAATTCACGACCGTGATTAAAAATAATACGAGATAAACTTGTCGTTTGATTACTTTCGTTTATTATTTCGCACGCGACGCGTCTATGAAAACTTTAATAATTTGATGTTGTAAGTTTTATTTTATTTTTATTTTTTTTTAATTGGAATGTGAATTTATTTTTACAAATTATTACGTTAATTATATTGATTCGATTCGGTTGTTTGGAAGTTACATTTATTAAAAAGAGAAACCATTCGACGAAGGTCGGAAATTATAACGAATGAAAATCGTTGAAATTCGTAAATAATATAAACGCGAGGATTCTGTCGATTACTTTCTCATTTCGATATCGATACAAATTTCATGATTATTTCGCCGAAATATGTTTGAACATATTATCGTATTTACTCTCGAAATAGTGGAGCAAAATTTGATTAGGCTCTGTCACGGTTTGGGAGAGATTGTATAGTAAAATTGGCAAACAACATCGATCAGTTGAACAGAGCTGAGCCGATGGCGGCCATATTTTGTCCTACGGACAGTCAGGAATAGATACGTAGTCGATACCAATAAAATGTTGTGCGAGTGTAAATTGCGGATTTACATATATTACGTATAAATTTAATTTCAATTAAACTTATGGGATAATTCGATTGATCACTAAATTTGTTTGCGACGTTCGACTCTATTTTGATCGAGGGATCTTTATTCAAAATTGCAGTAATATACGATATCGTGAACGAAAAAATTTGCTTACGAAAGTGGCGGACAACAATTTGCCTCGGTAATTTATTTCGCTATCATTCTTTTTTTTCCGACAACGAAGAAACCGTAAGTAGTTTGTTCGTTGGTTGAGTTTGTGGAATTTCGCAGGGTTAACCCACAGTAAGAAGGATATAGATAAAGCATTAGAGCGGTTTGAAAAATATATTTTTTCGATTCCGCTTTTGATCAAAATTCTTGGATATTGTTCATCGAAAAATAGCTCACCCGAAGGTCGAGGAAGATTTACCATTTTTTTAAACTAGTATTAGCCCATAAAAATGGAAATACGTAACGAGGTTATTTTCTTGAATTGCAAACGGTAAAAACACTAAACTTTCATCATCGAGATATCAGGCTTGATTAATTGAAAAATCTGTTTCGAAGAGCAAAAACACCATGGATGTCATTTTCTTTGTTGTTGAAATTTTTACGAAGTTTTTTTTGTAAAATCCTGCGAGAAATTAACGAGAATACGGCATAAGAATAAAAATCAATGGAGGTTGGAGCTTAATAGTTGGCGGGCGGCCCAAATACGCAATGGAATAATGATCGACAATGGGAGATCATAATTATTATACACCTAACAGCAAAGTGCGTGACAAAATTTAATCGCAATCTTGACGAAAAATAATTTTTCTGAACGAACGTGTATATTTCATAAAGGCTATCATATTTATCGAATTGTCGATGCGGTGATCGCTCAGCCGTGCGCTGGTTCACGCTTCGCTAATTCGTTACCTCCTCGTAGCGGTTCTCAAATAAATCTCAAAGAAATTACAACGTGTTGCGCGAGAAATAGCAAATTTCTTGCACAAAAACCTACAAACAAAATTCACGTATTCTCGCCAAAAATATTTTCTAGATATCTCCGACAGTAAGAAAAAACAATGACCGATCGATAATGCCCCTATTTCTGAAAAGTATTGATATTAATTGTAAATTAAAAATAAAGGGAGAAAAAGAAACAAAAACAAAAACAAAATTCATAGTGGAACCAACAAGAAAATGTTCAGCAGTTTCCGGTGTCCGGTATCGCGGTTTATGGGTGGTATTTATAGTAGTAGGCACGAACAACCAACATTCCAAAAAATATATGTCGGATATGTAGTAGATATTGGGGAAGAGCGCGGAGTGTTGGATGAAGAACGAGGTGGGGAAACTGCCGCAGCAGCCGTGGAGTGGAGGCGGCGAAGAGCGGAATAGGAGTAGACGAAGGGTCGGGGTGGAGGGTGGAAGGGGGGGGGGATTGTGGTGGCAATCAATAAATATACAGAACCGAGCGGAGAGAGAGAGAGAGAGAGAGAGAGAGAGAGAGGAGAACTGATTCACGTCGACTCACTGCTCGTCCGTCCGTTCGTTCGTTCGTCCGTTCGTCCGTCCGTCCGTATACGTACCATCCGTGAATTCTATCCTTGTCTCTTGCTCTGGTTCTGTCGCGTTGCATCCCCTCCCGCCCGGCCCCTCAGAAGAGCAAAACGTGTGGCCGGGACTATGTACGCGACCCGACGGTGACCCGAGAGGCGGAAACCCCAGTAGAGATAGACGGTGAAAGGAGACAGAACAAGAGAGACGGAGAGCGAGAGAGAGAGAGAGAGAGAGAGAGAGAGAGAGAGAGAGAGAGAGAGAGAGAGAGAGAGAGAGAGAGAGAGAGAGAGAGAGAGAGAGAGAGAGAGAGAGAGAGAGAGAGAGAGAGAGAGAGAGCGAGAGAGAGAGAGAGAGAGAAATGGAGGAAACGCTAGAGAAAAGCGGAGTCGAATGGGAGAAAGAGAGGGGTTGTTTCGCGTTGGAGGGGCAAAAGGGAATGCGAAACATCCGAGATGAGATGGATAGAAGCTCAGAAGGGTAAAGGAGATAGAGATATGAGTGCGAGAGATGCAAAAGATTGAAGCGAGAAAGAGCGAGAGAGAGAGAGAGAGAGAGAGAGAGAGAGAGAGAGAGGAGATTCGAAGACTACCCCGAAATTGCTTTGGTAAGGCGAGAAAGATAGAAGAAGATGGAGAGGGGAATGGACGGACCACACACCGGAGTGTACCGATGCCGCTACGTTTCTTCTCTTGCACCGATACCGCTGTCCGTGAGTGCTTCGTGTATACATTCTCGTTCGTTTCTCCCTCGGTTTCTACGTGAGTTCTATACGTACGTAGGTACTCATGCGCGTATATTCTCGTCGAGTTCGTAGCTAGAGAAATGGCGATTGCATGCGGCACTACTGTCGCGTCGCCATGCCGAAACTCTAGCTCCGGTAGACGCTCCTACGTTCGTAATGGCGGAAGTCGGCTCGTGTGTATACCATAAACACAGAAAAACGCGTACCTACGTATGCCCAGGTACACCCAGGTACACCCAGGTACACGTATAAAAGCTTGGTTGGACGTTGTCCCCGGGTTGTGGTCAGTTTTTTGGACGTTTCAAGTCTGTTGTGGTTATGATGGACGATGGCGCACGAGAGAAATAAAATATCGATTTTTATCCTTTCGTACGATTGCGATATGATACAAGGGTAGAAAATGCAATCGTGGGGTAGAGAGGGAGAGCGAGGAGGGGGTCACTCGAAGGCAGCAATTAAAAATCTAATTTTTCCGGTAGACGCGGTCTCACCGAATCAACAATAATAACGATATTGCGAAGATTTTGTTGCACTTGGATACTCTCGTTTAGGTACGAAAGTTTGGCCGAAGTGAGGTAAATACGAACGGGGTTAAATTTCGTTGGGGAATTTTGCGCAAGGTCGGGAGAGGTCGAGGGCAGGATCTGTGCAAGGTCAAGTCGGATTAGACTAATTTTTATTTATGAACGAGGGTCAAGGTTTGGTAGAGGTCAGGACGAGGTCGTAAAATTATAAATATCGAAGATAGAACAAAGAATTTGGGGGTAAAAAATGAGGATGATGAATTTTTTTGTTTTTGTTTTTTTTTTTTTGAGGATTCTTGTGATTTGTTTACTTACCACCGAAAAGGGCGCTTGGGTCGAGCAAAGGGTTCGCCTGGTCGGCCTGGAGTTTCTCGGAGGCGGAGGTGGCCCCTCCTCCCGCCGCCGTTGCCGTAGTCTCGCCTCCACCGCCGCCACCTCCGCCCGACGCGGAGTTCTCCTTCTCCATGCCAGTCTCCTGAAACGTGAATATATAGATTTTTTATGGTAAATAACATATGTAATGGATGATCATATTTATTTATTTTTCATACACACCTAACCTATATATATATTTATATTTATATTTTTTTCTCTCAGTCCGCAATGACAAAGAAACAGAAATCGACAAATTCTAAATACTGTCAATTGTTTGAACGAAGTGCGAAAGAGAATTTCATACAGCGATCGAATGAATATTTATGCCCTTTATTCGCGGATTTTATTGCGAACACGTTTTCGCATCCGCGGGACGAGAGATTTATGAGTGCCCAAGTGACGTACTCGTGTAGAGGCTGAACCAAAAATTTCGAAATTCATTTTGACCCGAGGTAAAGGAAACACGTGTATGAGAAATATAGATGGCAGTGAATTGTGAACACTTCATCTTATGTAATTCGACGCTATATGTGGATATAGAGTCGTTGACCTCGTGTACATAAATATTGATATATTTCGTTGTTGCGTCAATTTTCTCTCTCTCTCTCTCTCTCTCTCTCTCTCTATTTTCAAGCTAACCTACCCTTCACTGCAAAAACACAAATCCGTTGTTTTCTTTCCGTTTCTCAATAATCGATTTTGACGAATTTTTCAGTCGTTCATTTTTATATGGGAAAATAAAACACTTGCGTTTTTAGAGTGTGTATTTCTCTGTGCGGTGTAAAATAGACGTAAATTTTAGTCGAAGGCTTCGACTAAAGGTCGTTCTCCCCTCCATCGAGCCCCTCCCCCCTCCAAGCGCTTCAATCAGCTGACTCGTAACAAAACTTCCCTCCCTCGATTCAGCCATTTTCTTCCGTCTTTCTCTATTTATAATGTAATCCCCCCACCCTTCTCTCACTCTGTTTCTCTTTCACACATTCACACTTGATCTCTTTTCCTCTCTGTCTAATCCAGCTGTTTCATAAATATACATCTCTTAACAACGTTAGGCTAATTGTAAGTTAGATCCGGGCTAGACAAGTCTCTTCGTACAATGGTTTATTGATAAATACTTAAAACAAGTCCCATGTTTTGCTCTAGAGAACCATTCAAACTCAAACTATAGAATTTTCGCATTTTCCTCTTCTATCAATTAACATCGTTGCGATCAAAATGTCGTTTATAATTCCGTTGGAATATTATATGTAGATATATTTTCTATTTGATAAAAAATAGCAAACTCGTATCGTTCCAATAGCAAAAAAAAAGGTATTTTCATTTTCAATGTGTGCACCATACTTTCTCCGCGCAATCGGATCAACCAAAATCTTCTTACTCTGATTATTTTTATTGAAATAAAATTTATCTGACCCCCAAGGCCGTGCAAAAGCTGCGAAAGAATGTTTCCATTCAGCAATTCCATTGTAACTCGGCTTATACCGTTTTTTCTGCCACGTTTATTTTTATCGTGTCGACGACGATGATCGATGATTTTAAATCATCGTATTGCCAATCTTCCCGATATCGATAATTGTAAATTAATCATTACAACACTGCGCGTATGACATCCAATAATTTTCAACATCTTCCTCCCTTCGACAAATATATTCTCTCGATTTCTGGCAGTACAACTTCCGCGGCATCGCGCAGAATTCGCAATATCGGATTTTTCCTTTCTCTCTCTCTCTCTCTCTCTTTCTCTCTTTCGCTATTCGCTCTAGCTTCGAGTTTTCATGGCTTTCAGTCGGGCCGAGAGAGAGCTGGGTACCCGCCCCTCGGTTGAATTCGAGGCAACGAGAAAAGCTCGCCGATCGAGCAAGACAGCAAGAGCCAGAGGGGGTTTACGTCAAGCCAAAGAGAAAACGGGGAGGGTGAGAAGATAGAAGAGAAGAGAAGAGAGAGAGAAAGAGAGAGAGAGAGAGAGAGAGAGAGAGAAAGGAAGAAAACGACTTAAGGCCGAAGAGGGGCTGGCTGGAGGGTTAGAGAAAGATAGGTAGATACTCCGCGAGCGCGCGAGACCATCGATTTCTTACCCGGCATTATGTTGAACGGCCATGAGGCATCGGAATAAAAAAAAATAAACCCCTCGATATACATCACGCATCATTTGTGATATTGTCGCATAAATGAGAGAAAAAAAGCCCGAAAGATTTTCATTAAATTTCATTGTAGAATAAAAATTTATTTTCCTCGCGTAAACGGATCAAACGTCTAAACGGATCGGATAATTAATTCTTAATTATTGATAATGCAACATTATTAAATAAAATCCTCCGTCTTTTCGTTTATTACTAATACGAATAAAAACGAGGAAATGAAATCGAAGAATGAAAAGAAAGAGGGAGAGGACAAGATAGATGGACAATAGACATAACACACAGAGAAAAATGAATCGCTTCGCTTGCATATACGGTTTTATTCGGGTGATACGAAAAGCTTTTTATTTCTCGTTTTCGAGAAAAGAATATTCAAATTTTATTGCACGACGAAAAATTCATTCTTGCGTTATTGGATGAGACATTATTCCGATCTAATCGTGTCCGTTTTTGCTCACCGATTATTGATAATCGAATAAAACTATTTTTTTTTATTAAAATATATTATATTTTCTATCGAGAGAAAGAGATATATTCTATGAAAATAATGGTATCGATACGAGAATCACTTTTATCCAGATAAATATCATAGATAGACAACTATAGTGCTGGTTTGTAAACGTTTTTACTCCGACGATAAGAGAAGCTTTTTATTTCCCATCTTATCTCCCTTTTCCACCTAGTTTTCCCCCTTCCGACGTTCATTTTTTCCCCCCGCCGGTAACGCCAAGATCCATTAGCACCATCGCACGAGCCGAATATTATTCCTCGATATTTAAAATTGCGCGTTATCCACCTCGATGATGGGCTTGCGCGGATATTTCCTGGTTTCTTTTTCCCGTAATTCGAAGGAGAGTCTCGCTGATGTCGAATAAGCAGCAGCGCGAGTCTCGCACAGACGCGATCCTCTCTCGCTCTCGCTCTCTCTCTCTCTCTCGTTATCTATCTCTCTCTCTTTTCCCTATCCCGAGGGCAGAGACGAGGAACGAGATACGGGGTTGAAAAGGAGAAAGAGAAGGCTAGGTACCTGGAAACGGGACTCTCTGGTAACTCTCGAGCTCTCGCGAGCCAGAATAGGTGCAGGATCGTTGTAGCGACTGAGCGAGATAGAAGAGGAGTGCAAAAGTAGAGAGACCGAGCGCTGGAGAGAGAGAGAGAGAGAGAGAGAGAGAGAGAGAGAGAGAGAGAGAGAGAGAGAGAGAGAGAGAGAGAGAGAGAGAGAGAGAGAGAGAGCGAGAGCGAGAGCGAGAGAGAGAGAGAGAGAGAGAGAGCGAGAGCGAGAGAGAGAGAGAGAGAGAGAGAGAGAGAGAGAGAGAGAGAGAGAGAGAGAGAGAGAGAGAGAGAGAGAGAGAGAGAGAGAGAGAGAGAGAGAGAGAGAGAGAGACAGAGGAGCGTGTGTTGGAGGCGACGTCAATCCAGGAGACAGGAGAAATAGAGAAGCGGGAAAGTGAGATAGGAGGGGTTGTAGGTCGGACGAGGCGAGGGAGGGCGAGAGAGCAGTGGCCGGAGGCAGAGAGAAGGACGAGGGGAGGGGGAGGAGGAGGAGCAATCAATACAGAGCCAGCAGAGCAAAGCAATCCCCCAGTTCTCTCTAACCAGCACGAATACGGACCTTCTCTCTCTCTCTCTCTCTCTCTCTCTCTCTCTTTCTCGCTCTACCTCTGCTACTCCTCCTCGTTATGTATATATATAGACGAAGCAGACGTTAACGCTGTGCCTCCTACGTGAGAGCTTTGCTATAACCCGGGCTAGCCAAGCACTCTCGACGCGTATTCCACAGCAAAACTCCGAGGGAGAAAGCCGAAAACGATGAGAATCGGAAGAATGGCCCGAGAATGCAAGGGAAATACCGCGTTTCCTTACAATTTCGTCCAAATCGTTCCAAATCGAATTAATTGGTACTTTGGAGACGAGACGGGGTTTTCGTGAACAAGAAGCTCGGTCCGGGGATATACAAGAACCCAGTGACACAAATCAACGTTGCCTAATTATTCAAACAAATTTCATCTATTTTACAATAATATTTTTATGATTTCGTTTAATTATGCAGTCCTCGATAATACTTTTTGAAATTATTCATCAGGAATTATACCTATGTATACTTACAGTTAGTTACGTGGCCTTCGCTCATAGTAGATTCTGGTACCACGAAGCCCCATCACAGCTGCAACACAAAACACGAGACACTTGATTAATTTTATGCGAGGTCTGTTTATATTTAATGTGCATATATATATATATATATATATATATATATATATATATATATATATGTATACGCACAGGTACATAAGTTTTCTCTCCAACGAGTAAGGAGAAAGTCGGGGACAAATTTTTCACACGGGGACTCCCGACCGAGTGAAAAATACAATCTCCCAGTTTCGAATTAACAAATGTGCACGACCTTCGAACATGCGACATACATACGTGTACACGCACACACATATTTATATAAATATCACATCCCCTTGTACGTATGGGCATGTGAGTGCGCGGATATATCTGGGTCGACCAGCTTGCGTGCGATCGAGTTTCGTCGTCGTAATCTTTTCTCGCCCATTCTCTCACTACCTTCGATCTTCAATTATATATATATACACAATATGTATACTAGAATCACATTGTAAGTTGCAATTAATCGACGCGTCTGACGAATCATCGATGGATGTCACGGCGATTCGTCATTCGCGTCAGGTGGTGCGAACTATGACGCGGTCGTACGAAGCGGGCTTTCCCCAGTCTCGATGCGAATAACCCGTTTTACTTGCCGGGAAAAAAAGCGTGAGATTCAGAGCAATGAGAATGATGAATTTAAAGCAGCGATCATTTCGTGTGGAAACCCGTTTCATTTTTATCGTATCATAGGAAATGGTGGGTAAACGTTTGCAAATTCGTTGGGCGCGAATATACAAATTTTATATTCGATCCAATGAAATCGTACGCGAGTTAAAAAACATTTCGGTCAATTCACCAACGGACGATAAGGCGTTTCGCACAAACATATTTTTCTCGTCGTGTAAATGGAAATTTTTGCGTCCCTACGTACTTATAGAAAAGAAAAAGGTGATAGGGATTGCGATCGCGACCGAATACAACTTTTCTCCTCTCTCCGTTTCTGTATAGAATTGTAGCCGGTAGAACAGAGAGTACGTATTAAGGGGTAGGTGTAGAGGCTATTGTCGGTGAGTTCGGAACACTCAACGTCAGAACGGTGATGGAAGTGTTGGGCAGTGTTGTACATAGAGTACACCGCTACGTAGATTTGAAGACACGCATGGATGCGGATCTGGTGGTGCAGGGGGAAGGCTTGTCCAGATTGGAGCAATAGAGGCTTAAATCGTGAGCGAGTGCGAGAGAACGTATATATATATATATATATATATATATATATATATACAGACATGTATGTATTATACAGCGACTCTCCAAGAGCCACAGCAAGCGTATCTAGTTTTCCTCAGAGCGACAGATCGATAGCGCTTGGTGTATTACGCTACCGAGAATCCTGTGCGACTCTCTCGGTTGCTCTGGGCTATATGGTTTTATACGATATGGCTGCGCTTGCTTCTCTCTCTCTCCTTCTCTCTCGTTTAGACTGCTGCGAGCTCACGGTAGGGTTCTGTTTCCCGCGAGCTTATACGTACACGTATGCCAGGCAAAACGGCGTGTACAGTCCGTACAAACTGACGAGAGAGCTCCGAGTAAACCACTCTCTTTCTCTTTCTCTCTCTCACACACACACGGGGGCGCGCACACACACATATTCATATATATATATATGAGATGGACGAAAACGCGAATAGGGCTTCGTAACGCGAGCCAACTGCAAATGCATCCCTGTGTTCAAGAGTCCATATACATGTGATTGCATTGGTATATAAACGAAAAATCACATCTTCAATAATTAATACGTTAATTAATCGATATATGATAAGCGATAATGGATAAATTAATTTTGGTTTTAAACAGCCTATTTTAATATCTGTTGTACGGAGATTATTGGATATACGGAATATAAATATAGATATAATTGGTAAACTACAAATAGCTCGGAAATTGAAAATTGTGAGAAGAAATTCGTCTCGGAAATTCCTATTTTAATTTCAAGATTCGATCGATACATTTGCGTAACAACAGCGTTCGTCGGCACAGTTTATTTTCAATTTACTCTACGATCTTTGTCACCGAGCAATTTTATTCCGGGTTGAGGAAGAAAATGGTTTAAACAATTATTTTATAATAAAAGGGGAAAAAACTCGACCTATTACACGCGACATATTGCAGTTCGAGGAAAGAACGTGACAATTACCCGTTCGATATTAGTGCGACGTTCATGGGCAACACTTCCTGATCTCGCCCCTTTATATCTCCACCAACTTTTTCACCCTTTCGTACGTACCTACCCCTCGCCTGTCTTGCCTTCCATACGCATAACGTCTCATGAATAAGTAGATACGAATGCGCGAAACCGCGTTCACATGAAAACCGATACAAATGACAGTGTGAATGACAGCATGATGCCAAAGAGGTGAAGAAACAAAGCCCGAAACAAAAATAAAAGATGAGCGCGGTTTGAATAAATAATATACGTGTCATTCCGTGTGAAAGCGACCGGAAGAAAAAAGGTGGAGCCTCTCAAAATCGCTTAAAATTATGTGAAATCGGTACGTTGAACGTAAATATTTCAGACATTAACGTCTAAAATCCTTGGATCAGCTAATGAAAATGTAATATCGCAAATTTGGAAACTATATCGAACGTTTCGACGTCATAGTCGGGTCGATTTCGCGTTAAACGTATGCTCGAAAGATGTACCTACGAGAGACACGAGACAAAGAACGTAAATATGCCCGCGCATTCCTCGATCTCGGTATTTTTTCGTTTCGAGCGAAGCCTGCACGTCGTTAGAAATCATCGACCAAACTACGAGCCATACGACCGAGTCGTATGGCTTTAGTCAGCTCCGCGAAAAATAAAAATGCGGCTGCGGACGAGTTGAGGAGGGAAAGGGAGGAGTCCCACCAAGACCCATTGAAACCGGTAATCGGCAGAGGTCTTCGAGAAGCTTCGATGAGCGAGATGAGAGAGGAGAGCGAAACATGGGAAAGACGAGGGAACGAACTAACGTATGGCCGAAGCGAAACAAGAGAAAGAAAGAAGGGATATGCACCTTTGAGATTTAGAGGGAGAAAGAAAGTATATAAACTCAGCATTAAAACGGACGTTTGGTAGCCGGTGTAAAAGAAAAGATCGAAAGAAAAAAAGAACGCGCGAACGCAAGGGCGGAATCTCGACTTATATTATACCTATTCTACGGCCGAAAAAACACTTAAAGAGACAAAAACAGACTTCAAATATAATAATAAGAATAATAATACGTTTACGTATAGTTAAACAACATATATACACGTATCGTGTAGATAATTATCGATTTAGTAGGGATTTCCTCGATACTCGCTAAATAAGACAGGAGGGATACCGGCGTCGTATAATATAAGTGCGATAATAATTACGGGGTGGTTACGAAGTCCACGTACTATATTATATAAGATAATAAGTCGAACCACGAATCATAATCGTTAACCGCCTGTAAATGAGTTATCAACCGATCTTGATGAGGGGAACGCTGGCACCCTCTACCCATACAATAATATCAATTGCGTGCGTATATTTGTATATAATGCACCAATGCGCATGTACATGCAGATTTACCTATGTACATTGTACAATAAACACACCGTTAATTTATTTAATTTTCGTTTGAGCTACGACCCCTTGTACAGCCTCTATTCTATCGACATGTTGACCTTGTGAGAAAAGAAACCTTAAATTCATGTAACACATCACTCAATAAGTTGTCGGTCTACCTAAAAAAACCAAATTTTTTTAGAGATTCGACTTTATTCATCAACATACTGTCCTTCAAGAGTGATACATTCATTCCAACGTTCCTCTAACTTTTCGATGCCTTTTTTGTAGAACAATTTGTCTTTACTCTCAAAATAGGCTTCAATTTCGGCAACCACTTCTTCATTCGAGCTAAATTTCATTCCCCGAAGCATCTTTTTGACGTCTGCAAAAAGCCAGTAGTCGCTGGGGGACAGATCTGGATAATACGGAGGGTGAGGAAGCAATTCGAGGCCTAATTCATTAATTTTAACCTGGTGAAACAGCACTTTTTTCTTTTGCAGGTGAGGTCGTTTTTTTCTTGATTTCTACACTCAATCGATCCAATAATGCCATGTAATATTCGCTATTGATAGTTTTACCTTTCTCAAGATAGTCGATGAATAAAATACGATGCCCGTCCCAAAATACGGATGCCATGCACTTTGCCAGCTGACTTTTGAGTTTTTGGTCGCTTTGGACAACTTAAACCGGCTGCTGTCCACTCAGCTGACGATCTTTTTGATTCGCGTGTGTACCAGTGGATCCATGTTTCATCCATTGTCACATACCGATGCAAGAAATCCTTTTTATCTCGCTTGAACAGCTCTAAACAGCGCTCTGAATCGTTGACGCGTTGTTGTTTTTGGTCCGGTGTGAGCAAACGTTGTACCCACTTCGAAAGCAACTTACGCATGCTCAAATTTTCGTGTAAAATCGCAAACACACCACCTTTTGATATCTTTAAGATGCCAGCTATTTCACGCAACTTCAGTTTACGATTGGCCAAAGCTGTTTTGTGGACTTTTTTATGTTTTCGACCGCGTTTACATTCAGCATACCAGTCGATAATAGTTGATTTCCCTGATGCAGAGTCCCATAACGCTCATCAAGCCACTATTTGGCTTCGACAGTATTTCTTCTCATCAAAAAAACAATGTTTGATCAACACACGAAATTCTTTTTTCTCCATTGTTTTGAAAATAACCAAAGTTATTTCACTAAAACCACTGTTAACTTCTGACTAAACGTCAGATTGTCATGAAATTTTCACACGTATCGTTCGAAGGTTAGTACTATCCAGAAATAATATGGGTCTGCCAACAGTGATGCCATCTATGTGTCATACCAGAAACTTATTGAGTAATGTGCTAATATATAACAATTATTGTTAATATATAACAATTATCGTCGATGAATTCGGATTCGAAGTGATTCGCAATTCTGAACGAACATCTCTTTCACTGCGCCGAGAGGTCACAAGAAAAAGCGCGAGGCAGAAGGAAATACAGTGGGGAACGATCTACAATTGGTATAGAATATGTGCCCGCGGTACATGCATATATATGCATTTATTCTCGAAATAAATCGCGCGATGGAAGAAATATACGATACGCGTCATTACTACATCGTTCCGTCTTGAATAAGTAAGTCGAAATGAGAACCCCTCCGTCACCGATAAAAAGCGATCGATGTCTCCGACGCGTATGTGTGGGCGCGTGCTGTACGTAATGGGGGCGAGGTGGGGGCGGGGGGCGGTTGCAGCTTCGACGAAACGATGCGAAGCGAAAGAAAAAGACAATTAACATAGAGTTCGCGACATTTTCGTAATTTTTGTTGATTATCGATTAGTCGATTGATTATCGATTAAATGTTTATACTCGCGCTAATACGGCAATAAGTGTTAATTTCGTCGAGTACCGCTGATTTGATGTTTATACGGGGTATGGCAGACCCCGATAAATGAGTTTCGTACGATATGAATTATTAGGTACTCACGAATGATATTGAGAAAAGAAACTCGAAAAATCTTACGTTCACAGCCGAGATAGACCGGTCGGTCTTGATTTCATTTGACTCGGGTATAACGTCGACGAGCAAGGCGACACTGCTCGCAACGAGACGGGAAAACGTGCAATTTTCGTCATTCGAATCGATTCGCACGCACGCCGAGGCACGCACGCTATCCTCGAGAGGCATAAGTGCATTAGGTATATGTACATCATACCCGTGTATGTGACTGTATAATTATGTGTACGTATAGGTATATAGAAACTGACTACATATATCGTATACGACGTGGAGTATATTGCACATAGAACTACGCTCTAGGCAAAGGAGTGCTAAGTGTTTTCAATGCTTTTTACAAGCTTTTACCTAAAAGATTAAACGGTAACATTGGACAATTTTTTATTCGATGGTACTAGGTATAGGTATTAGCGAATATTTATTTACACGGAGAGAATTTCTTATCAATTTTTAAGGTGAAATCTCGGTAAAAGTTACATTAAAAATTTCAACGCGGGGACAAATGTGCAAACAGTTAAAAATCGACATTAGTTTCAAATATTTTACTTCGAAAATTCTGGTGGACGCACGGAAAATTTCGGCTTCCTTTTTTAAATTTTCAAGACAAACACGCAAATTTCTTAATATGCACCGTACACCTTCATGTGCATCAGCACTTTTTTCAACTTATTGTAGTAATGTTTACGTTTCACGAAAATTTACTGTTAATTTCAGTCAAAATTCCTTGAAAATATTTAAAATTTCTGTCACGCAACAGTAAATTTTTACTCATTTCCATTAAAATGTATAATTTATTTCCTAAAAACCTGAAGAATTGCACATTTGGTCACTCAGTTACTGTGATTTCACAGTAAAAATTACTTATAAATTCTTTCCGTGTACAAACAATTTACGAAAATATTTTGTCCGATTATTGCGAAAAATTAATTTCGAAAAATTTGGATCATTTTATAATTAAAACTCCATCAAATTCTGGTTAAACACTTTGCTGTATCGAGCACCACGATGAGAAAATCCATTATTGTACTCGTATCGATTAAATATTTGAATTTTAAACACAAGAAGATTTGTTACAGAATTGAATATTCGATCAAGATCGAACAAT
The DNA here is from genome assembly GCA_951802705.1 of Netelia virgata. Lineage (NCBI taxonomy): Eukaryota > Metazoa > Arthropoda > Insecta > Hymenoptera > Ichneumonidae > Netelia > Netelia virgata. Next base: position 19,010,269 of record OX637864.1, read on the forward strand.
CGATGGGTGGATATAATGTTTTAACAAGAAGAACGAAAAAGCGACGTTATCCATTGGCATAAATCATTGGCATCTAATTAATAAATCATTTGTCATTCGTGGTTTTCATGTTGAAAATACAATGCGGTAAAGTGAAAGACGCGTCTCGTTACTCTTATTCTTAGTCGGCGATCTTTAAAACGTCGTAAAAACGATTAAGAATAAAATTAGCTCTCGCATCGCCATCGTGATGCAAACTTCGTAAAATCACCATTTACACAATTATTAGAATTCTTCTTGTTGTTGTTTTTCCCAAGTTTTCGATAAGGAAAAAGCTGGATAATATTTATGGAGATATAATGAACGGTCAATTTTTCCTGCTCTTCCCATCTTCTCCCCACTAGCCCCGCCCTCTCCTGTCTCGAGCGTCGCGAATCGTGCACCTCTAAGGGATAAAAGGAAATGAGGAGAGAGCGCAGGGGATAGTATATAGTATAGGGAGAGGGAGAGAGGGAAAGAGCGAGGAAATGGCGCTACTGGATTCCCCGGAGCTCACTGTGCGCCCGAAACTTGGCTTGGCCTCAAAAGAATCGATTTCTTTCTCATCCCCCAATGTGCAAAAATTCGGGGAAATATGGACCACCGAAATAATTCTCCTTTTAATGCTAGCCTGACCGGAGGTCAGTTTGTATTTTATAGACGTGGAGTTCTCTCGAAAGACGACCGTCCTATGCACATCTTGTTTCGAAATATTTCAAGAATTTTATTATCACAATTATTTTCCGATCATCCGATACAATCGAAAACAATATTTTCCCACAAAAATAACCCATTTACCCACATAACAAAGTCGACGAAGCGCTATAAACGTAGATCTTTGCCATTTATGAAATGTTTTCGAGTTTAAAAAATGGTTTAGTGATTCGATTCACGTGCTTGGCTGTACGTACAGCGATTATGAAGCTTCGTATACCCGCGTCCGTGCAAAACTTGCGAATAGTGCCTAGGCAGACGTTTCATGAAACGATATATTACGGAGCTGTTAATAACCGTAGCACAGTCGTTAAAGCCATGCCGTTGGTTTGCTTACAATTAAATCTTCTCTCTCTCTCTCTCTCTCTCTCGCTGATACAAAACCACGTGCGCGAATATATATATATATATGTACGTGACCATGTATGTACGTGCGTATTCTCAAACACCGTTACCTATACTTAACGCACAAGCCCTACCGGTATAATCTCGAGTGCGTTCGCTAACTGCCTTAACCGAGGACACGCTGTTCTGCATAATGCCCGTGTGAAACCTTCGACAACGTTCGAATCGAGCGGTTATCCTTCTTTTCCATCCATAATCGATCGATAGATCGCATTTCGTTAATTACAATCGCGTTTAAATTTCAATTCGGGAGACAAAAATACGATAACGTTGTATAGAACACTCGCGATTACGTCAAACTTCGTTCTGTCAAAAAGTGCTGCTTATCAATATTTCGACATCGTTCTTTTCAATCGACGATTGAAAATTCAATTACAAATATCGATGACCATTTCGTCAATATTTTTTTAAAAATTTTGTCAACGAATTTCCTGTCAATGTCTCTTCTGATTTTGCCAAAAGTTCTTCGGCCGAAATATCTCTTTCATCAAAGTTCTCCTGTTCAAATCACTTCGATCGATCATAATCCTGTCAAAATGCATTACTGCCATTTCAGCTCGATTCTTCCTCGTCGCATTCTTCCCAACTTCGTTCCATTCTATCAATTCTCAATTGTACGAACCACTCTATCGGTAATACTCCGTTCCAATCAAGCCAGACCCATGCAAGTTCATACAGAATCGTACTCCAACACATCACGGCAAATACGTGAAACAACCGAAGCCTCGGCGTATCGCCAAACGTTATATATATATATATATACACGTGTAGCGCAATATCCATGTTGCCGTGCGATCTGGTCTCTCCTACTGTAGCTTGGCAACGAGCCTCAGAATCGTCGCATGCGTGTCCTCGTCGTCGAGAGCGTTGGTACATGTACGCCACGGCAATACCGAGCGAGATCCTCTCCACCCTCGTGTAGCTCGCTCCGACCACTACGGAATGTTCGTTTGCTTCCAGGTCTCTCTCTCTCTCTCTCTCTCTCTCTCTCTCTCTCTCTCTCTCTCTCTCTCTCGCTCTGTCTCCCGTTCCTACACTACCTGACGAGGAAGAGTCGAACGAGAGACTTGCATATACCTATATATATATGTATATATCTACGTGGCGTATAACCAGAGAGAAAGAGGGAAGGAGGGAGGGAGAGAGAGCGAGAGGGAGGGAAGATATAGCGAAAACCTGCAGGCTCTCTTCTGTCTTCTCTGTGGCCAGCAGGAGACATTCCAGCAAGGTCGCGCCCGCCGTGCGAGTTCTCCTCCTCTTCCTCTTCTTCTGCTTCTTCTTCTTCTTCTTCTTCTTCTTCTTCTCCTTCTTCTTCTTCTCTCTTTTTTGCTCCTCCTTCTACTCCAGCTACTCGCATGTCCATGTGCGTTGCTCCATCTTCCTTCTTTCTCATTCCGTTTCCATCTCATCGACACACACTTTTCTCATATATATATATATAGACATAAGCTGGTAGCAAGGGTCGCGAGTCAGAATCTCGTATAGCTGGTCTGCTTTGCGGCCAAAGGGAGAGAGATAGAGAGAGAAAGAGAGAGAGAGAGATAGAGGGAGAGAGAGAGAGAAAGAAAGAGGTAGAGGGAGAGGGAGAGAGAGAGAGAGAGAGAGAACAAAGCGAACGAGAATCTCTTTCGATCGTTCGTGATGCGCGACCCTCTTACGAGGCTGAACGCGCGCAGAGGATTGCTCCTCGGTTGGTAGAGACCGGCGAAAAAGAAATTCTTCGGAGCTCTTTGTCGGCTTCAACCGAGAGCCATAGAGGGAGAGAGGAAGAGGGAGAGGGAGTGGAGGAGGGCGAGGGGAGAGAGAGAGAGAGCGAGAGAGAGAGAGAAAAAGAGAGGAAGGGAGAGGGCGCTGTTGATGCCCTCTGGTGACTAATGTCCTGTCTTTCACTCTAAAATTATTCGTCGATAAATGTGGAGCGGATTAATACTCGACCACTCTCAGTTACTAATAGGGTATAGGTAATCAATAATATTTCAAGACGAGTCACTGATAAGGCCTAAAGGATTAGTAATGACTCATATCGAATTACAACAAGATAATTAATCGTACGTACAATAATCATTATTATTATCAGTTATACAAATTCTTATATTATTATTAAATTGTAACGATAATAAAAATAATTACGAAAAATCGACTAAAATTGTTCTTTTATTGTCCAACGTTGACACATTTTTCACAATAAATACCGCCGTTTTCTCGGGACAATTACTCGTGACGATTTTTCATTCGATATGAAGATATAACAGTAACGTTGTAACCCCTGGTAGTAGCATCGATGTAAAAGATTCGAGGCGTGCGGAAAATCCGGAAAACAACTACGCGACTCTACCTTAAGCTCCGAGAATCTTTCTTAGCTATCTATAAGAGCTAAAATACATGTATACCTATATATATATATAGTAGAGAGAAACTGAGAAAGATAGAGCGAAAGGGCGAAGCGAAAGATGACGCGAGACACCACGAGAGAGCGAGAGGGAGAAAGACAGAGAGCGAGAGAGAGAGAGAGAGAGAGAGAGAGAGAGAGAGAGAGAGAGAGAGAGAGAGAGAGAGAACGAGCTGGTCGCGAGAGAGCGGTAAGGAAGGTGCGCGCTCGATATTTCAGGCGGCCGCGCGCGGCCATATACGCGATAGACGTTACTACCGCGAGGGGGCGCGGCGGCCAAGAGGCACAGAGAAGAACGAGGAAAGTTGGGTGACGGACGGACGGCTCGAGATCGGGAGGGGGCGGGGAGGGGGAATGGGGAGGGCGACATACGCCGGGGGATGTGCGGTGTCGACTACGTTCGAGCTCGCCGACGCACAGAAGCACTGAATAAAGAGCGAGAAGGCAGAATAACTGATTGTGTGTGTGTGCTGTGTGCGCGCGCGCGCGAGAGAGAGAGAGAGAGAGAGAGTGAGAGAGAAAGCAGCAACGTTACGAGAAATACCGACGAGTAGAATTCGCTCTTGGTTCTGTGCTCGTCTTTCTCGTCGTTGGCCAAGCAGCGAAATATAATTTTCTCCACACACATACACACACACACATATATATATATATAGGTATAGATAGATACCCGTGTTTTCATCAAGTAATTTCCCCCTCTACCCACTCGCCACTCGACCTCTCGCTCGCTCCCGTTCTTTCCAAAGTGGCCGTCTCTCCTTCTCGCGCGCATACGAATACTCATTGACATATAACATACGAGCCACCGCGCAGCTCGTCGATGCCCCGGCGTTTTAACTACGTAGAGAGTGAGACGGAAGGGAGAGGGTGGAGCCAGTAATCACAAGAAAAATATTAATTATACCTCCGATATTCATGAACGATCCTAATCGAATTTCGAGCTGGGTTGTTTTTACACACAAAAAACAAAAAAACACGACACCAATAGAAAACATAACAAAATATAATCAGCGAATGTTTTTTTTTTTTTAATCTTGGTATAATCGTGTCCAAAGTTGGAAAAGTTTTGCAGAAAATCGTTGAGAATTTACGAATATTTGTATCCGTTGTGCCGTTATCCCCGATGATGTTTTTAAACCAGAGACGATTATTCATGAGCAGATCAAATGAGAGGAGCTTCACCTCCCCCCCCCCCCCCCCTTGATTCCTCAACAGCACCGCCGGTCTTGTTCTCTCCTCGGCAGCTCGCATTCTCGCACGCGTGTGCGATAGCTATAGAATATCGTGGTGGCGGCGCGAGCGCTCTCTCGGTTCTTCCACGTCGGCACAATTTTGCTTTTGCCTCTAGTCCCTTCCCCCCTACTTTTCATCGGGTTTCGTTACTCCAAGCTCTCGCTCTCTCGTACTACGTGCGTATAAGTTTCTATCAACTACCTACATACATACGTGTTATACCGATAGTATCTAGTGTCCTATACAACTACACGCAGCGTGTATATATATATATATATATATATACGCTGCGTGTATATATATATAAATATATTAAAATATATATAAAGTGAGATGAAAAATATAAACGAGCAAGACGTACAAGCACACCCACCTACACCTTTAGGTACCGTCAACGAGTGAGTTCCGAAGCTGTTCTTGATGTTTCGGAGACTTAAGTAAAGAGGGACAGAAAGAGAGCGAAAGAGAAAGGGAGGGAGAGAGGGAGAGAGAGAGAAGACGGCGATTGCCCGCGGCAGCGCACCTATTATTGAGAAGGCGTAGACGACCGATGATATCATCGTCCACGGACGACTGTGTGTAATGTATGTGTGTAGTGTGTGAGAGAGAGAGAGAGAGAGCAAGAGAGAGAGAGAGAGAGAGAGACGTGCCCGTTTCTGAGCGATGGCTCGACAGACGGGCAGACTTACGGAGATAAAACATTTGACTATCCGGAAAATGTCAATATATATATATATAACACACGCACGCGCTCTTACACATTAATTCGCTAGCGTGTTTAGCTAAACGTAAATATCTCATAATTTGTTTCCTTTGTTTGTTGACATCAAAGAAAGAGAGAGAGGCAAAAATGCAATATATTTAAATTTTGTCAACACGAATTTTAATCATTTTAAATCGAGTTCATTCGCATTTAAAATTGCCCGAAACATTTCGAGATATCGATGACGACCCTGGTGTATATAAACACCGATCAATGAAGATTCGTAAGCTTATACTTGTAATATAATGTCGAGTATACGAAATGACAACCAGGCACATGCGGATAGATTCGTATAGATGTGAAGTAAAATGAGAGGAGAACGTTGAGGACGCCAGACAAAGCGCAAATTCGTTGATATCGTGTCCGGTATATAGACTCTCTCCGGCTCGAGCCAATAGTATCCATGGCGACAACGATCGCTGAGGCACCGAGAATTTCTGTCCTTCCGCTATCTCTCTCTCTCTCTCTCTCTCTCTCCTTCTCTCTTCTTCTCTCTTCTCGCTCCCTCTTTCAATTTCTCGAGCTCTTCGATTTGTCGACATGGGACAAAACGCTTCGCACAGAACGAAAGAGGGAGGGGGAAGGAGGTAGGAAGGATGGAGGGCCGGGAGGGAGGAAGAGAGAGAGAGAGAGAGAGAGAAAAATAGATAGAAAAGAGAGAGAGAGAGAAAGAGAATTCTTGTCATACGTTCTCATACGTATTAATATACTTGTATTTATGCACGTCCTCGTAATGTGCATGCGTAGCCTTGATCGGGTACCGAGGATACTTTTTCAACTGTTTTTACGACGAATGAGTACGTACGAGAAACATTATCTATCGTCGTAACACGACGGATATCTGCGTGGAAAAAATGCGATTTTTGAACACATAATTCTTGATAGATTGACCCCCCACCCCGCCCGGATTCTAGGTCATAACTCAAAGAACGGCTTACTGACTACACGAACGATTGGAGTTTTACAGCGATACGAAAGACAGGTTATTTTATTCTCGAGATAGGTAATATTTTTGAACGGTGAAGTAAAATTAAAGGGTGTGTAGAATTTTCCGACGCCAGCCGACACGATTATAGCTCTTGTGTAAACACTTAAATCGTTCCATTCAGAGAATTCTGATAACAGAATCGATCGATCGATTCCGAAGAGATCGATCAATTTTAGCGGATAGAGACAATCATAATTAACTCGAACTATTAATGGTATCGATCAAAAAGCTCAACTTCACGTAATGAAAATCGGCCGCTGGAACTTCAACGCGCGCCGATGCAAACTCGTAAAAAAAACAATCGTTTTCGGTTATATTGGTCGATCGACCAGCGTGTGACTCGTACATAAAAATATTGACGAAGTTTCTACACGTATAATATACAAGGCCTACGATCGATTTTTACATAATACACGGAAGTACAAAATAGGTATATACAGAAATACGTAATTAAGGCTTTTACATAAGTGCTTATATACAATAAAAGGTTTCATGTCCCATGTACACGTTATATATATATATATATATATATATATATGATACATAGTATAAACGTTGAACGTTCCATTACGCACGCGATGGGGTCAACGGGTCGTGCTTGACCTCTTCCTTTTCTCGCACCTATATACACTCGCCCATCGTAACTTCTTCTTCTTTTTCCTCTTTGTTTCCTTTTTCGTATTCTTTTTCTTCTTCTTCTTCTTCTTCTTCTTCTTCTTCTTCTTCTTCTTCTTCTTCATCTTCTTCTTCTTCTTCTTCTTCTTCATCTTCTTCTTCTTCTTCTTCTTCTTCTTCTTCTTCTTCTTCCACCGGTACCTCTATCCTCAAGTTGGTAATCATCCGGACGATCGCACTGTTATAATTATATCGAGTACATGCAAGTGCATCGACGAAAGAATGAGTGAGCGACAGAAAGGGAGAGAGAGAGAGAGAGAGAGAGAGAGAGAAAGAAGAGAGAGACCAAGATGAGGGAAAGCCTCCCCGGCTCTAACGACCCTCGCAATTATCGTAACCACACGCGTGTGCGGTTATCGCACAGTACTGGCCCCGATTCACCGCGATCTTGATCATTTTTACCTCCCAACCGTTGTAACAACAAATTTATTCTCTCACGGATTAAAAATTTCATAAATAAATCATCATAAAAGCATTCGAATAAACAAGATTTCGTTGATAATCGTATCCTTCGAGGAAGAAAGAAAAGAAAATTCTTCTTGCACGCGAGTTCCGTTAATAACGTCGTTTGGATGATTTTTATGAGTATATGTGCGTGTGTGGAAGAAAAATGTCGGGGAGGCAACTGGACAAAACGCAGGAGGCCAACCTAGAGTAGTCTCTAGGGCTATGCGAGAGAAGGGAAAGGAGTGGGAACGAGCGAGGGGGCCAGAGAGAAAGAGAGAGAGAGAAAACGAGGTGTGGAGGGGCGAGGGGTAAGGGGCGAGGAAGGGGAGGGGAAGAAGGTCCTCGCTCAATAAACGAGACACTTCGAGCCCCGCTCTCTCGCTCTCGCTCTCTCTCTCTCTCTCTCTCTCTCTCTCTCTCTCTCTCTCTCTCTCTCTCTCTCTCTCTCTCTGTCTCTCTCTCTATCTCTCTCTCTCTCTCTCTCTCTCTCTCTCTCTCTCTCTCTCTCTCTCTCTCTCTCTCTGTCTCTCTTTCTCTCTTTCTCTCTGTCTCTCTCTATCTCTCTCTCTCTCTCTCTCTGTCTCTCTCTCTCTCTATATATCTCGACCCCCGCATGTTCTTTCTTTCTTTCTGTTTTCGCTCGGCCGCGACACTCACCCCCGGCCCGGCAACCCCGCTCACCCCTTGGATATACATATAAATAGAAAAGCGGCGCATCTCTCGACGCGAATCCGTCGACGCGAGGGAGAGAAAGACGAACGAGGAAAACTCCGAAGCAGCAATAATGCAGCGGGCAACGATCGTGCAACCTACCCCTAGTGTTAAATACATACATAACGAGAAACTGCCTATCGGAAGAGAGAGAGAGAGAAGAAAATCAATTTCTGCGATCGCGCCCCAAACGAACGAGAATTGATAAATAAATAATGAATTTTGTTTTTTTTTTCGAAATACGTACATCGTACGAAAGACAGCACCGCAAATAGATAAGGAAAAACAATTTTTGTTCCTTTTTTACCGGGGGTTACTTTCACAAACGTATTCGACGGTTAACGAAATTTATGACGTAATGAACGAACGATCGAGCGTCGAGAGAAGAAAAGTTTTTATAAATATATATAAAAAAAAAAAAACAAAAAACATTGAGTTAAAATCGAAGGAACGCTTCGATTGTAATCGATCTCTTAGGACTTGCTTTACGTCACAAGAATGCTGTGACCGTCGGTCGTGTCGTGTGAATCATCGTCCGCGTACCCTCGGATCGTGAATCATGTCGCCCTTCTCGTGTGCCTCGCGTCCAACGAGCCTCGTAATGTGAATATGGGTTTACACACACACACACACACACACACAGATGCGCTCACGCGCGTCTAAGTGAGCCTCGGTGATATAAATGTTTGTGTTTTACGTATAAATGTGACCGAGGCTCGATTATTATACGTTCACATATAATACTAATATACCTACGTAATAATTCGGCAGGTGAAGCTTTAGATAGCTGCTGCACGAAGGTGGGTATACTAGGGCGAGGAAGTTTAGAGGGCGCTCGATCGAGCGAACGAAAAATTGAATATTCGCCAGTGAATCAATTTTATTCGTTTTGTTTATTTCTAACTTTGATTATTCACGATGACTCGTTAAATTATTGTCTGACGACATATCGTGTCGTATAGAAATTAAAAAAAAGAAAACTAAGAATTCACGATTCGACGCTCCGAGTTTGTAAAAATTAATTCAAAGTTATTCGTAGATCGATAAAATTAGCGGAACAAAAGTTCGAAGTTCGAACGGTTTCGAAGGGAACGAACATTCGTTTAATTTATCAATCTTTACGGAAATTATCAAAGATTTCGTTAAATTAATATTTTGGGAAAAATATCTTAATATTTGTTTGTTTTTTAAGATCGATCGTGACCATTTCAACGACGGATCGTAAATCCCAGAGTCCGATCGATAATTACTTTATAACAATTTTCCAAAAAATTAACTCTCTCCCAGAGAGGCAAAATTTGCAAAGGATCGTTTCTTGTTCTTTGTGTCGTGTTTTTTGTTCACGATTTTTTTTTTCGATCCCTGCACAATGAGTGCAGTCTAACCGATTTTGTTCTCTCCGCTACCAAAATTCGTTCTTCGGGCACACATGCATGTATCTCGCGTGATGGTTATAACGACGAACGGGTCCGTGCAGATTCTCTCAGCGTCTCCCTCCCCCCCCCCTCTCTCTCTCTCTCTCTGCCTCTCTCCCTGTCTTTTCTCTCTCGCCTCTTTCATCGGTGATGAGGCGCTGCCTGTGAACAGCGTACATACCCGATTCGCTGGAGTCGTTAAAAGCGCCGGGATACCTGAGGAACGAGGCTGCCGAGACGAGGCAGAGGGAGAGATGAAGAAAGACGACGAGACGAAGAGAGGAAGAGAGAGAGAGAGAGAGAGAGAGAGAGAGAGAGAGAGAGAGAGAGAGAGAGAGAGAGACGGGGGGGTAAGAGAAAAAGAAAAAAAAAGAAAAAAACGAAGCGTTGCTGCCCGCTACGGGCAAGGTGAAGGAACGAGTGCATGCCTTTGCTTCTCTCGCTTCACTCTACTTTCCTGTCTCACCGTTTCTCACACAACCGATGACGAGACATACTTTACTTATATATATATATATACTCCACATAAGACACAAGCAATACTCCGAAACGCAGCGACGATCCGGCAAGCATAGTGAGTGAAATAACGAGTGAGAAAGTAAGAAAAAGACGAAGATAGCACGAGATAAAAAAATAATACATGTATGTGCGTGTTTGCGTCGATGTATATATTTAATATTAACGCCGTAAACAGTTCCGCAATCGTCGCGAGACCAAGATAAAAATTCGCGATGATCTTCCAATCTCATTCTTCGTTTATATTTCTCACCGAGTCGTTGTTTTTTTTCTCTTTTTCTTTTTATTTATTGTTTTTCTCTTACTGTCACTATCGGGTTACATGCCCGAATTTTTCGATCGCTTTAAACACAAAATCTATTATCTCTACTTTATCTTGAGTTTGTTTGCTCGTTTTTTTTCGTTATTGTTTGATACGCATGGTACACACGTGTAGCATATTTTTGTGAAGAGGGCGAGGACATCTTCACCGTTTTCCTTCTATTGTAATTTATTGGATTTTACTGTTGAACGTCCATTCGCTTCAGCGACAATAACGTGCCTAACTTCAGTCTCGTATGTTTATATATATATATATAATAATATATATATATACGAGCGCCTCTTTAGTGCTTCGACGCCATCACTTTTATGAGAGGCTTCGTCGGTCCTTCTATCTTTCTCTTTCTTCATCTTTCCTTCTCTCTGTCTCTCTCTCTCTCTCTCTCTCTCTCTCTCTCTCTCTCTCTCTCTCTCTCTCTCTCCACACACACTTTGTTCGTCCTCTCGCGCACCGACCAATCTCCATGCTAACAACGAAGCCGTTCTAATTATTCCACGAGAGACTCGCGAAAACGACGAGCGCGAACGAGAGGCGAGAAGGCTCGAAGTTTTTCAGTTTTCGCCCCTCCCCCCGCACGCTTCGCACTCGGATCTTCCTTATATAAAAATATATATATTTCGTACATTGAATCTCTCGGTACATGGAATCTTGTACGGTATAATGTTTTTTTTTGTCATTACTTCTAAAAACGTTATTTATTTCATTGAATTTATATAAATTTAATTTAATAATTTGTAGGGGTCCATTTCGAATATATATTTAAATAATACAAAATTGTCACGAGAATAATTTCATCGCATGTAATACTGTGATTTTTTAAGTGCAAAACGTGCGAGCTGAATATTTCAAGGAGTTATTAGTCAAGCTGATATAATCGTTTTTGCCGTGACGCGACGCGACGGATTTCGTGCGTCATCGACGAAACGTCATACGGTCGCCCCGACGAGTATCGTTGACGACGCTCGTACAATATATATGTGCTTTACCAAATTATTGTCCCTCTTTGTCTTTCGGTATTCGTGGAATTAACGGACGAAGCTCGAAAAAGAACTTGTTCATAGATACGAATCGATCTAATAAACGCAGTGTTCAAGTATCGAGAACGATTGATTCATTCCCATAACGTAAATTCTCATTCGATTGCAGGAATTTCGTCATATTTCATTTAGAATATTTCATTATATATAGGTATAATAAATAAATGTATTATTTTTCGAATAGAAAACGTTCGACGTAGGTATTGAACGACGTATTTTCATGAATTTTCATTAACAATTGTGTGTTTTTTTTTCGTAAATTCTTTGAGCTTTAAATACGTGTTTAAAATTTAAAAACATGGGAGACAAGTGTAAGAGGGGAAATACTTCGCGCGATGATTATGGAGGTCGATCGTGCTAATATGATACCAGACTCATACGCACATGCACAGAAAGCGAGAGAGAGAGAGAGAGAGAGAGAGAGAGAGAGAGAGAGAGAGAGAGAGAGAGAGAGAGAGAGAGAGAGAGAGAGAGCCGCGAACGCCACAAGCACGAATATCGAGATACTCGATGTACGATCTGATAATAAAAAAGATTCTTACGATCGATGTTGCCAATAGTCACGAATCATCACGTGACTCAGCTATGCTAATAATATCTCTATAAATAAAGATCTGCGAAAAATAAAAAAAATATTTTGTTCAAACGCGTTACGATTATTCGTGCGTTTTACGTGTCGCTGAACAAGAAAAATAACGCGACACTGACGATTATGCCGTTCGACAAATTGAATCAACGATTACCCATGAAAAATTGCGTCGTATTTATCTCGTCCGATAAAACCAATTTTCGAACGCACGTACAAGACTAACGACTCGAAGGTATTTAACACATTCTCAAAAAAAATAATTCATCGTCGTTCGTCACCGTCCAATTCAATGGTAACTCGCCACTTTTCGATAATCTCTCGCGCAATTTTCTCGGTGTGCCATTTTGCTGTTCGTGCATCGTGCTTGGTTGAGAAGCTTTGCCGGCCCGCTCTCCTCTCTCCTCTAGCGGAGTATTGAACGAGCGAACGAGCGAACGAACGACGGAGACACAGAACCCGTGGGAGACAGAGAAACAGCTATACCTATATATATATAGAGAGAGAGAGAGAGAACGAGAGAGGGAGGGAGAGAGAGAGAGAGAGAGAGAGAGAGAGAGAGAGAGAGAGAGAGAGAGAGAGAGAGAGAGAGAGAGAGAGAGAGAGAGAGAGAGAGAGAGAGAGAGAGCGAGAGAGGGAGAGAGAGAGAGGTAGACAGATCCGAGCGCTTTCCCACTCCATCATGAACATCCAAAGAGAGTATCCAGAGAAACGCGAGAAAGAGAGAGATAGATAGATCTATATATATATATATATATGTATGGGTCCCTCTCGCTCTTATATATGTGACGCAAAAGGGAGAGAAACGCTAGCGAGCGAAGCATCAGCATTCACGTAGCAGTGTCAGAGCGAGAGAGAAGAAAAGACGTGGAGAAGGAAGAGGACAGAGAATACTACGAAGGCAGGTAGTAAGTATAGCAGTGTAGTCTGTACAGCCGGCACAACCAACGAAGCGACGTGTCGGCTATATATTCGTACCCCTTACTCCTCTCTCTTTCTCCGTCGCCAACGCCATCTCTCTCTCTCTCTCTGTCTCTCTCGCTTCTGCTGTTTCAGGGTCCAGAAGGCGGAGGAGGCGGAGGTGAAGTATACAGGAACTGATACAGCTCCATTGCTGCCGCTTGGGCTGCGCTCACTAGCGGCCAATACAACACATTCTGCAACGTTGGTACTACAACGCGAGTTACAGTAGATTATTTCGTAAGTTACGGCGATCAGCCCGAATTACACAAGTAATTCGACGGGTGCATCGACTTTATTGGATATTTTTAATCTTGAAAAAGATCGATTTTGGAATTTTCGTCCGGGTTTCTCGATGGAAATTGCAAACAATTCGGATAAGCAAGTGGTAAAGAATTAGAATATTTATTAATTTATTAAAATCGATGTAGTATAATAGAGAATGTGGTAAGTTAGACGAGGTAAAACCTTGAAGAAGTACGGTATTCCGTTTTTTTCTAGTTTTACAGAAAGTTGAGAGGGTTTAGCGAACAATCAATGAATTCGAGTTGCGTCGAGTAATTTTATTTATCTCGGTGAGAAGATTTACTTCTTGTCCATCTATTCATCCCGATCTATTCCGATTATGGCCTATTTTTTCCTATACTTTCATTGGCTTGGCTTAGCCCGTCGTCCTCTCTCATTTGCACTTCATCCTCAATGCCTGGCACGAGCTCCCAGCCAGCCCGACCTATTGTATCTATCTACACGTATGTATGTATGTATGTTGTATATAAATATAAATATATAAATATATAAATATATATATATAATATATCTTTATCGCGTTCTCTCGTTCACGTATTTATTCTCCTTGTCTCGTTCGTCCAATCGACCCCTATAACGCGTCTCTCCTGCGCTTCCCTCACCCCCTTTGGACTCTCGCTCGGCAACTCAAGTTCTGCCGGGCATTCTCGTCGTAACACGAACGAGAATGGTCCAAGGATTCACGCGAGAGGGAGAAAGAGAATGAGAAAGAGAATGAGAAAAAGAGAGAGAGAGAGAGAGAGAGAGAGAGAGAGAGAGAGAGAGAGAGAGAGAGAGAGAGAGAAAAAGGCGGCCAACGCGCCGTACCGAACAGCAACGATGCCCTACGGCAAAGACAAGCGACGATGCTTATACGACATTTATGTACAAGATTCGAGAAATTTGCGAAATAAATCGCGTAGCGTATCGATTGAAAAAATACACGTTTTTTTTTTGTTTTTTGTTTAGTCATGATAAATGATTATCGAAGAAGCGAATGAATGAAAATGTGACTCTCGGTATAGTAAAAAGTGCCGATACACAGTCGGATCTAAAAATATACGGTAGAGTTTGGTATACGGCTCCAGTGTGACGCGCATTGTAGCGAATAACGCGTAGTGGTTCGTATATATATATATATATATACATACACGTATGTATATATACTATACTATACTATACCGTATGGTGAACGATACTATAGCGGGTATAGTGAATCTTAGTATAGTAAAGTGTAGTACAAACAGCTGAGTAGTCCATGAATGAACCGATAGTAAAATCCGTTCGCCTCCGCCCCGCGACGTAAGAATGAATTCTTTGTTTCTTTCTCTTTCGCAAACGCCCCCTCCCCCCACAGTTCCTCCTCCCCATAATCGTTAAACTCAATTTGACGAAGTTAAATCTAGCCTCGAGATGCGCATCGTTGAAAAATCGTTAAGATATCGTGGCAACAAAAATAAGGCAAGCGAGAAAACGTACTTTTAGGAAAATCGTTCGGCCGACGGACGAACGCGAATCTTCTTCGTTTCCAATGTGTCTCGTTCGCGAACTTCGCAACGATACACGCGCGAGTTCATTTCTCTCTCTCTCTCTCTTTCTTTTTTTTCTTTCTCCAGTCCGTGCGCGCACCACCGGCCCCTCTCATTTATGCCGAAGAGAGCCCTGACTAGAATCCAGCGCCATCGCCTCTCACTCTCTCTCTCTCTCTCTCTTTCTCTCTCTCCGTCTCGTAACGCTAAAGTTCTCTCCCTCTCGTTGTCTCTCTCGCTCCATGAAATGCGACGGTAACATCGGCCTCTCTCCTCCCCCGCTCGTCCTCTTCCCTCTCTTTTGCCCCGCACCGCCGATCGTTCGCTCGTTCCTCGCACAGCGTCGGCGTCTTTCTCTTCCTTTCGCTCGCTCGCTCACTCTCTCTCTCTCTCTCTCTAACTCATTGCCGCTTCTGTTGCTGGCGTGTGGACGGAACACCGACGCTCACTCTCTCACTCTCTCCCTATTCTCGTTCGTCTCTTTTCACCGGCTTCTCTCACTCCTCGCGTTTCTCCCGGTTCTCTCTCTCTCTCTCTTCACCTCTTCTTGCCCGCAGCTCGTCCACCTTCGGTACTCGTGCGCTCCCGTCGTTTCCACGAGTGCGAGTCCGTTCTGCGCCTCCTCCCTTCTCCCTCTGTGACCCCCGCCACCCGTTCCCCACCGCCCCGCGACGCTGTCCCCCTCCCCACGTCCCGCCCGCCCGTCCCTCGCCGTGCTCCACCGTTCGCTTCCTCGCGCCTCGCCTCGTTCCCCACGCGAGCCTCGTTCGTGTTATTCCGCCGTCTTTCTCTCCTACCTACAAAGTTCTCGGAGCTCGCTTCTCTCGCTCGCTCTCTTTCTTTCTCTTTCGCTCTCTCTCTCTCTCTCTCTTTCTCTCTCGTCGACATCGCTGCTCTCCCGCTCTTGCTTCTCAACCCCGCGGTCCAATCGCGAACCGTCGCGCCATACAGATTACCGAACCAGCAAAGACCCGAGTATAGAGCGAGAGAGAGAGAGAGAGAGAGAGAGAGAGAGAGAGAATTTTCGCTCCATCTCACCACGTCGCTTTATGTTTCTCTCTCGCTCATTCGCTCTCTCATCCCTCCGGATTCTTTGGCCGCGCTCCCTCAGACTTCTTTGCTACTCTCTCGACTATCTCTCTCTCTCTCTTTCTCTTTCTCCCTCTCTCTCTCTCAGGGCGATGCTATATATCACGAACGAGTCGATGCTGCCGATCCTTACTCATATTATTCTTCCTTCGTCGTTTCATTCTTAATGATTTTCCTACCATTGCCGGAAATAAAGTCAAGCGAAAAAAAAGCACCAAACATTTTACGTCCGAAAGCTGCGTGTTGGAAAATAAATAACGATCAGCCGAATTGTCCTACATTTCTGAATCTCTTTAAAAACCTCATAAAACATTTTCTCGAATCTGGCCCCTTTAACCCTAGGTCGCTTGATGACTATTTAACATTTTCAATATTTGACAATAACGATAATTGTTTCTAATGTCTAAGTTTTAAAGAGCCCTCCTATTATCTATGTCTGTATCTATATGTCTAAGCCCGAGAACGTACATCGCCCAAGCTTAACGCCGTGCACGTGTGCACTCGCGCAGCTCGTATAAAGACGGAAGGACGAGGTGGGGCGAGAGAAAAAGGTTTTATGTGTATATGTGTATGTGTATGTGTACGTATACATAGAAACGAAACTGGTATGTATTCTGAGTTGGGCTCTTGCCACGGCACGGCGATAGAAGGAGACGGGAGATAGAGAAAGGGAAGAAAGAGAGACGGAGAGTAACGAGGGAGGCGCAACGCGACGTTGGGTATATCGTTGCGTTTTGCCCGGACCGGGCCGGCCGATCGATGCGAACGCGGAGAGCTTCCGGTCTCGCTCGCGTAGTATCGCCCACCCACCCTCGCTCTCTTCCTACTGCCCCCCCCCATACCTCTCTCCCTCCCACTGTCACTGTCTAATATAATTCGAAAGAAGGATGCAACGAAATCTCTAACTTCGACGTAAATTTATCTAAACACCTAGGTAGACTGATACGTATCGATTCGGCGAAAGCCAACTCAAAGTCCAGACTCGGTGATGGAAGTTTCGACGTAATTAGTCGCATTGAATTTATAATACTCAAAGAATCTCCGTGTTTTTTTTCTGTTTTTTTTTTTAATTCGTGATGAATCAACGACGTTTTGATCGTAAATAAAAATCATGATAATTTAATATTTGTCATTGAATTATTGTTAAAATGAGATTTTGAATGGCATAATTTCATATATTTTTAAATGGATATTTAAAAAAAATATCGATATCGATATCGATATATCGAAATAAAAATATTGATATATCGGTGAGATTTTGAAATTAATCGAAAATGGTATGTAAATAAGATAGGTAAAAAAATATGATTTTGTATTAAGTCACGTAGAGGATCGATTTACTTTAACCAATATTTATCAGAAAGAGATAATAGAAACACTCTTTGTTTGACATGGTCAGCTGAAAGTCGACTGCGATTGTTTGGAACAGTCAAGTTTACGGTTGACGCCAGTTCTAACGCCCATTTGACGCCAAATAAAGTCGGTGTTGCCATTGGAACAAAATATCGTTTTTTCATACCTTTTCGATACTTGAAATTTTATATCGATACATCGATGTACCGAGATAAAAAATACCGCATGAAAATAACCATATTTTTTTGCCATCTCTAGTTGCAATGCCGTGTTTGTGTCATAATTTATTTTACGGCGAATATTAATGAAGGAATTTTTTATAGAATATTTTTTGTTTTACCATCTTGTAAAACATCTTGATACAGAATATTTTTCGTTTTACCATCTTGTGCGTATACGAATAAATTATCCATGTGTAAAGGATAGATTTTCCAAATTCAATCCACACACTTGCAGCGATTGTCCCTGTGCTTCGTTAATGGTCATTGCAAATGCGAGTCACACCAGAAACTGCAAACGTTTGAAATCGAATGGCACATCTGTTGGTATCATTGGGATGCGTGGCAACAGTACATCGTCTCCTTTAAATTTCCCATTTAAAATTGTAGCTTCGATGATATTATTCATCATATTTTTCATTGAAATTCTGGCACCGTTGCAAAAATCGTGGTGGATTGATGTTTCGTAGAAGAATGGTAGGCACGTCAATTTTCATTATTAAAACGTGTGGGGGTGGCCCTGGTAAATCAAGTGAATTAAAAAATTCACTTGGATAATTAACAACTTCTTCTTGATTCATTAAAGTATCAATCGACTTGTACGTTTTAGCTTCTCCTGGTATTTTGTTTTGAATCGTGAAGTTTATATAATTTACACCGCTGTTTGTTGCTGCTAATATAGCACGTTCTCTTAACTACTTATGATTTTTGCAATTCTGTTGTTGCAGTTATTTTACAGAAGTTTGTACGTCATACGTACTCTAACCGTTTCCAGTCTTGCTTCTAGTTGCTCGTCCGTTTCTGAAGCTCGTAATGTCTTTTTCTTTCTTGATTGAGGTGTAAATCGACCAATCGGTTTTCGTTTTGGTGGCATGATTAATTTGACATTCGCTGTCGAACGAATTATGCCACCAAAATGAAAAGCGAAATAAAAGACACTTATTTGTTTTAAATATATATAATGTCGAGTCGTTAAAACAAACGAGTGAGTTTTATTTCGTTTTTCATTTTGGTCTCATACTCCATTTAACAGCAAATGTTTATTTTTTTATATAAAATTCTTCTACTAATTCAGTAGTCTTCGCGGGCGTGCGCACTACAACTTACCAAAATTTCATCGCAATCGAATGAATGGTATAGGAACGCACGCGGGACAAACAAAAAAAACATTCTTCCATTTTTATATATATATAAGAAAGATGATTGCAACGATAATTAACGAATAACGAGTTCCCTTCTAATAAATCCTTCTCGCGACCGTAAGTTTAATAATTAAGAGAATATTATTTTTAATTTCATAAAAAAACGGAATTTTTGTTTGAGATTCAATATTTAATCAAAAAAGACCAGCTTAATTATATAAAAATTTATATTCGCCATCATAAATTAACGCTCTTCCCATCCTACCGTAAATCCATTGTTTTGCCACTCAGAGTAAAATGGCACTGAGACAAGTTTCAATATATTCAGTGCGACGTTACCTGTGGTACAAGATATTCAAACGTTCCCGTATGAATATTTCTTTTTTGTTTGTTTTCATAAATTTTCGACTAAAGAACAGCCTCGAGTCGCACGTACGAAAAAATACTTTGACCCGACACAGTGAAATTCATTTTAGTGGGAGGAAGCGAACCGATAAAGTTTACAATCACAAGAGACTGAGGAGTACGTCGTCGCTTAAGGTAGTTCTCCAGCTAGGTTCAATACTGCAGATAAATTTGCAATTCAGGATTTCAATAAATAAAATGATGCCCGATTTATTTTTTAAAAAATCGAGGGGGTCGTCGATGATATTTATGAGAAAAATTAATGTGAAAATGTGCTTTTTAACACGTAAAGATATCCCAAAGTGGCACTACGATACGGTTATTTCAATTGTTTATATTCTCAAAGAATGCAGATTCTAAGAAAAAAAACCTCTTTTTTTATCGTTGATAACAATTACTTAAAAGTACTTAAAAGTGTCGCTATAAAAATTCGCGAGAGTCAATGCTGCCAAATTTCCAGCAGGACCGTATCACGAACCAAGTTCCCCAAAGTAGAAAAATCTTATAATAGACAAAGTCACTTGATAAAATACTTTTAACGAGTAAATGAACATATAAATATGTGTTATGGATAGAATAATAATGTTTTTCCACTTTTTGTTTGGGGTCCCCCGGTTGCTCCTACAAAATACGCCCCTTCGCGATAGAACTACCTTAAAGCGATTTCGTGTAACGGCACACACACACACGTCCCACTGACTATATAATACGAATCTGTATTTTCTTGAGCTCACGATTCACGATTAATCGCGTTCTTCGTTCTCGTTTCCGCTCCCCATCACATTGTCTCTATCTTACTCTCTCGTGTTATTAAAGAACAATCAGCCAACATACGGCGTTTACGTCAAATTTGTATGTTCGTTGACGTCAAGCTTGCTACATTATACGCGAATTTTCCTCGTTGTCACGAGTTTTCCAATGTCGACCCCCACCATAATAGTGTCATACGCCAAATAACTCGACCGCTCAAAATCAAAAGTGATAACAAAAAAACTTGTAAATTAATTATAATTCGATCGATAAAATCTTTGCGTATAAGCGTTAACACGTATTTAAATAATTTTCTTTTTACGATCCCCTGTCAATATTATCGTTAATCGTTAAAGAATATACGAAGACCGGAAATGCAGGTATACGAACGAGCTTTTTGCCTATTTTTCTGTTGATTTTTTTTTTACTTTTGACTCGTTTTCGTATCGCGATAGGTTTTTCGCTAATTATTATCCACCACTTTGGTACGATCATTCGCGATGACGACAAGGATGCGAGTCAGCTCGCGCGGCCATTAGCATAATGAAGAGTTTTATCCGAGGAGAGAGTCATAGACGAGCGGGCGTAAGCTCGTCGAACAGTTTGGCAGAGAGAGAGAGAGAGAGAGAGCGAGAGAGAGAGAGAGAGAGCGAGAGAGAGAGAGAGAGAGAGAGAGAGAGAGAGAGAGACAGTGCGAGAGCGCAAAAGGGAGTGGTGGTGGGGGGATAGAGATGCGGAAGAGAGGAGGCGGGGAGGGGGCACTCATGTAACCGCGGCAACCACATCTTCGAGTGCGATGGTCTGTGCGTGCACAGAGTTGTTGCGAAGCAATTTGTTTTATCTCTCGTCGATTTATCCACGTGTACTTTTATACGCGTCGATGAATGAATTTTTTTAAACATAAATCTGTTCGACGAAAAAATTTTAAACCTAGACAATAACGAGGAAAATATTTGCCATACTGAACTTAAAAGATCTAGAATACGTAGAATTAAGAGTGTAATTTTTTATTTGAACTTATCGTACGTAAATTTATCGGCCCAATTTATTTCAATCTTCCAATCATTTTCAAAACCGTTTTTTGGCAATTTTCAATTTACAAATCTCTCTCTCTCTATATATATATATATATAAATGTTTCATGACTGACTGACAAACAACGCACAGACCAAACCACTGGACGTAAAGGACCAAAATTTTGAAAGTGCATTCCTATAATGACATGGATAACCGCTAAAAAAGGATTTTTCGAAATTCCACCCCTAAGGGGGTAATCTATATATGTGTATAAAACCATTCCGTGACTAACAGACAGACAACGCACGGACCAAACCGTCGGACGTAAAGGGCTGAATTTATAAGGAAATTCTCTAGAACGCAATTCGATTTTGACATTTCCACGGTATCATGAGTTCACGCGAAGAAAATCACGGCAATAACTATAACTTCATATATATATATTTAAAAAAAAAAAGTTTGTTGTTTATTGACTTGGGGAGGTTGGTTGTAAGAAATTGGTTGTTTATTGACTTGAAAATGAATTAAATACCTACCAATTAAACTCTTAAATTACCCAGTTTTTAAATAATTCCCCCTCCCCCCCCATATGAAGTGCCTGAATAAAGGGTTATTTTGATGAAATAAATCATGTATATATTGTACCTTTATAATCTTTAAAAAAATTTAATACCCCCCTACTCTTAAAATACCTAAATTTCACGCCTCTTCCTTAATTACATTAATTCAGAATCCCACGTGGACGAAGTCGCGGGTAAAATCTAGAATTTCTATATAAACCTATATGGAAATGTGTTGGCGTTTAGATGAGTTTTGATTTGTTCAAGATTTTCGGGGTAGAGTTGTATTGCAATAAAGATTTCGCAAATTGTCTTTAACGACGACCGATAGACGTTTTTATTATAGAGCAATATTTCATTTTTATTTTTTTTTCGACAACTTCAGTTGGTTACAAAAAAATATAATTGGCTTACATCGATTCAATAGTTCGATCTCCATAAGCTCGTCAACGATGGAAACGTTTTGAGCGATACGTGATGAAAATCAATAAAGTCAATATAAACGTGTGGACATACCTCGATGTGTCGATCCTCCAGCCAAGGAAGTGGCTCGTTCCGCCGTTGGTGAACCTCGTTCAGGCTTTTTCGTCTGCGATGTTTTTGTTTGTGTGTTTTTATTTTTAATTAATTCTCTTTCCTCTTCGAACTCGTCGCATCAGTTCATTCACCGTTTACACCGCGATTATTATCGTATTTACAGCGATATACATACATATACGTATATTTTGATTCGATGTGTGGATTACAATTTTTCACGAGCCCCTTATTATCATCATTATTACGATTATTATTATTATTATTATTATTTTTATTATTATTATTACTATAGTTTTATTTTTACATTCACTGCTTTAATATCACGATAATCCATTAACTTTTTCTATTATTATTATTATTATTATTATTATCGTTATTGTTATTATTTTAACCCCGTCGAGTATTTTCCCACTTGTATCGAATTATTCCTCGTTTTGCGCGTCGTTCACACCTGTTTCAGAAAGGAGAAAGATCGATAATTATCACTACCGAACAATGAAAAACAAAAAAAAACGGGATTTTTATTTCATCGTGGAAATTTTCGCGGTATTTAATTTCGAGAAATTCACAAAGTACAAAAATCGCTTTTTTTCTCTCTTTCTATCCCTCTCTATGCGCTGCTTATCGTTCCTCTCGTATCGCATTCTTCCATACGAGCGATAGCTCTCTGTCTCTCTCTCTCTCTCTCTCTCTATATATATATATATATATATGCACGTGTACATATATTTATGTCGTCTCGTCACCTCGGGGAACGTTCTCGTTTCTCGGGCACGTTATAGCGACCGAACTCGACTGGCTGTACGAAGAGTACGAAGCCAGGATTTTAAGTGTGGGCATTCCACGATGTTTTCTGTCTGCCTACCGGCAGTACAGCGTAGCGTCAGCAGCAACGGCAATAAGCGTCGTCGTCGTCGTCGTCGTCGTCGTCGCCGTCGACGTCGTCGTCGTTGCTGCTGCTGCTGCTGCTGCCGGCGTTGCCATCGCGGCCGTCCGCGTGAATTTATACTCTTCTCTCTCGCTCTCTGGGTTTTCTCTTTTTATATATATATATATATATAGTACATATCTCTCGCTCTCACGACTCCACTACTCGCCCCGTAGGATCGATACGCACGTCGACGATTATTTCGGGAGCACGCCAGCATGTCCCGAGAGAGAACGAGAGAGAGAGAGAGAAATATATATATATATAACGTAGTATATATAGATCGTACAGAGATAGAAGCGAGTACGAAAATCTTTTCATAAGCCGCTGCTGTACGAACTACCGTACATATATATATATATATATAAGCTGAAAAAAGTGTGGATAACGCGGATCAGTCTAATAACAATGAATTCATTAATCTCGCATTAATCCATCGTTCTACCTGGTCGGTACAATTTATTCCGTAATCACGTTTTTCACTACCAACAAAACTTTGTATTTTTCGCCAATTTTCCGAATTTTCGTTCTACGTGACTAAACGATTTTTTTCCGCTTACCCTTTGACTGTGTATTTCTGTTTTATATATAAATGTATGTATCTATGCGTGTACCGTTGTATATTGGCGATTGGCGAGGTCGTGCGTTGGTAGCCAGACAAAGCTAGGACGATGAAGAGAAAAGACTGAAATCGAGAGAGAGAGAGAGAGACAGAGAGAGAGAGAGAGAGAGAGAGAGTCGCGACGCGAAGAACGACAATGACGCCTCGAACGTTCCCTCTCGCGGCGGCGTCAGCAGCAGCAGCGTTTTCTCTCTCTCTCTCTCTCTCTCTCTCTCTCTCTCTCTCTCGCTCCCACTGACTCGTTTGCTCGACTATTGAAACACGCCAGGCGAACCGAAGCGAGCGAAGGCACACACGGGAAGAGAAGCGAGAGAAAACCAAGCCAAGCCAGTGTATAGTTTTTCGGTACACATACATATACGTATATATTCGAAGGCCTCTCGGTTGGGGCGTTATACACACTGGTATAACAGTCAAGGATCGATATCTATCGAGGTGGAGCGAGCAGCAGCAGCAGCAGCAACGGCAACAGCAGCACCACCACCACCACCACCACCACCACCACCACCACCACCACCAGTAACGCGGTCGCCCGTGAGCGTCGGTGGTGTGCGCCTCCTCTCCTCGGCCCTGCCCTCGAAACTCCATCGAACGAAACGAGTTTTACGAACTCGCGAGAACGCGATGAGAAAGAAACGCGAGAGGCAGGAGGGAACAACACATCGCAGCAACGTCAACGGCAAAAGCAATGCCAAAGGCAACGGGGCAAAGGCAACAACGGCAGCGGTGAAGAAGATGGCAGGAGGAAGACTGGTCCCAAGTCGCGAGAGCGAAAGAAATTTCGCATATGGACGTACGCCTGCGTTATAGATGTATGCATAGAATGCAACGCGTACATTATCATCGTGTATAATTTCACGAGTCTCTCGAACGACTCGACGAGCCCTTAAAAATTTTTCGGGACGAATCGGGACGAACAAAAATTGCACCAAAGTCGAAGACTTCGAGGAGTTTCGACAAAGGTTAATTCTCAACTTTTGAATCGAGTTAAACGGCTTCGCGTCTCGTTGTTCGTTTTCTCTCTCGTTACTTTCGCGATCGTACGAGATTTAAAAAGCTCCTTCGATCGCTGGCGAGACAATTTTTTTTTTTTTTTTTTTTTTTTTTTTTCGTAATTTTGCGGTTGTTTTTTTTTCAATGAATCTTTGCGTATGTACTCTTTAAACGAATGACTTAGAGATTACGCGCTATTAAAATACGAATTTAAAAAAAACATCGTTTTATTGACCCCTGCCTCGTCATTGATGGCAATCCGTTGGATCATCGTGACTCCTCGACGTTTGAACTTTTTTTTTTTTTTTTTTTTTTTTACATACGTGCAATCTTTGTAAATCGAAAAAATTCAACGAATCGACGTCGTCGGTCGTTGCCGGGTATTAATTTCGATAGGCGTAACGCCGCTGTTGCTATTGCCACATATATCTATATATATATATATATATATATATATTGAGAAATCTTATTAGATATCTCGGCATTATCTCCATTATTACATTGATAGCACATTGTCTCGTCAATGTCTTGCGATGGCGTTAATTATCACGTATGTATATGTGTAGAGAGAGAGAGAGAGAGAGAGAGAGAGAGACAGAGACAGCACGAAACAAAAAAATGTGTTTCCTTTATTTTTACAAAAATTCGCTTTCTCTCTCTTTCTCATCTTCGTTAGTCACTGGAGTATCGTTAACGAGGCACGATTTTTTCCTCCCGTTTTCGTCCCATTACCGCAATAATAACGACGATATAACGACAATTCTGAATCGTCGAGCGTCTCTCGAAACGTATAATCTACGCGAGTCTCTCTCAGTACTATATACTGCGCGCGTTTGTCTGCTGCTGAGTCGCGAGAGACGGAGAAAGAGCGAGTGCGAGAAAGAGATAGAAGGATGGGGCGGTAGGGAGTGAGAGAGAGAGAGAGAAGGGACGGAGGGGGACGATGGAGGGAGGGGGGTGCAGAGGGGAGGGAGGTACGATCCTCGCAGTGGTTTCCCCGGCCATTCCGGACAAGCTATATACGAGAGAGAGAGACAGCTACGACGAGGCACCGATGAAGAAGGATGGAAAATTGCGGGTTCTGACGCTTTCCGTCCTTCTCGTTGCCGCAGCAGCACCGGCAACGTTATATACCTACAGGCTCTCTCGCGTTCTCTTTCTCTCTCTCTCTCTCTCTCTCTCTCTCTCTCTTTCGCTCTCTCACTCTTTCACACACGTACAGTCCCGGTGCTCGTTGCTTGGCCTGAAACTGCGCTCACCGAGCGTCGGCCATGTCTGTCGTCTTCGCGATTAGTCACACACGTACCCCCGTATACCGAACCCGCGCCACAGCTCGAAGAAATAATATAACGTTGCGAGAACACGCGTTATTGAGACGAGCGTTCTCGGGGACCTAAGGATTTCGCAACGAGGATCTCGAAGCGTTTATTCATCTGTTCTTGGACGATTATGCGCACGCTAAAATAAAGCCCCAAATGGGTATAATACATTTTCCATAAAAACTCGGCACGGTAAGGTGGCTCGACACGTTGAATTGCAACTTGTTTTTTTTTCTTCTTTTTTTTTCTCGTATTTTATGCAATCTCACGCTGTTCTCTAGCAAGGTCTAGTTATACGCCGTTTATTCTACGCTTTAATGTCAAATTTGTTTGTACAGGTTGACATCGATCGTCGAAGAAGTTTTCGTACGATCGAGTCTGCGAAAAAGACGTCTTCGTTTTGTCGAGTTGAATGAAAACCTGGCTATTAGCGCGCGAAAGGTCATTGAACACGAAAGAATGATTTTTTTTGTTTTAAAGAGAAGAATTCGAGAAGTTGCGATAAAATAATAAACGATATAAAAAAATAGTAAATAAACAAAAACTGAGACTCGAAACGACCCAAGACCGTTCGTGGAGTTATCTGGTTATCTTAAGCGTTGAAATAACGCGATTTTAATTACATGCATTTAATATCGCTCGGTATTAATTATCGGATAAACGATAATTTTATCGTGTCAATTTTTGTGCCAAGCGCGATTAAAAGATTGCACTTGGTAAGCTATCGAGACTTCGTATTAATTCCCAAGGACACGATCTCGAATTCCCCGAAAAAAAGCGCGCTTCGAGTGATCTTAACGAGCAATAAGAAAAAAGAAAAAGATAAAAAACAACGAAATAACAACGTTCACGCACTCGCACACATTGTAATGTTTTCTCGAGCGACGATACTATGTTTCGTTCTTTCTTTGGCCTGCTAGTTGCCTGGCGTACTATACGTTGCGCGTGGATATACTATGCTATACGTATATATACATCGTCACGGAATATCTCCGACAAAGGAACCGTTGGTCTCGCGCTCGAAGCATTGCGCTCTCGCTCTCTCGCTCTCTTTCTCGCTCTCTCTCTCTCTCTCTCTCTCTCTCTCACTCTCGGCGGTCATGCACGAACGATGCCGAACGAGCCACGACTCTTCTCTCGTTCTTGGTTACGGAGAGGCAGAAACGAACGTACGAATGGACGGTCATTTTACAGTTCCGGGTTTAACTCTGCTACGCCAAAACTCGTTTTTGTCAATTCATCGGCATATCGGCATTACCCCTTGCACCATATAATTCCTCCAGATCGTTAAAAATACCATTTTTTTTGTTATTTAAAAAAAACTACAAAACACCTTGAATTACGAAAAATATTGATTGTGAATTAAAGTCCAAAAGTAAAATAAATCTTAAAATTGTAAAAAGAAAAAAAAAAATTTTCGAGCAATATCGAATAATTGTTGGGACAAAAATGATGAAATCTATAACAAACGCGAGGAGAGAACGGTACGAAGCGAGGCGCAAGATGAATATCTAACCTCGAGGTTACCCGACAGTGAGCGACAGACGGAGAGAGAGGGAGAGAGAGAACGACTCGATTCAGGTCGTTAACGGTAAATGTCCGACGTTTGTGTGTTCGCGAAATCTTGCATGCGTACACTCATACATGTCCAATAATAATCGTGCTCACGCACACCGCGGCATTATCTCGGATTGAAGAAACTAAAAAGAGAGAGAGAGAGAGAGAGAAAAAGCGACCGAACGCACTCGCACGCTTATTCACGATCTCGTATATATGTTCTTTTTTCCCTTTCCCCGAGAGTCTCATGGCTGGAGAGCTCGTCATTTCAGTTCGCAAAGTTTCTGTAGTCATCGTTTTAGCTTACACGAAGTCCTTGTCTTCGTCGTCGTCGTCCTAGAAGTTCATTCGTTCGTTCGTACCAGTTTTGTAAAAGCTTCTCTCTCCTTCCTCGCGACCAGACTTTACTCGTCTTACCTAACCGATAACCGACGCGTTTGCACTACATATCACATGTATATACATATATATATATATGTATATATACATATGTTTCTGTACGTAACTATACATTCGTCCCATCTCGTACGTACACACACGCTTCATGTTCGTCTCTCTCACATTCATTCGCGATCTGTGAAATACTCGACGAAACATCAAACAATGTTTCGAATTCGAATTTCAGCTGTCATGAACTTGGTTTGCACACTCTCACTTCGTTTAGGAGTCCTCGCCGGATACCCCACACGATAAAACAACTAACGTGCCCGCATAATGAGATTAATTCAATTAATTTTGGCCTTTAATTTCGTTAAAGGCTACAAAAACTTAATATCTTTCTTTTGTTTTCATCTTTGGCCAAATTCTTTTAAACGATCAAGACGTATTTCTAAATCAACGATATCGCACGGTTTTCTCCGTCCACGTTCTTTCTCTCTCCCTCTCATATTCCCACCAGTCGGGAACGTTAACTCTATGTATATATGTGTGCGTGCGTGTATGCTCCGTGTATATGTGTGCAAATGTGTAACTGTATATATATATATATAGGATACCTTAAGTTCACCGCACAGCTCGTTTTCTCTCACTGTGGCGCACACACGCACGTATGTATTATTGGTATCGCGCGGTCCTTCCCTTTTGCACTCACTAACCTCACCGCGCACGCACACAATATGACGTAGCACAACGAAAAAGAAAAAAAAAAGGAATGAAAAAAACGCTATCGTACTTGTCGAGCGTTATTCTCTCCTCTCGATACGTCCCGTCTCTCTTTCTCACGGCATCGGTGGACGCGCCAGGTATAAAGATCAAGGAGGGATGGCCGCGATGGAAGAGCAGGCAACGTCGACGAAGAGAAGGGAAAGAGAGGTTGGATGGAGGGGGGAGAGAGGGGATTCCCCGTGTCCCGAACGGGAAGAGAACGAACCGAAAGAGAGCCCACGGAAGAGAAAAACTGACCAGGGCCCCTCGGATCCGCCGTGCAATGCCACGGAATTCTCTGTAACCACTCCGTCAGATAGAAAGAGATAGAGAAGAGTAGAGGGGCTTGATGCTCACCTCTATCGCGTCGAGAGAAACGAACGAGCCTCGAGCAGGCCACGATTTTTTTTTCAATTTAGCGCTATTCCCGCGTCACTCGTATCGAGCTTTGGATACGAGAGCAGAGGGAGAGAGAGAGAGAGAGAGACGAAGATAAAAAAAATCAGCCTCGAGCACGAGGAATGCTGTACGCGAACATCACATATACTTTGCTTTTTCTTTTCACACGATTTAACTTTTTCGCGTTATCCTTATTTCTATTATTATGATTATTAATATTGTTATTATTTAACTATTTTATGAATCATTATTTACCACGCGTGATCCTTTTTTCACGACGGATGGAAGACAACTAATGAGAGAGAGAGAGTGAGAGAGAGAGAGAGAGAGAGAGAGAGAGAGAGAGAGAGAGAGAGAGAGAGAGAGAGAGAGAGAGAGAGAGAGAGAGAAGAGAGAGAGGGAGCGACAGAAAGATAGAGAGAAACAGAAAAGAATGAAGAAAAAAGACGAGTGATAGATATCCGCAGAGCAGCAACGCACTCGAACGGGGAGCACCCACAACAGGAGAGGCCACCAAAGAGAGAGAGAGAGCGAGAGCGACAGAGAGAGAGAGAGAGAGAGAGAGAAAGAGAATCTCGAACGAACGGTGCTTCTCGCTCGTTTACACGGATGAAAATTGTATATAAAGAAGAAATGAGAAAAACCTCTCGAATCACCGCGACCTTACAAACGAATCTCGCGTTCACTCGTTGGCACGTTGCAGCGGATTTACGAAAAAACAAACAAAAAAACACCTCAATTTACCGTAATTGTGAGTACGCGAAAACGATTTTGTTTCTTTTCGCGCTGTATTATTTCGTTATCTCTTCCGGTTTATAAACGAACAGTCAACTTTGCGAGCCGCACAGAATGTATATGTAGCTGAACGAAACGCCGCGTTCGCGTCAACGTCCGTGCTTAGCGAGCGCCGATGGCGGAATGAACCGGTGGCGCCCCGAGGTAACCCGACGGTGGCGCCGCACGCTTGAAACACACTCGAGGCTCGAACCTCGTACGTATAGAACGTCGGTGGAAAAGTGTGCGGGTGCGAACTACCACAGCTTTAACAACTTGGTTCCCCCCGTTCTCGCGCTCTAGCCCCACTCTCGAGCCGGCTAACTCACCAGTGTCGTCGAAACTGAACGGGTCTGTGCGTGTGTGCGCGCGTTTGTCCGTATACATGTACTTTCCGGGTGTATGAGTAGTTTGGTGGGTTGTACGTATGCGAATGAGTATAGTTGTGCACCCACGGCGCATACGAACGTGTATAATGGATATTTACACCGACGGACCACCTGGCTTCGAGAGCGCTCGCGCGGAGCTCGCTCCCCACTTTTTTCCCTCCATCCTTTACTCGTTGTCTCTCTCCCTCTCTCTCTCCCTCTCTCTCACTCTTTCGCGCTCGCTCTTTCTTTCTTCTTCGCTACTTGCCCCTCTCTCTCTCCCTCTCTCGCACGATCTTGCCTCGTCTATTCAGCTCTGCTCGCTCGCCTACATAACGGGTGTCCGAACGATTTCGCTTTCTCGCCTCGACCTTGCACTGGCACAGCCACGGCGTTATACCGACCGTCCGTATCGCCAGACCCACACCGTTGTGAGAGTTCACGCAGTTGCGACCGCGTCTCCTCTCCCACCGCCCGTGTTTCTTCGGCCGGCATGGTGAAGGGACGGAGGGGTCTTCATATACCGAGCGATACGTAACTCATGGATAACGCGACAGAACGCGACGATTTTTCGTACACTAAATATTAAACGTTTTTTACATCCTATAATAATAATGATAATAATAACGCCGATAGTATATTCGCGAACTAGTACTACAACGAGGTGAATGGTCTCTGCAGTCATTGACACCTGAGCATCGACTCGAAAAAAAACAACGTCGCGTTCAATTTTTCACGAAGAAGGGTATTTCGAATAATCCTAGTAATTTTATTATTTTCAATTAATGTGTTTACAATTTGAATTTTATTAGGAATTTGGAATAAACACGAATGTTGAATGACTCGAGATCCTAATTGACACTGTATATGACATATATATATATATATACGAGATCAAGAAAATATTCTAGGGTCGTTTTACACCCCTGGACTTTACACCCATTTGTCGAAACACACACACACACACATACACGTATATGTATATATACGAGTCCCTTTCCATCTTCCTCGCTCTCCCTCGATTTTCCAGTTAATATGTGCTTCTCGTACATGGCACGTATGTACATCAACGGTAGGTACATGCAAACTGTGAGGGAGAAGCATAAACCGACGCCGAGGACCAGAAGATCGATGCCGTACAGCGATGGTATAGAAGAGCCCCGCGCTTCGTTCTTCGAGGCACTGGGTCACTGGACTTTCGCGGCTCTTATCGCGTTATCTCCTCTTAATAATAACGACGACGATTACGATCTTTTCGTTAATTCTCGACTATGCGCAATATCGAATGTACATTTTAAATACAGAATTTCGTTTTCCTAAGCGTTCTTTTGTTTTTTGTGTTTTTCTTAAATTTTATCGTTACCATCGTGGCGATCGAGTCGGACTTTTGGGTTCAAGATTGATTCGTATTAGCTTCCCTCGTCGTCTTCGATCGCGAACGTTCGTTTCGTTTTTTTTTGCGTTCGCAAAGAGCTCCTATACATATAGCTGTCTTGGGTTGAGCAGCCTCGAGCTCGCTCGAGGAATCGAGGAATCGAGGAACGCGACGACGACGACGACGACGACGACGACGACGATTTACAATGGATGCCGCGTTACCTGCTGTCGTTGGTGCTGCGTGTGCGCGCCGAGTAAGCGAGAAAGATCGTAATGTCGCGCACGAGGGGAATATAGAAAGAGATGGGTATGTACGTGAGTATGTGTCTGTGCCTGTGTGTGTTCGTGTGCGAATGGAGAGAGAGAGTCGAGAGAGAGAGAGAGTGAGAGAGGGAGGAAGAGAGAGAGAGAGAGAGAGTGAGAGAGAGAGAGAGAGAGAGAGAGAGAGAGAGAGAGAGAGAGAGAGAGAGAGACGATGTGGTCGCAGTAGGAGAGCGAGCGTCGATCCAACCAGTGAGAAAAGGGACCAGCCGCGCACGAGAGAAGCGTCGTCGTCGTTCTCGACAGTAAAAGAGAGGGAGAGAATGCGATAGATACGAAAGTGGGGTACACAGGGACGTAGAGATTATGGGAGTGGAGAGCGTTACTGCAAACCCGTGCATACGGGCAAGGAGTGCTTCGATTCCATCGATACGACTCATTGTATTTTACTCTTTCTTACTCGATCGCTCTTCCCCGCGCGGTTTTTGTTTTTGTTTTAATTTTCTTATAACGATTATCGATAAAGCCATTGAATATCGAAAAGGTGTAATCGATCGTCGAGCGATTGATTCAAATATTGCTTTCATTATTTAATTTAATTATTATCGCTTTTATTATATTCGTAATGATTATTTGTCGTAACGTCTCGATCGATCCTTCCTCACGATAATTTATGATCGATATTGAGAGAGCGACGATTGTTTTTTCGTCGACTCTTTTGACGTCAATATCGAGACTCTCGTTGCAATTATATTCAAACCGATCGTGTATTATAAATTGCCTGGCACGCACGTTCTCGTTGCTGCTGCATGCGTTTGCTCGTGCGTGGCTCTTCTTGTGAACGCGTCGGCGTAGGTTTCTCTCATCCGACATGGAGGGAACGAGCGAGTACGAGAGAGAAGGAGAGAGCGAGAGAGAGAGAGAGAGAGAGAGAGAGAGAGAGAGAGAGAGAGAGAGAGAGACCGAGTGAGTGAGAGAGAGAATGAGACGACTCTAAACCGGTGGCGAAAGGGGAACGAGAAGGGGCGAGAGAGATAAAAAGGCCCAGAAACAGAGACAGAAGAGTCTGTCGACCGCGCATAGCTCGCGAAAGATGCGAGCGCGCTCGCGCTCGCACGGTCACGAATGAAAAAGAACACGAAAGAGGGAGAGAGAGAGAGAGAGAGAGAGAGAGAGAGGGCGAGAGAGACGGAGAGAGAGAGGGAGAGAGAGAGAGAGAGAGAGAGAGAGAGAGAGAGAGAGAGAGAGACGAGAAGAGCCAAGAAAAAAAAAGAGAGAATATACGTTGGTTTGCGAGAAGCTGATGGCGAGAAAGATCCTCATGAGAGAGAAAGAGATATATATATATCGGTATATCGTACGTCGCCTGCGGTATGCCACGAAGCATTCTGCGCCATTTCTACCACGAAAAAATATTATTATATCTCAAAAAATGATTGAAAAATCGGGCGGTCGATTAGATCGCGTTTTACGGTTACGAATATCGGAATATTTCCTGTCCGTTGATGTTTTCTCTTCCCTCAAACGTCCGTATTTCGAGAACGATTCGTCGAGTTTTTGTGACTCGCAGTTATACACGCAGACATTTGACTCGAGTGCGAGAGAGAGAGAGAGAGAGAGAGAGAGAGAGAGAGAGAAGTGCAAAAGAGAATTCGCAAATTCTACGGTGCGGCTCAAACTCCGAGGATGAAATTTAGCTCGGCCACGTTTTTTTTCCATAATACCGAATTTATCGCACTTAAACCTCTCGAACAACGAGACAAATATATTGCAAAACAAAAACACCCGACGATATTATTTTCAAATAATTCTCGGCTCTTGAAAAATAATATAATATTCTTTCGGTTTATTTGTTGTCTCGAAGAAAGTCCCGTTGAGCAGTAGATCTTGGTATTTAATGTATTCACGGCGAGTAAAAAGCACATTTTATGCAAACTCTCGCATCGAGGAAATGCGAGTCATTTGAAAGTTTCAAGAAGATACACGATGTGATATTTCGCGAGATATCGGATGTGCGATACGCACCATGAGTCTCTCTTCGTTTGAATTCGAGGAGAGAGAGAGAGAGAGAGAGAGAGTTAGGGACGACGTTTAATCCGACCTGCGGTACCTGGCAGTGCACCCCCCTCCCACCCTTCCTCCTCGTCCCTCGCCCCTCTGGATCGTGACAGCTGTACGTATAGTACGTTCGGAGAGAGAGTAGGTATACAACGATGGAAAAATCTTCATTTTATTTTGACCTTTGTACGATTACGTGTTTCCTCGAAGGCATGCACGTTTAAATCACGGTTTAACGTATTCGATCGTAACGATCGTACAAAACGTTTTTTTTGTTTTTTTTTTAACAGCTGCTCATGACGTCAAGACCTAAAATGCTCGATTATATTTTAATATTGTCTATTTCCACTTTCGATAGTTCAATTTTCATAAATTGTTCTTTTATTTTTCTTTCGAGAGTGAAAATTCGGGGAAATTCGCGACACACGGGATAATTATCAACGTAATTTAGAAAATAATAACAAAAAAAAAAATTCCTATGTTTTCATGGGAATTTTGTACAAATTTGGTACATATTGCATAGCTCTGTTTTTAAACGACGATAAATTTCTTGCTCGTACGATCGACGTGGACCGATGATAACTTTTTGACGACGCGCTTTTGGCTCCGCTTGATTAATAGCACGTGCTTGGCTCGAGCTCGCGTTTCAATAGAACCGATCGATTAATTTATGATTATGATCGCGCGAGCATTTAAAACATTGCCATAAATATAACCAATTATGTACTTTCATTAAAATTCAATCGATAATGAGGTATAAAGTAAACGGTATAAAAATGTCCAGCGTTTCAGCCCTCGGAAACGCTAAAATATTCAATAATGTTGAATTTTCAATCGAGAATAATTTTGCTCTCGATTGCCGATTCATCGAAAACGCTTTGGGTAAAACTTATCGGCTAATAGCTCGATTTATCGCCACGATCCCTTTAATAACAGTGTCTACTTAATAATTGAGGTTAAAATTCGGCTTATCTCGCTTTATAAAAATGAAACAACGTAGAATATACGAATTATACGTGAGCGACAGTTGGCCGATCGCATATACATTTCGGCGAGCTCTCGGTTCTCCCGACGAGCTCTCTCGTCTCGTTTCCTTTCCTTTCCTGCTGGTGCTTCTCTCGGACGCACCCGCGTCTTCCCCTTCGCCACGTCGTCCCTCTTTAGTCTCGTTTTCTTCGTCATCCTCCTCCTCCTCTTACTCTTCCTTCGCTACTCGTTCCCTGGCTAGTGTCTCTCTCTCTCTCCCTCTCTCTCTCTCTCTCTCTCGCTCTCTCTCACTCTCTCTCTCTCTCTCTCTCTCTTCCTCTCGTTCTGTTTGAGAAGAAGCGAGATGGAAGGCGCCAAAGGCGCGGCGAGAGAGTTCCTCTCTGCACACGATGCAACACTGCGCTCACGCCACAAACACATACACGCATACACACATAACCGACACACAAGCACACAGACGCACACCAGAAGGTAAAATTTTAGTCTGTGCGCGATACGCGATGCGCATCGTACTCGTCGTTCGTCGTCTCGTTGTATATAGAAAAGAGAGCGACGCAAGGAGGGAAGGGGAATGGAGCGGAGGTGGGATTTTGTACGAGAGTTCTCGTTTCTCATCTCCGTCGATCTTTCCTCCGTCCTTTTCCGACATTCATATAGATATATGTAGGCATGTGTACGCTATACGGTAATGCTTCGGCTGTTGGCCGGGCGTCCCGGAACGTACGACGAGGACGACGAAGACGCGAAATAAACGCGAAGGGAAGATACGCAGACTACGTCCGTCGAAGAATCGAGGAGGAGGCGACAACTCTTAGTACCTATCCTTGGTCTCTCTCTCTCTCTCTCTCTCTCTCTCTCTCTCTCTCTCTCTCTCTCTCTCTCTCTCTCTCTCTCTCGCTCTGTGACACGAGTCTTTTCCTCGTTCGTTCAGTCCACCGTACAGAGAACGAATCTTACTGGACGCGTAGAACGGATAGAGAAAAAGATAAGCGCAGCGATCTATTATCTATATCATTTTTAATGTTTAGTGACGCGTATAGTCTCTATTGTATCAATCAAAGTCGGCGTGACGTCCAATTAATCGAAGAACGAACGACGATCGGATACGTCAAGAAGCTGCTGGACGTTAGAGAGAGAAGAGAACTGTGATACAGAATCGTCACAAGAGTAACAGGAAAACCATGGTGGCGTGAAATTTGACAAAATAGATATCGACAGGAACAATAGAACTCTGAAATTTCACCAACGAAATTTGAACAATTGGCAGCCTGAATTTCGTTAAAATAGTAAATAACAACAGGGGAAACAACGATGCGTTATCGGATTTGATTAAAACGCATATTGACTCGCACTTTCGATCGACGAGTTCCACGAAATAGACGTGAAACAACAAAAAACAAAAAAAAACACGGGTCGACATTCGATACAAGGAAAGATCTGGCATAATAATTGTCGCGACGTAGACAGTTCCACCGCAATGGGCAAAAAACGTCGGAGTTCGACGCGTTCGAGTCGTCGATTCGTGCGACCGTTTTCGGATAATTTAATTCTCGTGCAATTTTCGATCCCTATTGGACGACGAGGAGTATGAAAAAATTACGAAGATTATTAGTATCGTAGTTATAAAGCCGTGCATAGTTCTCGTTCTTTTCCTTTTTTTTCGTCTTCTCATTCGCGCAGCAGCTCACGCTTTGTTGGTCACCGTCATCACGCCACGTTGTATGTCATACGCCGAGCTCTCTCGCACCTGCAACTGCACATTCGAGTGTGCGTGCAAGCAGTTCAAGCGTAAATACATGTATATTTATATGTATATCTATATACGGTATGTATACGTATAAATACGTGTACGATGTATATGCGAACACGAATCTCACTATATATATATGTATATATATATATATATAATATGTACGTATACGGGCGCACGAGGCCGGGGACGCGCGTTTCGCACGCAAGCCCTGCGATTCTCCCCTTTCGTCTCTACGAGCGAATCCCGCCGCGCCTCTCTCTCTCTCTCTCTCTCTCTCTCGCCGTTTCCTCGTTTTCTCCGGGGGTATATAACTAGCTCGAGAGAATCGAAGATGTCCGCGCGGAATATCACACGTATACGCTCGCGCATACAGGTCTGAGGAGAGATAAAAAGCCTGACACCAGAGGACAACGAATAATTCTTCAGGGACAAAATACGTCCCGTTGAGAAAAACACATTATCTTTGTATCGAAAAGCTCGTGCGAGAGGAAATAAAAAGGGCCTTATTGTTACGATGCACTGGCCATTGAAAAAGAATCTCATCGTCGGTACTTGTGGCAGTGGCTTCGACGAGGGCAATTGATTTTTTTGTTTTATTATTCAGCTTGTTTGTTTGTTTGTTTGTTTGTTTGTTTGTTATCGTCGCATTATATTTTATTACGCGGAGAAATCGAGAGTAAATTTATTCTTTATGATAGCGCATGAACGAGGGAGCGAGACCGCCCAAGCACCCCGTTGGCTATACAGCAACGCGAACGTGCGGTTCTCATTCGAGCGCGAGATCAAGGGGGAAAGGGACTCTATCGATCGTCGTAGAGTACACACTCGAATAGCTTGTATGTCTTTCTCTGTCTCTCTCTCTCTCTCTCTCTCTCTCTCTCTCTCTCTCTCTCTCTCTCTCTCTCTCTCTCTCTCTCTCTCTCTCTCTCTCTCTCTCTCTCTCTCTCTCTCTCCTCTCTCTCCCTCTCTCTCTCTCTCTCCCCCTCTCTCTCTCTACCCGGCGTTATTCGTCTGTATATACTCATTTATACGTATGTTATGTATATATGTCGGAGAAATATACATATATGAGACATTTAAGTGTGCGAATAACGATATGTTTCACGAATTGACATTTTTTGTCATAAAAACTCCATATTTCTTTATTTTTATGAATCAACGAATTGGAGATGTCGATTGACGAATTAACGTTCGTTATCGGAGTGTTTAATTGTCGTTGCACTTTACAGACGACCCTTTACATAATCCGAAAGAATGAAATTACACGTCGATGAAATGATTAATTTGATCGAAGAGAAAAATAATTCTGATGACAATATAATTTTTCTTTCTTTCATTGTCGATTACGGACCGTAAACAGAGATGAAAGTAGTGCAATTTTTATTGATGAATATTCAATGTTGTTATCGGTGGAGGGTTGTTTTTTCTACAGATTTTGATAGCTCGCGTTAACGAGTCTTGTGGCGCCATCTGACGTTATTTTTCGCCCAGATTATCTTGTTTATCGCTTGAAGAAACGTATCTGTGTATAATTTCTACTCAGGTAGATAAGATAATTGACGAAGTGATCAGCAGTCGGTAATTTTATGAACGAAATGTAGTCGATGGATGGTAGCACGGGTTAAGGGTGGTTTATTTAATTGCTCAGTTCGACAGAATGTTTCGGTACATATTTACAAGAACCACTTTCTTCCCTATTTTAATTTTCTCCATTGTTCCCGCCGACGATCGACTTCCTATTTTACTCTCTGCTGAATCGCGTTAGGACAAAGAAACACTAGATTCCGAAAATAATGCTAATGGCGACATGAAATATCGATAATATCATTTATTATAATTATTATTTTATATACAATTAATATAACGTAACATTTGTCCTTTACTGGAAAGTTGCATTAGTATTCTAATATGACCAAGTCAACTTTAAGTACAATATCATCGTGTATAACGTCGCTGCATAAAAATCGTAATGGTTTTATGGCTTTTGTGCAAAAAATTGCAATACTTGCTTGATTCATTGGCGCACAGTTGTTATTCACAAAAGCTTAGGATAAACATTTATCGTCGAGCGAGCTTTACCGAATCTCAACCACGCGACTATCGGATAATGTCGTACTATAGCGTAGTTGATTCTGAGATAACGATTGAACGCGATCCTCACGAGATATCCGATGTAAGGAAGACCTGAAAAAAATTGAACGGTGTTGGTTAAAAATTATTGGTAATTTATTTTGCTACTTTTAATCGTGAAAAAAAAAATCTTAATTCGATTAATTGGGTTCTTGATTAAAAACGATCGAAATGACAATTTATTGTTGTCCTAACGAATCTGACGTTACATTTAATAAAACTGAAAGAGTGCGAAGGTGGATAAAAAGATAAATAAAAAATGTTTTCTCACCAAGCAAGTATAAAACAGAGCTACGATACTGCATATTGAGCCAACTGTACATAGCCAATGGTTTTTCATCTGAAAATTGGTCAAATGAAAAATAAGTCGACGGTGAGAAATATCGATTTTAAATAATGAAAAAATCGTCGCAACTCACATTTTAGACCTGATAATTCGTACCACAGGTATAACAGAGCATCGTTGTCGAGAGTAAAATCAATGCTCCATAATCCATCGATGAACATGGAAACCATGTGAAACAAATTGGCATCGCCGGTTTTCATATACTTGGCGAAAACGTCGTCCAGCAGACGTTTGCATAACTGAGTCGTTTCGGCTTCATTTTTTCGACAGATATTCATTCTATCGGATATTCCAAGCAAATGACCGACCACGCGCCAAAAGTGATTGAGACTCTCGCGTTCTTTGGGTTGGTTGGTGAGCGACAATTTGTCGGCTGCCAAGAGAGCGTAACCGATAAATCCGAATTGCGTTAGAGCCATGTCGCGATGGGTAATAGCACCGATTTGCGCGTTGCTGGAACGTCGACTATTCGTCGCGTGCTTCCAGCGTATCGTGTTCAATGATCTCCACCAGCTGGGCATAAAAGTAAAAGTTATAAATAAAAATATATATATTTGTCAATAGAGAGAGATAAATTAAAAAAGTTATCGATATTATCAAGATTAATAAATACCGGAAGAAATTTATCAAAATATCGATGTAATTTCTTTCAATATCCGACCGAAAGATTATCAATATATAATTAGTTCATAATTATGAATTAGTCGCACTCAGAGTTTTTATCCTTAATATCGGCCAAGTAGAGAGTGTGAATGTGTAGGATAGTTTCTAAATATCTCGTGAACGCTGTGCACGGTGTTCCGCTGCGTTTCGTGAAGATCAGCACCTGTTCGTAAATACGAATAATCGATCAATTCCAAATATAATTTTATTCGAAATATTAGAAAGATAGAGTTTTAATAATTATGGAATTATTAACTTATATTTATTAATAATATGTCTTATATATTATATATTTATGGAATGTTAATATTAATAAGGAAAAACTATTATTAATTTTTCAACCTTCAAAATGGTTGGTATGACGAGTACGGACATCAAACCAATCATTGCCATGAGACCCATGGCTAGCATGTTGTCCTGATAATAGTTCTGGGCCCTGTAATCAATTTCGCGTTCCTTCAGTGGAGATTTTTCTAACTTGCTCGAAGCGGAAAACAAAATTAGTAGAACGTCCAGCTTTCGTTTGGTTCTTATCGTTCAGCCACTGACTTGACTCGACTTTTCGACCCATTCCGTCATTTGTAACCTCGCCAAGTTGTTCTTGTAAACATTTAAACTAACCTCCAGGACATAAACTGTTTTAAATAGCAAGAAAAATACACATTTTTTTGCAATTTCGGATAAATATTTAATAATTAGCCAGTTTCAGAAAGAAAAAAATGTTCAAAACCCCGTATTTCTAAAAATCGAATATATATTTCAATTTTGAAAAATGCATAATCGACGAGAATTCCATTGGTTCTAGCCGAAAGGTTCTAAAAAATTGGCGAAGAATTAATTAAAGCAATTAATCATCCAAAAGATTGTTTGCGTTTAAGAAATATACAATTAAATACTAATGATAATCTTTGGACATGATAATAATTATTGTACAAATTGATGGATAATTAAAAATGTAATAAAATAAGTTACAGAGTCCCATCGGAGTGAATATAGCATTTTTTTGCGACGCCCGAACCGCCGAGTATCGCGTTCTCGTTTTTTTTCTCTTCGCATCGATGCACGAGTAAAAGCAACAAGAATGGAAATAAGAACGATTGCTCTACTACAAGGTACAATGAACGGCGAGATCGCGCGTGGCTTATCGAGAGCTGGCGTATGAAAAAAATCTCGATGTTCTCTACTCTACTTACCCTCGGAACAATTCGTCATTGTACCACTCTGGCAAATCTTCGACGCTTAGTTCGCTCGGCTCGGAGTCTATTACACCGTTGTCTTCGAATAAAATTCGAAAGTGTTCGTCGACCGTTTCCGTTTGAGCTAATAATACAATTTGACAAACGTTAAAAATTATTAATTATTATCGACGCGTATACGAATATTTATCGATAATTATCGATAAACGTTGTAAATATAATTAGGATTATTTATTCAATCGATGAATATTATTGTTATCGATTACAATTTAGAATTATAATTATTCTCACCATCGTCA
This sequence comes from Netelia virgata, assembly GCA_951802705.1. Taxonomy (NCBI): domain Eukaryota; kingdom Metazoa; phylum Arthropoda; class Insecta; order Hymenoptera; family Ichneumonidae; genus Netelia; species Netelia virgata. Next base: position 19,051,506 of record OX637864.1, read on the forward strand.
ATAAGCTTGCTTTTTTTATTCATTGCTGACGCCGAGGTTACTGGAAAAATCACGACTTACATTAGAGATAACCACATAGTTTTTTGCACACGCTGTACAATCTTCCGTGCACACGTAATCGGTCGTCCAATAGAACAGCTCGTATGCATTCCTTATCTACGTTGCAACCATTCTATTGACCGTTGCAATTTTATTAAATTATCACTACACTCAATTTTATTCCCAAATTCGATTCGCTATTTCGCACATATTTCGTAATCACTTTAGTTCAATAAATTCAACAACGGGCATACTCACCATTTGTTTTATTAGCCATGATCGCAATATATATATACGTATATACAATTTAACATAAAACACTGGAGCACAGTGCAAAACACCGACACAATTTCATTAATTCGCGAGAAAGTGTTTAAAAATAAACTTCACTTGTGTTATCTAGCACATGCTCGTGCTCGAGCCTCCATGCTCGAGACGCGACTGAGAACTGAGAGCCTTCGCGTGTCGGACTCTTCCAGTTGCTTCGTGTGTGGAGAAATAGATTTGGCGGTTCGAGAGATGTACACCCTGAGGCAAATCCCCTTACTTCGCTGGTCAACTGCCCGATGACGTCATTTGCTATATAACGTGTTGTAAGTATATATAATATGTATTTATTCTTATATATTATGTCATAATTATGTATGCATTTGTGTGCGTGTGCGTGTCTGTATGCGGATATATTACTACCAGCGGCAAACTTTCAGTAACATAATTAAACTCCTAGTGTGGGATTACATATGATTTTACGCCATCCTCCATCCCACTCTCTCAAAAGAGGCTAGAAACGTGTTTTTGTTCGTTATCCAGGTACGTCTTGACCTTGGCTATAATATGACGGATGAAAAATTATAGATTCCAGGTTAAAAAATCACCGATGACCTTCATGTGACCTTGACGGAGGAAAAAAAATCTCAACACTATTATCGCCCCCCTTGAGAAACCGTGAAAGTTTCTATGGTACATACGACCACATTTGTCTCGAGTTACTTTCATCGATAACTTTAAATGGGACAAACTGTATATAGCGTAAGTGCCCATTGCACTTATATATAAATATATGTATATAATATCGTATTTTATACCGTACTCGAGAATTATATCGAGTAGGGATCTAACGGAGGGTCTTTATCTCCTGGATTGCCTGATTTATTTTCCCCATTGATACGTGTCAACTCATCGACCGATCAGCTTGTGTAAATATATATATATATATATATGGGGACAACTTATCGTTAGTCACCGGTTGAATATTTTCGGTCAAGATATGATGAATCTGATGGAACGGACGATGAAACGAACACGTATATTTCCAAAATATTTTCAGGGTCAGACGTAAATTACTTTCATCTTGTTGCAACGTGCGGATGAGGTGGCTGAATTCGGCGAGCACTCGAACATTTCAGTGGCTCGCCTTTTCCACACTTTTGAAAATAGACCGTGTGCCACATATTTTCAGATAACGCTGACGATAAAACCTAAATTCCAAGTGTTCGAAATCTTGATATATTCTATCGTTCTATTATATTCTTATGGACAAATTTTTCATCGAATTTATGAACTCTTAACACGAGTGTCGTGATAATATGAAAATATCGAACGTTTAAAAATGAAAGTAAGAAGAAATAAAAAAAAAAGTCGTCGGAAATCCATCTCGAATATACATTGAACAAAAAATCGATAATTCCAAACAGATAGTTTTCTTAACGCTTTCGTACGAACTCATTTTTAATACGGCATAACTTATGACATTTGTTTATTTTTCATCGGAGATGTAAATGTGACAGCTTGCACTTCTTCGATTGCTTTTGCGTTCGTATAGCATATTCGTAGTTAATTCAGACCCAGTCATTGCGGTCCGTCGTCTCTGAATGTTTGAGTGTCACGATGAATATGCCCATTACTTGCAAAAATGCGATAGAGAAAACGATATTCAAGAATCCATGCTAGAATAATCGCGATAAATCACTGTTTGCAGACGTACATATATTTTTCAGTTTCATTCCATCATTCACTATTTTTATTCTTTAAATAGTTCTTCAAATGGCCGGCCGCGTCTCGATACATTCAATATATTTGTGTATTCTTCACTTTTTCTGCCTGAGCTATTCAACTTCTTTTTTTTAGCGACGACTCGTATTTACGTAACAGCATGAACTATCACAAATCATCATATATTTTGCGTTACTATTTTTTCCTCTAATTGTTCCACTGATATCAGCCATTATTTAATAACTGTTGACATGCACTGGCTTAAAATCGAATTACGTAAACATTCTGCATAAGTTTGCGAAGATACATAGTAGTGGAATGTATACCGGTGACAGTGTAAAGAGGAAAGACAGAAGGACTAATAAAAATCAAAGAGTTATGTAAATATTTATTTTCGTCGAATATATCCTTACTGTAATCTAGTGATGGCAATATTTATTGTACGAGTGTATATATAGGTAATATATCTTTCAACAATGAATATCTAGTGATATTACAATATATCACAATATTATATTATAGTGGTATTTAAGAATAGTATTTAAGAATAGTCCCTGATAAATATCATCGTATAGAGTTGGAAATACATCAAGTCTCGTTGGATTCATATCCAAAGAAATGCATGTACGATTACACCAAACATTGAATTAATAATGAAAGTAGGACATTAATTAATAATAAATAATCAATGAATATTATTTTGGCAAATTAATTACAAAAGTTCTTACTAATGTAATTCACGATAATTCACCGCACTTAATTATTTTATTGTCATTTGCCGGTTTAAATATTTGTTTCGATGCAGCATATACAGTACCGATCAAAATAAATCAACGCAGTTCCAAAAGTTTCACATTTCTTCAAATATCTCGCTGGAAATATGGTAAAGGGTTGTAAGAAAAATATAATGAGACCATTGTGCAGCGTATTAACAAACGCAGACGCAGCGAATTCATTTACATATTTGAATATCGCTATATTCACTTTTATTGAATTTATTCAATATTGATGCTCGGGCAAAAAAGTACGCAATTGACAAAAAAAAAAAAAAAATGAAAATTGGCACAAAAAATATTTTTTATCTGAAAACAAAACATTCTCAATATTTGGTGTTGCCAACTTTTGCTTCTATGACAGCTTGCAATCGTCGAGGCATACTTTCGACGAGGTTTTTCAAAAGTTGATGGTTTTCCACGTTTCCTGTATCGACCGAAACAACGTGTCTTTTGTTGACACCTGGTTTTTCGTAATTTTTGTATCCAAAACAGACCACAAATTTTCAATGGGATATTTAATGTTGCAAGAATCGAAAAAACTGTAGTTTTGCGTGAAGTGTGCTTGGGATCATTGTTTTGTTGGAAAATGAAGTCATCTTCAAGTCCAACTTTCACCAAGGATTCTTCTAAATTTTTTTGCAGAATGTACGTATTCGCAGCCATAATCCCGTTAATTCTTGTAAACATTTCCTAAATCCCACGATGCGAAGCAACTCGAAACTATGACACTCCCACCTCCGTATTTTACTGTTTTTTGAAGATTTTTTCCAAAAGTTCCTCACCTCGTTTTAACGACAATCGCGACCGTTTTTTTATGACCAAAAAGGTCACATTTACTTTCATCTGTGAATAAAACTTTTTTCCAATAACCTGTAGGCTTGTGAATGTATTTTTTCGCGAATTTTAAACGTTTAATACTATTCTGATTTCTAACGAAGGGGCCGACGCAATGCGTAGTTATTTTTTAGTCTGGCTTCCCGCAATCTCCTTCGTACCATACATTCAGAAACGTTCACTTGCGTATTTTTACGAATCATTCGACTCGCGGAAATTTTTTTTCGTTTCGCGAACAATCATTCGATTTTCTTTCAGAGTTGTCTTTCTTTTTCGACCACGTCGACTTTTATCGCACTTTTTGCATATATTTCTAACAGCGGCTTCACTTACGTCATATTTCCATCCTATTTCTCTCTTCGATAACTTTTTTTCCTCGACCTTTGACGATTAGTTTGCGAATTTGGATGCAAATTTGCTTTTTCCCCATTTTAAATTGAAGAACGTAGACTGGTCTTTCCATCAGCGACTTGAGAACTGATAATACACCTAAATCATTCATCATTTCTGTAACTTACATGTTTTCAAGGACACTACTGTATTTCCAAAGTCAAAACAAAACAAGATTTTTCACGAATATTCAATGCATACATGTGCTAATGTCGTACACCGACCTTCACAATCACCGAATTTGCATCCCACTGAAAATTTGTGGGACGAACTGGACCGGCATATTCGGAAAACCCCCATAACAACGAAGGAGGAGTGGAAAAAACGGCGAGTGGAGGACAAGGGTCGTATTAGCCTAGATTATTTAAAACAAAATTATTTCCAACATGCCAACTCGTTTAAGCCAAGTTGTGAAATGGCAAAAATACCTAACAAAATATTAATCTTAAGGTAAGAATTATTATTTAAACTTTGTAAGCTAAATTTGTATAGTGTCCGAATATTTCTGTGACCTACAAATTCGCGATTTCTTTGAATCTCTCGCATTATTTAAACAATCGTATGTACACAGTAATTATTTTTTGCGTTCGTGTTACCTGAAAAATATGCTTTAATATACCATACTATAATTTGATGGTTCTTCGAACATTTGGTTGAAATCGAGAACAGAAAAGGAACTTTATGCTGGTGTCCGAATATTTTCGTGACGGATTGTATGTAGATTAAAAAAAAACTAGCGAAAGTCATAAACAGCGGATAGAGCAGTGTTTATTGTGGATCGTGGTCATTGATAAACCTGAAGAGGGCCGGATAAGATCTTAATAGCATGCGGCTATTAGAGGAAATAAATTCCAGCCAAATCCATCGATCATTTGCGACGTAGTATTGATCTTGATTAAATGAAAACGTTGACGTACAAAAATGACGACCAGAATGACAATGGAATCAGTTTACCAACGTGATGAATATAATTAATTATTGAATTATTTCCACGTTGTTTTATCTGCAATATTAAAAAGTTATAATCTTAAATTTTTAAAATGTTTTTGACACTTTTGGTATTTTGTATTTAAAGGCGTTACATAGCTTGAGATGCGGTAAATTTATATAAAAATTCGACAATGTTTATAATAGGTAAGATAACATTTCGGTCGAAAAATTATTAACAATATATTTAATATAACTAACGGAATACAATTTTCGGAAAAATACATTTAAACATAATTCATAATGTGCGCCATTTGCCGTATCAGAAAAATGTTTGGCTTTGATTACATGAAAAATAAATAATCTATTGTAAAACTAGCTTAGCCTTACCATAGTGATTCGACGTAAAGGATGATAATTCTAACATGGAAATGACGATAAATTATATTATAATCCAATATAATAATAAGTACTAGACGAAAGTAAAAATATTTCTGGAACCGATTATTGAAAGGTCGTTTCGAAAAAATTGCATTTAGATAAGTTTAGACTGAATCGTATATCTCTATGCCAGGTGTTGGTCATCCTAACTCGAGCGTTTACCTTTTTTTAACTATAACGTTTTTATTTCACAGTGTATCGAGATTAAATTTTTACAAAATATACTTGAAAGAAGGTACTATCGAAAACAAAATATAGTTAAAAGATCGATCTTTCTCGAACTTCTAGATCTAAGCGACCTCTTAATTCTATTAGATGCTAAACTTACTGCTAACACTACAACGATCTAATATCGCCGTTTCTTCTTTAATGCCCAAATACATATCGTTGATATTTATGATATTTTTTTCTATTTCGTACAATAAAATATTTACCTTATCTATTTGTTAAATAGTCCGAAGGGAGTATTTTTACTATCCACTTATAAACGTTTTTCCCGGTCCGATGGGAAGCTTGCACAGGATGTTCCTATTGACGAAGGTGCTCGCGGCTGCGGGGCATCGCAGTTTCGACCACGTCGAAGCAAGGTCTCGGCTTCCCTCTCTTTTTCTATATAAGAGGGGGACATGGGGAAAGAGGGGGCCAATTAAAGCAACGAGGTAACGCACGAAATGTCGCGAATCAATCCCCCGGGCAAGTCTCGCGTATATACGCATTGTCGGATAATAATCTATGGAATTTTAACGATTCATCTTATTACCGATGTTGATGAATTATTGACGATGATACCTTGTCATTTCTGTAGAACCGATACACTCGGGACTCGAAATATTGATCGACGTTCATAAAACTACGCGACTAATGTGTTAAAACGATTTCGTGGATAATTGATAGAACATTTTTCAAAGATCAATACGAGTCGTCATAATTTCCCGAATATTAAGATTTATTGATTTTTGTGTCGCGTGTCGAATAATTGGCAGTTTTTTAACCTGATATTCGAAGCGATAAGTTTTGGGTCATCAGGATGTTGAGATGATTATGGATGATGATGGAGAACGTGGCCCAGAAGAAAATCAGGAAAACCAAAATACGGACAGAAAATATTGAAAGATTGAGCTCGGTACTGCGCAGCCCGGAATTATGAGGAATTATTGGTTCTTTTTTCATTTTCTGAAAGTATGTACTTTTAAGAATATGGCTTGAAAAGAAATTTACAATATTTCATAATTGGCCGAGTTATAGTCATTCAAATGCGGCAAGGACCGATCTTACGGTATTTTCAAAGAAAGATTTTTGGCCCTTTAAAAATATTTATACGAGGAATAATTTAGAATGAATTCTTCGAGGAGGAAGAAAGAAGCTATTAGGAACCACGAGTGGTTGATTAAATATAACATGTCATTAATGTCGGCACGAATTCCACTTCAGCCGTTACACGTGTACAGCGCTTGAAACACTGTTTTCTCGAAACTGTTTTTTAAGTCGATCGTTAAAATATCTCGGAATGTATTTACCCAGTTAATTTTAAATTCAGCGTGTGCTTCAAGAATATACATCTTTATTGTTGAGTCTACGGAAGGAAACAAAATTCTTTATATGTAAACAAAACAACTTTAAAAAATGCCAAAAAAAATCAATTTTTTACATTTGTTATTCCTCATAATTGGCACCGCAAATATAATCTTTACGGGTAAAAAGATTTTATTTTCCAGATCACCGGCAGCGAACACGAACATTTTCCATCGAATTTTTGTTCATAATTTCGCGAATTCTTTTTTCTTTTAAATATTTTGCTTTCGTTCTATCCTGAAAAAGGTCTCGAATACCGCTTCCTAGAACGGAATACCGCTGTAAACCTTTGTAAATTCGCAGACGAAAAAATACGTCTTCGAAAAACGGTTCATAGATAATTTTCTTTGGATTGTCGAATCAATTTTTCTAACCATCGTTCTCAAAGCAGCATCGTTGTATCGAATCAAATTGGTAAATTGCGAAAAGGAGCGAATGAAAAAGTGTTTTACCATTGAAATGTCTTCGTCGACTCATTTACAATAATATTTAATAAATCCGTAAATGTTTTATTTTTTTCGGACTGTTGAATTTCGATTCTGGAAATTTCTTACCACTTGTCCACATTGCCGTGTTACTACGTCTGCCAGTCTCGTTTCCTCGCGACAATTTCCACAGGAATTTCCCGCGTGGAATTCTCGCTTTTTCGGCATCTCGAAGTTGCTGTTTTTTCTTAATTTCTCGTAACACATCGATAATCGATTTGTTCGAGCCACTGGCCGATTTGAGTTCGTGATAAAATATAATAGTGGAGATGAAGAGACCGAGGGCGAGCATGGAAAATCCAGCTCCAAGGGGCGTGAGCTCTAGTTCCCTCGGGCCTTGCTCAACCCCGTCGTGCTCCAACTGTACGTCGCGGAAAAGAGATGTCGTGCGTCTATGAAGCACGTCTTCAAGGTGATAGACGACCAAACCACCCTCTAAGAGCCAGAGCATGACCTTCCGTCGTAATAAAATATTCATTCAATTTTCAATCAGACTGATTTTAAAAATTGTTTTTCGTTTTTTTTTCTTCGTATTTTATTTACTTTGTTATTCGAAGACTGGAATATTAGTATAACATCTTACCCGGTCCACGGAATTTAGGAGCCATGGTTGTACCGCGAATGTTACGTAAAATTCACCCAGGCTGTCTCTCATCAATCTGTAACCCTTTAACACAATTTGACGTTGTTTTTTTTAATTATATTGCCGTAATTAGCTCGATATATAATATATTATGTGAATCGATTGCAAATATTTCAAACTGTCGTTTGGAGAAAATAGAGTTTAATGAAAAATGGTTTTACAATGTATTATTAACCTTTAAGTCTTCGTCGCTAACGTAATTCTCCGGGAAAAAAACCGAACTAACGGTTCGTCCGAGTATGGCATAATTTCCTTTCAAAATTTTCTCGTGTCTCTCGGCTGGGCTCGTTTCGTGCTGGTAGTGCAGCCACAATTTTCGTGCCCATGGGTTCTTTCGAATACAAAATTGACATCGGTCATTTTTCATTTGTGTGCGACGAAAAGATTTTTTTTTCACTCACCACTTCGCCAAAATAATCGGAAAATTTTGGTGTAGGACCTTCTCTGCCCCACGTGAAATTCTTCCTTACAAACTGCTCGGCCGTGTCAATTCTGCAATTTTTTCAATAAACGTTTCCAGTCCATAAAATTCATTATACAGTAAGCTTTAACGCAATTTCAGTACGCGACGATGAGATAGTATTGGGATGTCCCGTTTAAGGCTGGAACTTATTGGAACGTGTGCCCTACGTTAAGTGGGCTTTTAGCGTACCATTGTTGAATTATCACTTTACATTTAATAATTGACGTTTAAATCAAATAGCTAATTGGCAAGCTTCACATAAGAATAAAATCGGAATATAATTTTGTAAATATATGTTGATCGCGATCGAGTCGATTCGTTCGATGTGGCGATATGGGATATTAATTATTAGTCGTCGTCGGATAATTAATTTAGTATTAAAAAATAGTCTTACAATTGTCGAACGATTGATTTTGTTTTTTCTTATTAAAAGAGATCGCAGGTTTTTACGAACGTGCGTGAAACCTTTTGAAAAATTAAAATTCAATATTTTCGTTTTTCGCGATTCCGGAAAATTTAATTTATTTATGAATCGCATTTTTCCATGAATTTGAAACTTATCGGATGAAGGAAGATCGACTCTATGCAAATTTGTCAAGGATTTAATTCTTCGTTGGGAGTGTAGCCGGCGTGTCGTGGTCGAAGAAACGAAATAACTCGAGTTCAAATCCTACCTCTCTTCGTAACCCGAGCTCGTCAAACTGGCTGCCAGACTGCTCGAATAAGCAGTCACCACGAGAACGCCAATTACGTGCCAAAGCTGAAATTGAAGTTCAAGGCCTTGGAATTGTCGGGTTGTACATACGCCTATCAAACGGCCCATCAATTCTGTCCACGTTGTGGCGAAACTTCGGAATCCTGCCAAATTCGAGACACAATAAAGATTCAAGAAAATTCATGTAAAAATATCGAGATTTTTCAAAGATTTCAACCATTTTTACACAACATTTGCCGTATTTATGTAAGAAACATAAATTATGCCACCGTAAAAACCCCCTGGAGACATAATTTTTTTTTTATATTTCCAATAATATATATAGAGTATTATCAGTCTGTTAAAAAATTTAAGCCATAAATAATTTAATTCACATAAATCATAATGTAATTAAGAGTTTATTTGTAATTTTGTTTTTATTACTCTTGGGAATTCGTGGATTAATCCAGGCTTTCGTGTAAACGTAAAGACTCTGTACAATGACCATGGCGACGACCGCTGCCCAAACTTGGGGAGACAGTGGCCTCGTGAGTGCCCAGAAGCTTGTCGAAGGGTTTGGCCTCGGGACCAAAAAACGTACGTTAGTGTACAACACGGGTACGGTAAGATTCGCAAATAAATAGTGATCGAGCTCGAGCCATATTCCCGAAAATGCAATGTCCACCTCCTTGCGAAACAATTGCCCGATCATACCGCCGGTCCATTCCGTTCCATTCTTTCGACCGTATCTGAATTTCATTACAATTTTATTAATTCAAACAAGAAAAAACGAACAGTTTAATTTTAGCGAAGTAAAACAAGCTTGGGAATAAAAAATGTGCACATTTTTCCTCCGCTATATTTTCTTTTCTCGAGAAATTCTTCTTTCCTAACGAGAGAAGGAAGAAGGTTTAGTCGTTGAAATTTACGTTTACCAACCGATAACAGTTGTCGGGCTTTCTGATGGTCCACGTGAAATTCAATCGTTCGGCGATCAGCAGAAATAATTTCAGTTCCACTCCGTCTAATTCCGCCTCTGCGCGTAATAACGATTACAACCGAATTAAAATCGACGTATTTTGTCGATGTACATTTTTCAAAGGTAGTACCTTTATTTTTAATTATGTTTTTGTTTTTGATTTACGATTTTTTGCGACGAAAAATTGGCCCACGATTCCATTGACGGTTCTATTAATCGTCGTCTTTAGGTAGGACAATGGTGGACTCAAGAATGCCGCGGCTTGCAGACGACGACCTTGGAGATCCACGATCCCTCGCTTATGCAGCATATCGCCATATCTGCGATGCGCGATTTATTTTTTTATCATCCCCGTTTTAAATTAAAAAATACGATATTTCTCGAACTCGTTGATTTTTCTCACCTCGCCACTTTTTTAAATCTTCTCGGAGCCAAATAATTTTCCGAAAGACACCAAAGGCCATTTTGAGCAACGATATTGACATTGGCGTTTCCGTAAATCGAGACGTTGAACACCGGCGCGGATTCTGGAATCTCGTCGTCGATTACGACCAACAATTCGGTCGACGAAATCGTTGTCGGGACTCTGAATTGTAAAAAAAAAAATGATAATTAATCGGTCGAATCCTCGAACGAAATATTAATTCTCCAAGTTTATCGACCTTCTCATGGCATTTGCCAATATATTGGCCGACGTTGAAATCATGAAGTAACCGTTGCAAATATACGTTCTATCGTTTACAGTGTACTCGTACGGATAAACTCGTCTGAATTCGTTAAAAAGATTTTCCACGCCCACGGAAGAACCTGGAAATAACCATTAAAATGATCATTGACGATTGTTCTTATATGTAAGTATAACACTTTACACTTGGCAAATTTTTCTTCCTTAAAGTTTCTATGTTAATGATACAATTCCCAAATCGTTCGATCGAGCTAACAACTAAAAAAAACAAAAAACACGTTCTACATCGCCGAATAATTTTGGAATTATAATAATTTCCCGCTTATAATTATTAGCGACAAAAATAAATTGTGATTACGAAAAAAAAAAAAAATCCCCCAAATGTTGCACCGATGTAACATAATTTCGTCGAAACGTTGACAAAAGTGATTTCATGACTTTGAGGAAGAAGCGATTTGTTCAACGATTTTAAAATCGCTTGAAATGAAATATCGAATTTTTCAAACGATGTTCTTATACTCGCCTGAAAAGAAGACGTTGGCGCACGTCGATTGATTCAACGAAACCTCGATCATACTTGCGAAATTTGCCATCGATATCCACGTTTGCTTCGCAACGACCACTCCGATTTCATTTTTACCGGCCGATACCTCGATAAACGAAACGATCGAGAGGACGAGAATGATGACGCGATTGTACATAACTGGTGCCTCGATTCGTCGCGATCGCGAGAGTGAAACAACGGCTTGAAACAAAGGATATCCGAGCGAATGTACTTTTTCCCGAAGTCACGACGAGAAACGATCCTGTCGCACCGACGCGAATTGCGCGCTACGTAAATCGATCTTCGACACTTTAGACCGTACAAAGGTGACCACGTGCCGTGGCTGTGTCATTCTCATTTTCTCTCCTCGTCAACTAAATTTATACAGGCTCATTATGATGCTCATAAAAAAGAAAAGTTGTCAGTGATAAGCGATCGGGTGAAAACATCGTACACTTTGCACCACACGACGCGATCGATAATTCACTTATTTCCGTACTTTCTCCGTACGTTTTTTTCTTTTTTTTTTTATTCAAGTGGGAGTGTTCTAACAAGCTCATGCGACAAAGATCGACCAAGGAGATCTCGAACACGTTATTATTCGTCACCCCGTGTCATTCGCATTTTCTTTCCTTATAATCGCCGATCCCACGAATACAAATTAAACGCTGAATGAATGATCGTTTCGTCGAACGTTTCGATACTCGTGGCCATTTTTATCTCTTCTATTTTTCTCATCGATCGAAAAGAGAAAAATTCCTTTTTCTTTCCACTTTCGGTCGAGATTTTCGCGCACTGTGACGTTGAAATTGAAAAAAAGTTCACTTTTTATTTTTCAGTTCCGTCGACAAGTTGAACCAGTTGGTACGAAACGCGTGAAAAGATCGATGAGGTTTGTTATAAACTGTTATAAACTCGTTCCTCTTCCTCGTGAAAATACTTTCGAAATATTGCACGGCTTGATCGAACGAAGTAATGAAAGATTAGTGCTAGCTTTTGAAAGATGTTTGAAAAAAAAAACATCGATGAATCGTCGGGAGATAAATCGTAAGTCGACCTTGTAAGCTTGATTCCTTAATAGGACGAAGGAAAAAATCGTTATCCTCCTTTTTTTCGTTATTATAAACTAAAGCGGTTATGTTCGTTTGTTTCGCTGAACTTAAAGTGCCTCGCACCTTAAGACTCGACGAACTTCATTTATTTCTGCTCTGACGCGAATTCGAAGGTAGGTAAGGTGGGCTTAGGTAACGACCGGGTAGTCTGACGTTTTGAGGAATGTACGTGTCTATGATCGATTCGATAACGTTCGCGATCATGATCAACCCACTTTTGTGTCGCTTTGCCACGCCCATTCACCCGTGACACGGAAGTGTAAATAAAGTTGCGCAAATAAAGTTCAGGGTTGATGGTGCTGTTTCAAGTCCAATTATAAGTATGAATGTCTATCCTGGTGACAGTGCAGGACTACTGTCAATTAGAATGGGGTAAAGTTGGGAAATATGGCCCGGCTCGATAAAACTCTCAAAAAAAAAAAAAACATGTGTGTTGTTCGCTAATCTTTCTACGATAGAACAGGGGCTATCGTATAAAAAGGATCGAGAATATTTCGATATAAAAGCATCTGAAAGTATAAACTCGTATTGCAACAGCGACAAGAGCGTTGATTATGGAACAGTAGGTAAAAATAATAGAAAGTTACGAAATATATCGAGATCAATTTTCAATTTAATTTCGGTGTATCTCAAGTTGAGTTCGATTTACTTTAGGGTAAGTCCGGGGCATATGCCCATAATTTTTTCAAAGTTGTGTGAAAATAAAAATAAAAACAATTCTAAACTTCTTTTACTGTATAATTAAACTTTGAACATTTGTTTTTAAGATAATTAACAAAAAATATAGCAGATTATTGCGATATCAACCTTAAAACTACATTTAAAAAAAAATCACAGTTGGCCATCTCGCCCGGGGCATCCGGGTGTGATGGCCATATGAGTAAAAAAAAGATTGACACACTTTACTTCTATCTTTGGATTCCTCTTTTGGTCTATGCGTTCGTTTGCAATGCCCTTCTCTTCGTCCGACCATATTTAGAACACATATAATCAATTTCAGAACAATTTTCGTGTATCCAGAGCTGACATACGATACACTGAAACCAGTCTTCGATGAGACTGGTTATTTGAAAACTTTCTCCACGACTAACGCAGTTATCTTCCTTGGTCACATCCTCATCTGATAAATCAAACAATACAGATTCTCCGCCTTCGCTACTCAAGGTGGCCATACGGCCATCACACCCTGACTCAAGGTGGCCATCTCTCCTAATCTTCCGGGTGAGATGGCCGCGTATAAAAAACAAACAAATAAATACAGAGTATGTAAAGTTTTGTGGTTATAAAAAGCCGCGTTCGTGCACTGTTGAAAAATGCAAAAAAAGGATTTTTCTTTAAAATTGTATGACCACGACATAGAATATCAACCCTCTAGAAAATATTAGCGATAGACAAAACAATTAGTTAAGATTTTAGTTACTTTTTCATTTGTTTTCGGTGGAGTTTTTAGCGTTCACTTGCACCTGCACACAGCGCGAAGTAAACTAATTGTAAGCCAAAACAATTCATATTTATTGAGTATTCTCTGAAATATTGTAATTGGCCATCTCTCCCGTATAGCTTACCCTAACAATGCAACTTTAATTAAGCGTGTAGTGCATACCGAATAGCACGGCATGGGAATACGTAACGGAATTTTTGTTTAAAAATTTTGCAACAAAGAGCACGTATATCGAACTAAATCCTAATAATATTTGTATTCCAGAGTTTTGAAAATAGTGGGATTTCGGAGGAAATTTCCGATCTACGATAATTCGACATCTTTTACTGTTATTTCTTATCAAAAGAAAATGTCGATAGTCCATATTCACCAGCATTATCCTTTTTCCTCGCTTACTTATTTCATTTGCAAACTCTGCGAATGCGTTCCCATATTTCTTCAGACCCGCTTATAGATAACGAACTGCGTAAAAATACTATTATTGTCGTACTCGAAGGATCAAACTTAATTGACAGCTTGTGTGTCACGGAAAGTCGTATAGCGAAGAATCGATATACATATTATGGTTCGGACATAAATTGTTCCACGCGTGAGCCGCGCCGTTGCAATGAAACACGACATTATCCTTATTTACATCGGTATTACGAGCGTCAGGTCGACCATAAATGAAGTTTCATCGATGATATCTCGATTGAACGAAGCCTCGTAATTAATATCATTATCAATAAAATATTATTAACTCGTTATGGAAATTTATTGAGAGTCAATTCAGCCAAGATGTCAATACAACGTGTATAAAAATATAAATAAGCCTACTTTTAATTCTAGCAATGAGTTTGCGCAAAGTGAGATTCGAACTGTGTCTAATACCGATTATTAATTAAAACGAAACTTTCAACGTTGTCGTTGCGATAAGATTGGGAGGAGTGTTAATATTGATATTGGTAACTCGATTGTACAAGTTGATTATCACCACGTTATCGACGTCGGATAAAGAAGAAATTAAATAATAGTCATGCTGTTAGTATATCTTCCCTCTTCGGTCATTCACCATTTCGTTTTTCACCACGTTATTAGAATGTAGCCAACATCATTGCGATTAAACCTTGACGCGTGTAAGAAACAATAACGATCGATTAATTGGTTCACTTATTAATTTTTTTCTCCGAGAGACACGCCTCTACTCCATTTCGTCGGCGTTTCGTATCTTATCTTTTCAGTCGTTTCGCAATTTGTGTATTTTAACATAAAATATTAGTATTCGTATTTAATATTTAACGAAGAATCATACGAGTGTGATAAGACTTTCGATACTATCCCCCTCGCCGCCTACTTTCCTTATCGATTCCCCTCCATGGCTCTGTGCCTCAACAAAACAACGCGATGCCAAGTTCGGTATGACCGAGACTTTTGTCAAAGTGTTCGTTCGTCCGTAGTTCGTTTTGATCCGAATATTGGATTACGAGTTTCAATTCTTATAACGACATTTTGTTTCGTCGTTCATTTTTAACAAATGCAAACCGGCGACGTTGTGTTCGTAAAATTGTACATCGGAAGATTTAATTAGCATCTAATTAACTTCAAGACCTTGGGGCCAGACGACACGCCGAGTTGGGTTTTCTTCACAGTTTTACTTAGGAACGTGTTCGTCCCGTTTTGTTACGTGAGAAAAAATGAGCGTCTTTACATTTTTGACGCGTTCGCGCACATGTTGTTCTGCGAATGGTGAGTAAAATATCGAATCCGAAGATGTGAAGAAAAATAGTTGCAATAAAAATTATACTAGAAGTTATTATTATTATTATTATTACTTCAAATAATCATTGATTAACGAACGAAATTAATGAATTTAACGAAATTAAGGCGCAAGACGTTTCTCCAAAATCGGCTTTGTCGGCCTGGGAAACATGGGCGGCAATATGGCGAGAAATCTCTTGAAAAAGGTATCGAACGATGCAACAAAGCAATTAAAATTATTATTATAAAATCAATCTCGCACATGTGATATTTAATTCTTATCGAAATTCCAGGGTTTCGGCGTCACCGTTTACGACGTAAACAAGAAAACCGTATCGGAACTCGTTGAGGCCGGGGCAAATGGCGCCCCAAATCTTTTCGAAGTTTCAGTAAATTCCGAGGTGATCGTATCTATGCTGCCGTCGAATCAGCACGTTCTCGACTGTTACGTCAGCGAAACTGGGATACTCAGGTTAATACAACGAGGAAACAAAAATCATTACGTTTAATAAGGTTTTTATCGTCTAATTAACAAAAAAAAAAAACGAAAAAAACGTTAAATAATGACGAAGAAATGAAGAATTTAATTCGGAAAATTGATTTTCCGAATACAATGAATTATTAATATATTGATTGTTCCCATTTTTCTTTTCGTATCGATACTTGTATTGAACGAATTTCTTCAAACAGTTCCGTACGAAAAGGTGCTCTATTGATTGACAGTAGTACAATCGATCCATCCGTGTCTCAATCAGTATCGATCGAAGCTGCCAAGAAGCAAGCAAGTTTTGTCGATGGACCAGTTTCAGGAGGTACGCGATTTAAAATATATACAGAGACACAGACAATTGGTTGCATGCTTTGAAATTATTTCCTCATAAACCTTCGTAACGAATTGATTGAAATATCGAATTTTAGGGGTCAATGCCGCTCGCGACGGTACCTTGACCTTCATGGTCGGAGGGACGGAAACAAATTTCAATCGTGCCAAACCGGTTCTCGAAGCTATGGGCTCTAGAATCGTTCACTGTGGTGAAGTTGGAATGGGCCAAGCAGCCAAATTATGCAACAATATGCTTCTCGCTATAAGCATGATCGGCACGTCCGAAGCTTTTAATTTGGGATTGAAGTATGAAATTAATTATTGCCATTAATATGTATCGACAAACTAAGAACTAATTTAAATGGATATCTTTAATATTTAAAACAAAAACGTATGATTCAGGCTCGGTTTGGATCCTAAAATTTTGGCGAGCATAGTCAATTCGAGTTCGGGTAGATGCTGGTCCTCGGAAATGTACAATCCTGTACCGGGGATCCTTGAAAATGTTCCCAGTTCAATGGATTACAAGGTTTGTAAAATATCATTAAATATCAAATAAAAATGAATAATAGATTCTTATTCGATTCGAGCAAGGAATAATCTATTAATAAAATAATGACGATTGATCGTTGAAGATACATTAATTATTGATTTAGGGAGGTTTTGGAACTGCATTGATGGCCAAGGATCTGGGACTAGTTCAAGCTGCCGCTGCTAGAGCAGAGACTCCGATACCAATGGGCTCACTGGCTCATCAATTATATAGAACTCTTATACAAAGTGGCTATAGGGAAAAAGACTTCAGTGTAATTTATCAATTCTTCAAGGGCAACAAATAAATTAAATATTTTGCAAATAAAAAACCCAACGTGTATTTTAATCAATTTAATTATTTCATGTGGATAAAATATTTACCGTCAGTAACAGAAAATGGTTCGCTACCGACAATACTTGCATTTGAAAACTGTTTTACCATTAGCGGTGTCGTCTCTATTCGCTACAATCACTTTTGCTGGAGTTCCATCCGAAATTTCCGTTCCTATTGGTCAATGCCACCTAACGAACTAATCATAATGCACATATTTGTGTGTGAAGCTGCGATGTCAAGTGTAGTGTGAAGTAATCTGAAAGACAGTCCGTCGTTTCACTCCGGCGGATCCATAAGTACAAGCCTTCACGCTATACCTTCGAACCGGGGGAACGCGTTGGAAATGAAATGGTTTATCGGTCAGTGGTAATAATAGTGGTACAGTGACCGAACGTGTTTTCGTTCGGGGTGTGTTAGTTTTATTACGACGATTGAACGAACTCACTGACTATGGCTCTTCTTCTGAACAATGGTGAGTATCATATTTCCTACAGATCGATTCGTAACAATCGTTCATTAGGATCGTAATTGATCGTGTCATTGCAAAGTAAAATAGTTTTTTCGGGTTAGGTTTATTATTTTCTCGTTACGCTACGAGCTTCTGATTTTCGTCACGCGGCGCTGTGTCGCTACGGGTCCGATCTGTTCCTCGCGTTCCTTCCGTCATACCTGTGCACGCTCTCGCTGTCTCACATACACACGCGCGCACACTGTAAACGAACAACGTTGTAATGGCGTTGTGCGTCTATCTCTTGCACATTTGATGTATCGATAAAAAGTTTTTATTTTCGGGGGGGAGGGGCGTTCACACGCTCGTGTTATCGCTGTTTCCTGGCCGTTCGAAGTGAGAGTTGAGCAGGACAAAAATTCATGCTACCTGCTCGCGTTTATTCGCAATGGTTGGTTTTCAAACGCGAACGACAAATGTGAGGAAGGACTGTGCTCTGTGACTGTGCTGCTGCTGCTGCTGCTGATCGTGGCTTCTCATTGTAGAAAACGAAAAAAATTGATAACGCGAACGGTGGTGTCCCCGAGACAACGTATTTTCATTGTACGGGCTATTCGTTGATACTGTACGAACCTTGCGAAAAGAGCAGGTGCTCTTCCGGGTGACCAAACACGGACGCGCACACCTTGACCAATTGGTGCACGTGAACGTGTGTGTGTCATAATATGTGTGTGTGCGTGCTTGCGTGTGCCTGATTCACGATAATGTCGAAGTGAATGCGAGGAGAACAATTGGAAGTAACAAAAATACTCGACAATAGAGCGTACGCTTTCGTGACGAGGCGAAAAAAAAATAACTCTGACATCCATCGATCCTTTTTATTTTCCTTAATACGTTCTAACTCAATCGATTGACGCGTCCTTTACTTTTTTCCCCTCGTTTATCGCCATAATTACACACGGCTTTGAAAGAAATGAACCATCAAACGCCGAAAGAACTATTTTTTTATCGCGAGGCGAATTATCGGCGATAAGGATCGTAGATCTGAAATTGGTATTTCAAGCGATAGGCGAACTATAAGGGAGGTGGTGGGGTGGAGTGGTGTGGAAAACAACCAATATCGTACTATGAACTTGGAGCAAGAATGAAGGTAACGGTGTGTTTCGACAATGTCAGGGTGGTGGTTCCCTGCGGTGACGGAACGTTGCTCGTCAGAGATCTCATGCACGAGGCGATATTGCGCTACAGAAAAGCAACCGGGAAGAACGACTCCGGTCCTTCGATAAACAGTCTGTCGTCACTGACCGGTGGTGGGCTTTTAGATCCGGACGATCGTCTTTGCGACGTAGCCGATGATAGGGAGCAGATAGTCGCCCACTTCAACAGCGGCGAGGCAAATCATGCGGGCGGAGACGGTGCTAGTTCGGTGGGAACGAACAGTCCGGATTTTTTTCATGTCGAGCATAAGGAACGTCGTTACGCGAACGATGTCCGAGGAAGGATAAGCAGCAGCAATATCAAGCGCGAAAGCGTCAAGAGACTCTCGATGCATGCTCTATCAACGCGCGAGCCTTATCTAGCGGCTTACTCAGCGCTGTCGTTGCCCCGCGAGTCGAGACGCAGAGAGCCTCTAGGTCAAGACTCAAAAGTTTCATACGAACTGGCCGGCTCGAAAAACGAACGATCCGGTGATACGCGAAGCTCCGACGTTCGCGAGATCGTTATAAAGAACGAAGCTGGACCTTTGGGTCTTCACGTGGTTCCGTGTTACGATCTTTCGGGCAACGATCAGGGTCTGAGAGTCGAGGGCATCGAGCCGACCGGTCGTATAGCCAAGGACGGGCAGATAGATCTGCACGACAGAATAATCAAGATCAACGGTCATAATTTGCTACGCATTCCATTCTCAAAAGTACAGAGCATCTTTGTGAGTTGCATGAGCGATCCTTGTCTTCGTATATCGGTCCTCAAGCACGAGAAAGCATCGCGCCTTGACAATGTACTGCGCAAGAGTCTTGTCATTGCGCAAGGTAATAATGCCGGTAGTAACAACAGCCAAAACAACAACAATAACAACAACAACAATAATAGCAGCAACAACAACAACAACAACAACGAGAGCGCCGAAGAAAAAACGTCGGGCAACGAGCACGAGGAGAGTCTTAAGAAATTGCAATGCACGAATTATAATCTTCTTCAAAATGCGAATACGCGGAAAATCGGTCGTATGATAGATATCGATTTGACCAAAGGAAGCAACGGACTTGGTTTCAGCGTGACGACGCGCGACAATCCAGCCGGTGGACACTGTCCTATATACATTAAAAATATTTTGCCCAAGGGAGCCGCCGTTGAGGATGGAAGATTGAGACCGGGGGATCGTTTATTGGAGGTCAACAAAATCGAGATGACCGGCAAAAGCCAGGCGGAAGTCGTTTCACTGTTGCGAAGCATTCCTTCCGGTGGTAAAGTACGAATGGTCGTCTCGCGTCAAGAGGAAGTTTCATCGAATACCGAGGGAAACGCCGCGATCAATACGAGTCTGGGTGAAACAACCCCGGATAATGCAAGACACTGGAACTCCGGTCTTGGCGCAACGACAACATCGCAACGTGTAACGGCAACGGGTGGAAGCTTCGAGGGCGTAGAGACGAAGAGCGAAAATACGAGGAGCTACGATAAAAATTTTCCCTACAAGATCATCGATGCGAACGATGAAATTGTTCTGTCACCACGAAAAAATCGTGTCATCCTGACACTCGACATTCCAGTTCATGATTCGGAAAAAGCGGGACTGGGTGTCAGTGTCAAGGGTAAAACGAGCAGCGCCGATGAAAGCACCAATATGGATTTAGGAATATTTATAAAGAGCGTGCTGAACGGTGGCGCCGCCTCACGTGACGGACGCTTGCGTACCAACGATCAATTGCTCAATGTAAACGGTGTGTCGCTCCTCGGTCTTTCCAATTCCGATGCAATGGAGACACTCAGACGAGCAATGCTCAATACAAATAGCTCGATAACGGGTGTGATAACACTTACGATAGCGCGAAGAATATCGTCTTACGATACGAGCGAGAAAACTTTCGGTGATACAACCCCATCGTGCAAAATCGAGTCCGCCAACAGTATTTATATATCGGACGGTACGAAGCCCGGCGAGGGTCGCGTCAAGGAAAAAAACAGCTTGAACGTACAGACCGAGATTCACGATAATATGAAAATTTTGTCATCCTCTTCGTCGTCGTCGTCGTCCCCCTGGAATCCCGTTATCGACCGACTGACGGAACAGTACAACAAGAACAGCTTGCGCAACGAGAGCTATTGTCTAGCTACCAATAAAACGTGGCTCAATTCCGTGAGTAACGTGAAAAAATTGATGCTAGGGGCAGAAACAACGGAGATGCTTCTCGAGGATTCGAACGAGGGGAATCGCAACGAGATGAAAAAAAATCCTGACGATCGGGACAGTCAGTATTCCGGTGATCCGACTTACGACAGTCAACTTTCCCTCGAGGAGTTGTCCGTGAATAAATTTTCTCGCGACGCTCTCGGCAGACAGAGCATGTCGGAGAAGAGACACGCGGCCTTGGATGCAAAAAATACCGACACGTATAAGAGAAACAAAAAGTTACGAGATGGACGCGACAGCAAGAGTTCCGACGTTGCAAATTCCACGGAGAACGTCGACGAGGCAACCAAAAATATCGGTAAAACGGCTGAAACAACGGACAAAAACGATGCACGAGCTCTTACTTCCGGCGAGTGTACGACTTCTTACGACAATGAGAGAAAACGCCTCGAAAGTAAAAAGAGCGACGAGCCTGGAATTACGGATTATATTTACACGATTCCCGGTTGTAACAACAAATTCTTGTCACCGCGGAAGCATTGGCTGGTCGACGACGAGAGTACGGAAATTCCTGGAGCAACCGGTCACAAGGATGAACAGGCTTTTTCGAACACTCGTGGTGACGTTAAACAAGCCTCCTTGAATTCGGCACTTGACGAGAGATACAAACGTTCGCGAAAAAAAGGGGGTATAAGATCGATGTTGAGACTCGGTAAAAATCGTAAATCGTTGAATTTCGGTGACAACATTCAGAATAGACACGAGACTAGCAACTATTGCAGTGGCACGATTAATTACATTGCATAATACAAAACGAAATGGAGGAATTATGAACGCGCTATAATGATAACGATAAGCAAAAAAGAAAAAATGTTGATGAAAAGAGTACACGTTGAAATACAATATAACATTATTATGCAAATGTGAAGAAAACTAAAAATTATTAAAAGTTTATATACATATATATTTGTAGAGCGGCATGCGAGAGATGATATTCTATATATGTATGATTTATTCCAAAGTGCCTTGTATCTGCGACGAAGAGGGGGTCGGTAAAGAAACAAACAAACGAGAGATAATGAAAACACACACATACACACACACACACACACATACACACACACACAAATTGATAAACGCGTGGTAGAACAAATTCTGTATATATAATTTTTGTACTTGTGTCTCTGATCAGACCTGCAAAACCGATCATGTACCTATTCCAAAAATAAAATTTTTTGCACAAACGTTTCGGCAAATTTGTCACACGACATCAAATGTATCGTGTGAGTAAAAACATTTATGTTTTACGAACTCGTTAAGACGGTGATTCACGAGTGATGGTGAAACTTGCTGTTTTCTAATATAATTGCGTGTGTCACCCATTTCCTTGTCATAAAAAGCCCAGTTATGTGTCATCGTTTAGTTCCTTAACAATAATCTTCGGCGACACGCGGTTAATGAACGGTACTTGTAAATGAATTCTTGAGCATTGACATTGGTATCGTACTTGGTAAAGATTTTTCCTCTCATATATCACTTTTTCTGTTACAGCTATTGGGAAATTGGGCGCTCCGAGACAACTCGTTCTTCAGCAAAAACGTTTTCGTGGAAAGATAAATATACAGAAACCACAAAAGTTATTTTACGAGCGTGCGCTCGTTACGGAATTCGTAACGCCTTATTATCCCTCTTCAACGCCACCAAAACCGATCTGGGAAGCTTGCCATCGTACGAACCCGTCGCTGGTCGAAAAAAGCGACCCACATCCGTATCAGCGTATACTAGCCCGAGAGCTTTTACAGAGATTCGAGGCTTCGAAGATGACGGCGTTTCTTCATAAAAATCCCATCAACTCCGACGATAATTTCGATCTTACTGTTAAGCTGCACAGGTGTGGTATGTCTTTGAAATCTTACGGTCGTTCTACGGTGAAATGCGCCATCGAGGGTACGCGTTACGAGGCTATTTTACCCCTCTTCTGTGCTCCAACTTATCTGGTCTTCAGCCCGGAGTCAAATGTCCCGGCGCTTGAGAAAATCGTGAAAAGAACAGAACAGATTATTCTTATCGGTGAGTATAGCGAGTAAAACATATGAGAGTACATTTAAGGAATATACCTAGTCTGGTAAGGTAACGCAAAGGGATCCTTTCCGAAATTTCAACTCTTACTCTGACTTTAACTTCGAGCCAAGTCCAGCAAGTAACGATGTTACTTTAATTCTTGTATGTATATGATCTTGAAAGGCACGCGTAACATTAATGCCGCAGGTGTCACGGTGCTTCAAACGGTGTAAACTGACGCTACTTTTTCTATCGAAAAAATATTTTTTTTTATATAAGATGTGTCCTATTAAATTTAACCACTGCTAATTAATTTGTAGTCCTGAATTAGACATTAAACTTATATCTTTGTAGCTTTTAATTCGTCTGTAATTTTGACTTATTTTTTTGTTATTGTTTCAGCTGGTATTCTTGAGGGTAACTTGCTAAGCGCCAATGATTTCCTGAAATACGGTAAAATTAATATAACGGACGCACGCTCGGCACTGGTACATACACTTCGGACAGCCGGTGGTATGAATCTCAATCGTCAATTGAATCATCATCAGAGTACTCTTGTGACGAGATTGCAACAAATTAGTGAAGGCCAGGAGACCGAAAATGAAAAGCAAGAGATCAATGTCGACGTATCTAAGAGCGAAGAAGTAGAGACCGTATAATTAAGATATCATTTATTTTCGAGTTACAAATGCTTAAGATTTGTCGTTGTAAAAAAAAGAAAACGAGAGTACATTTTTTTGTAAGAGTTTTGGCGTCGATCTTTCTTCTTATTATTTTCTTCGAAGATTTGTCGCCATCAGTGACAATACTTGCAACGCGGGTGGCACTTGACACCTTTCACGCCGCATCGACAACCACCTGACGTGTCACCTTTTCCCTGAATGATTAATGGAATAATTATTGTTTGTTTTAGTATATTATTTGTTTTTTTACGAGGTTGGTTACTTACTCCTGGGCCCCAGCGAGGACCTCTAGTGACCCAACATATTTCCGTTTTACACATTGAACAGCGAAGCCAGTCGCATCCCCATTTTTTCATGAGCACAACCGCGCAAGTTGGACACGGTAATGCCTCGCCTCTGTCTACCATTTCCTCGAGCATAGCGGCAGTTCTTTTAGATTCTTGATCCGTTTCCTTCGAGAGCCTCAATGCTTTCTGGTATTCGCGGCAATTCATTCCTGTATGAGCTACCTGGAATATATGAAAAATAAACGAAAAGTTTAGACAAATTATAATTTGTCTAAATTAAAATTTTTTAATTAAAAATTTTTTTACTGTTTTAATTTTTAAAGTAACTCTTCGAAAAATGAAAAATTCAATATTTTGTATGCGTGAATTGGATTTTGTTGATACTTTTGTCACAATTGACAGTTATTCACGGATGAATATTTTTTCATTTTTGCATTTTGCGAAGTTCACAAATAATTTCATGACTATTTCTTCACACGGCGTACATTCAGCGCAACGAAACGTGTTATTTTATTTTTTTATTTTTATGAAAATAGAAACGAATGGATCTACCTGACACGTGAGACAATTACTAACGGCGCACACAGGGCACAAAAAATTGTTCACATTATCGTCGTATATGCACCAGCCAGGACAGTCCGGTGTTTTGCAGTGAAACGCATTATTTCCAGCATTATTCTCTGCCTGGGCTATCGATTTGGCCAGATGTCGCTGATAAACTTCTGGTTCCACCAACTGTGCAAATTAATGAGTGACATTACAATTTTGACCTTTTCGTCGAGGTTCATTGACCCGTCGGAGATGCTTTCGACAATGTTTTAAATCTTTCGCGAAACAACTATTTTTTGTTAGGGCTGTAATATTATCGTAATCGTAAATATTATGCAGTGTATAATATTAATAATTTAATGACGATTGATAAAACCCACGGCCTTAATTTCTCGTTCTTGAAGCGTCGATTCGCACGTATATTCCGTATCTCGGTAGGGACATCTTACTTCTGCCTCTTCGCAATAACGTATTGTATTCGCAATACATGGTCTTGAAAACAAAAAGCAAGTCAAAAGATTGAGTCTTTTTTACAATAATGCAATTTTATTACAAATTAAAAAGTACCTGCAAAACATGTGTAAGCAATCTCTAAGAATAACGCCCTCCTGTGGCCCATAAGTCACGAAGCAAATTGGACACTCTATTGGCTCGGAATTTGGTATAACGTCACAATTTTCCAGCGATATGAGCGCCTCGTATCGTTCCATTCTCACTTCCTCCGAGATACATTCTTCGTCATCTTCGTCCTTGACGATCTGTGAATCGGTAATTTCTGTTGTTCACATTATGATTGGATCATTGAAGATTAATTATCATCAATTCGACATAGTCATTGCTAAAGGAATAAGGAACACCAAAAATCTGATTAGATTGTAAAATACCTGAGATTCCGCGGACTTTTCCGCTGGCTCTTCGTCCGGCTCTTCGACTTGATCTAGATTCATGATTTCTTCGACAGGCTCTGGATCGGGATCTCTTGGTGTCTCCTGCTCTGTCGATGGTACTTTTTCAACGGTTAACGCTGAATCGCCATTTTTCAATTCTAAAATTCGAACGAACAAAAAATTACCCACATTTTTTCAATAATAAACACGATAGGACAGACATAGCGACACACGTGAGCTCGCTAGCTCGGATCTTTAACAACGAATAACATCTTGATACTTGTAAATTTTCAAAATCTTGGTATTTTATTCGTCAATATTATCAGATTCATCAGCGATCGTACGTAAAATTTCAGAGCACAAATGCTTCGTCACCTGGTGCAACGAGGTACAAGAAGACGGGAGATCCCTCGACGGTTTGCAATAATTCGAGTGTCGTTGCATCGTCTTCAGCTAGACGTTGTCCTACGATCCAACGTTGTACGTTCGTTGGTATCTCAAATTCCGTAAAAACTTTAGCTTTCAGTTGTCCAACGGTCATACTTCGTGCGAGCTAATTAATTCATAAAATTTATAAAAATTAGCCGATTGTCCAAATTTTCGGCAGAATGGGATATTCGTAATTGGTGGGTAATAATAATTTTATCCACGTTGCAGCAAACGTACACGATGATGTCAAAATGTAATTGAAAATTTTCAACTAATTATTCGTTTTTTTTAAATCGCGATGGGATGGCACTGTTTCACAATTATATCCGTACCCTCAGTGGTATGGGCCCTTGATGCGCTAACTTGTCCTCGATATACATATTAACGTTGACAATATCCTTTATCTTCGTTCTCTGACGTACGACCGAACAGTGAATCTTGAGCCTGGCAAGTTCCTTCGCGAGACCAGCCGCCTGCTGATGATGACCCGAAGCTATCGCAGCCTCCAATTTTCTCAGCAAACGATTTACAGCCAAGGTATTCATATTTTGTTGATCAACAACTTTTGTATCCTGAGCTTCTCGTTGAAAAGATAAACATACTTTTCTAATTAGTCAAATGGACGAAAAATAATAATAATGTACATTTCCATGTTGATTTTTCATCGAATGATAATTATACGATAAGATTTTGTACGGGGATTTGACTAATTATAAATTGAATATGGACGAAGGACGAATGTAAGATCGAAGATGGTAATTTTTCGATATAAAAAAGAATTTTTTTCAACGCCAGAAAAACGAGGAGACACCCCTCATTGTTTACTATCACAACTCCAAAGGCTTTTTACATTCATCGCCGCGTATTCACGGCTTTGCCGAGTGATTCATGCAGTTTTATTAATAGAATTTCTCGGTTGGATGAATCACCGAGAAAAAGGGGTGCAATGAACTTGAGACGGAAAAATCTTACCCATAATTCCCGATTCGGTGATCTCTCGGTCGTGAATCCGTGATTTTTGGTCGTCCACCAAATCGATACGCTTTTCTCTCGTTTCTTCGATTCGGGAAATTTGAGGAGAACTCGTTTTCGTCGCCGGTACCACAGCGTTCGCGTACAAAGAGTGTTCGATGACGTTCGCGTATGTATTTTCGGCCCGCGAATTTTTCATCGTCTTTATCGCCTCGATTTGGGCGAATTCTCGTGGTCGGATCAGCTGAAATGTATTTTTCGTCAAACCGGAAGTGCCCGGGATCCCGACCCCTTTTCCGCTCGTTTTGTAGACGATATCTTCGTTTTTCCATTTCGACGATGTAGCTTGACCGAGTGATCGAGCCTGGTCGTCCGTTTTACCTTGACCTTGACGATTGATTTTTCTTAAATTACCGGAAGTTTGCGCGGCTGACGAAACTTTTTGTTTGTCGTATTCGCGCTCCTCGTTGGCTCGAAAAATTGTTTTTTCCACTCGATTGGCGGCGGGTGGTCCTATTCGAATCGGTGGTGGATATGCAACCGTCACTGGACTCAGAAGATGCGAAATAATGTTTTTTTTATCGGCTAATAAAATTGCATCCTTCCGCTTATCCTCCGACAAATTCGATTCTCTTTTCTCACCTTCCGTTGAACCGTCACCTTCGCTTTTCAATGAACTTTGCTGAGAGGATAATTTCTTCGCTTTCGAACGTTTCGGTAACGAGTGCTTCATTTCCTTGAGCATTTCCTTCAAATCCGTCCTGGCAGGATTCTCGACCGGGCTCGTCGACGAATCATTTTGTTTTTCAAAATTTTCGAGATTTTCGTTGCCTCGACTGTATCTCGATAAATTAGTTTTCTGTTTGTCATTTTTTTCAGCTTCCACGAGAAGATCGAGAACTTTGCTCACCTGACTTGTGCTCGAGCTCGTTTCAAATGTTTTCGCGTTCGTCGCGCATTTGTCCAACTCTCTCGAAGTACTTTGTCTCTCGATCTCGTTGAAGATGCTCGAAAAATCTTTACGAACGATATCGCGATCCTTTTTTTCTCTGCGTATTTCTTTACTCGTTTCCTCCTTGACAACCGTTTCCCTCGGTTTATCGTTAAATCCTTGGCAATTAAATTTTTCCGTGTGGGATATCGACTCGAGAATATTGACCCGAAGTTTGGACACTTTCGGCGATGTCTCTTGGCTCGATTTTTCCGCATCTCGCACGAGAACCTCCTCGTTCAACCTCGAAATTTTAGCCTGTAGAGAAGTCTCGCGATCCCCCGAATTGTCCCTCTTGTCCCCGGCGAAACCTTGAAAAAATGACAGTCTCGCCGAAATATCGGAGTTATTTTTTTTCGACGCCGAGGTATCCCTGGGAATTTCAGCGATATCGTCGTTTGTTTTATTACACATTGTTTGTCTTTGCGCCGGTAAAAAATATCTCGACAAATCCTTGTCGACACGCACGTTTTCCGATTTTGAAAACGTCGTCCGATCGCGGGACTCGCTCGAATCGTCGCTCGAATTTTTCGTGGCGTCGTTTTTGACAACCGCGGCGTCTCTCGGATAAGGATTTTTTGCGAGAAAGCTCGTGTTGACGGTGACCTTGGTGATATTGCCTATAGCGTTGAATTTCGAAATGAGTGCTCGCGTGCCTCTTCGTGGTGAACTTTCCATGGCCGAGGTGACCATATTTTGAACGACGTCCTCGGTTTCTTCGTTCCTCGTCGTTTGTTCGCTCGACCGCGAGGCTTGTAGAATCATCGAGGCGGCTCTCGCCCTCGCTTGTTCCTCCTGCACAATGGCAGCTGCCTCCTTGTCGAGTTCGCTTATATTGGTCAATATAGAAAGTCCTGACTTTCGTTTGTTTTCTTTCTTTCGTTCGTCGTTATTTTTCTCACCGCGATGAAAAAAATTCAGTCTCGAGAGCGTTCCGCCCTCGTGATTTTTTTCACCCTGACGTGATTTCGAGGAGGACGAACCGGAAACGCTCGGACCGCCGAGCCTCTCCTCGTGAACTTCCGGCTGCGTAGGATTTCGTAAAACATCCCCCGCTCGTCTCGACGTTCCCGAGTCTCGCGAATGTTCGAAAACGCTTCGCTTGTACCAAGGTCGTGGCATCGCCGACGCGGACGTTTGAGAACCCGTTGTGACGGGAAATCGTCCCTTCGACGTTCCGAGGGTCCTTTCAAGATCGCTAGCTGAGATCGAGGACGAGCTCGAGGTCGTCGAGCTAATTATTTCTCTCTTCGAGTGCAAAACACCACCCTGAAGGACGAGACTGTCGTTGCTTATCGAGCCTGAAAGGTCGAGGCTCTCGCTAGTCGACGAAACGTTCGTGCTGGTTGTATCCACCAAATTGCCAGTGTTCAAATTCGTCACATCGCCCACCGTCTTACTCGACGAAAACAAATCACTATCTCCACTATTTACTCCCTCCCGACTAGCTCTTTCATGTTCCCTCTCGTTCGAGGGACAAGAATTTACCTCGCTCGCTACTGTCGACGCTCTCACCGTCTCGGAAATATTCTCCGATGTCGTTTGATTATTTTCCGAAACAATCGGATCCGGGACTAATCTGTCAACGATCGAGATTCGTGCGTCCGTCTTCCTCGATACTTCGTTATTCTCTTCCTCGCCCTTAGCCTCGACAACTTTCACTCCTTTCTCACTTTCGCTCAATTTCTTTTCCGGCAAAACGGCACTACCGGTCTCTTCTTTTCCCGATAAAGTCGCACTTTCGCCCTTCGTCGAAAAATCAGCACTTTCACTTTTCCCCTTCGTCGGCAAGTTTTCACATTCGATCTCTCTCTTTCACGAAAAATCGCACTTACCCTTTCCTCGTTCGAGGCCAAGTTCGCACTTTCGGTCTCTTTTTTTCCGGCCAATATAACAACTTCGATCTCCTGTCGCCTGGTCGCCAAGCTCGTCGTAACTTTCAATCTCGCGATATTCGTATCCGGCGGCTTAGGGGCTGGTCGCCTTTTTCTTCGTCCGGTGTTTTTCGATATTTTCGTTTCGCCGTCGATGTTTTTCGATTTGGTCGCGCTTACCGGTGGATTTGGCGCTCTTCTCTTGCCTCTAACGTGCACCCTTCCGCCGCGACCCTCGTGTCGTCTCAAGGTTCCCCCTAGATTGTCCCTCTGTATCGCGATGTTGCCGCAAGAAACGAAACCTCCGGTGTTACCGTTGCACGGCTGCAACGAGTATCTCGCGGTAATGTCGCGCCTCTTTGACAAAACATTCGCCGGAAGTGTCTTAGTGACGTCGGTGTCATTCGCGTTGAATCTCGTTGCTATTTTCGCCGCGCCCGAGCCGAAAGGTCCGACTTGTCGCGTCGCGTTTTTCACAATGTCGGACGATGGGCTCGTCGAAAAATCGCGTCTCGTCGCGTCCTCGTTGTTTCTCAGTGTTCCGGTAGAAAATGCGAAACTTCGAACGGTCGCGGTACTGTAAAGAGTCTCGACGCTCTCGTTGCTCGACAGTTCGCTCCCTATCTCATCCTCCTCGAGTTCTTCTGCCTCGCGACGACCTTTTTCCTCTTTGTTCGAGCGTTTTCGTCGCTCGCGACGATCGCACAACGACGATGACGAGGATGACGCGGATTCGCGAGAACCCCGCTTGAACCACTTGAACAGCGAGAATCTTCCGGTTCCCGTGGCTATTCCGCCTATCGCACTCTCGCGGCTCGTCTCGTTACTCGTACCCTCTACGATCTTTTCTACTTCCGGCACTGTCAAAATTTCACAATTTTCCAATTCTTCCCGTCTCGTGCCATTTTCCGTAGATCGAAAATCGTCATTACGATCGATCGAAGTCTCGATTTCGCAACTTGGACTTTTCAAGCTTCTGCTCGTCTTCGTTTCCTCCCCGGTACTGCATACCGCACGCTCGACCATCTTTCCGTCTCTCTCTCTCTCTCTTTCTCTCTCTTTCTTTCTCTTTCTCCCTCTCTTTCTGTTTTTTTTCCACTTTTATTCTTGGATTTTCATCGTCCGTTTTCGTCTCGTCTTCTCAATCTTGCTCCAAACCTCATTCTTTCGCACTCTCATCCCTTCGACCCCGCTCCTTGCACCACGATCGCCGATCTTTCTTTTTTAACCCTCTTCTCCCTCTCACTTTATACGTTCGGTATCGCACATAGTGGTTCGTTTCTTATTTATAGATTTTGCGCTTTAAAAAACGGCCGAATTTCTCCGTGTACGAAAGAGTGTGATCTCTTCGCTCTTCGTTTCCGATGCGAATTTAATATTACTTTGCTCGGGTGAACGCGAGATTAGCCGACACCTCGATATCGCTCCAAAATATTCGAATCTTTTATCGATATGTATATATTTTTCAAATTCCAATTCGGAAATTGCTCGAATTCGGAATGGAATGAGCTTCTATCGATAATTCCTCGTGCTATTTACAATTTTTTAGGGCTTTATATTATTGCAGTTTAATTCTTTTCGAGTACGTGCACTCTGTTGCGGCCGCTAAACTGACCGCGGGATGAACTCTCTATTCCGACAAAGATACTGGTCTTTCGCTTCTCTCTGCCTCGGTGTGCTCGTGAGCCAGCCCCGAGGAGAGAAAACCCCGAATTATTATTAGACGACGACGGCCGACGACGCGTTTCCACGCCGAAAGCTCCGGTCTCTTCTCTTTCCTCGCCGGGGGTTATTTTCAAAGTCCACTTTGGTCTCGACACACCGACGCACGACCGTACCGAGCTACGCGTGTCGCTGATCGCGGGGCGGAGAATTAGCATATAAAGAGGGATCGGAAATTGGAAAAATCGACGAAATCTAATGGATTTTTCAATATATTAATCAGATTTAATCGGGAAGATCAAATTGCTTCGTTCGATTCAAACTTGCCGATGCCACGTTGCGAAAACAACAAGTTTAAGTTAAGAGCGATCCACGAGCAACTTTTGTTTTACTCCATTTTTTTTTCACTCTGTTCAAATTACTGAAAATTCATGTCCCTCGACGGTTCGTTTATTTACATGGATTTTTTAGAATTGAAAATAATTCAAGTTTTCCGGAAAAATTTGTCACTTTTCGATCGTCGCTAAAGACATTAACCTACCCTAAGTATCATTTCTGCTGGATGGCCGAAAATTACAGATTGTATTCCAGTCGAATTAGCTTCCTAGTTTTAGAGAGTTAGATACTTTTAGTGAATTGGCTTTTCGGGCTATTTGAAGTATCTTGACCGCTGCGACATCGATGTGTCAACATTTTTTTATATATTTCTCTGAATGTTTTTCATTCATTTTCATTTGATCGAGAAACTCCTGTGAATAAACTGAAAGCATAAATCGGTCTATTTTGATGAATTGTTTAAATAAAACTAAAGAATTAAATATATTAATTCCCTTAATTTTAATTAAGTTAATTAATCAAAGTAGATAAGGTTGTCAGATATTCGTGTAATGCCGGTAAGATAGAGCACAATATACGGTCCTATTCTTCTGTTGGTATAAAATTAAATCATACTATGAACCATGCGTCGATACCTAAACACCATCTCTCTCTCTCTCTCTCCCGCTCTCGCTCTCACTCTCTCGACAAATAGAAGAACTATTTGCCTATAGAGCTTCTTCCTTGTGCTACGAGGTGTCAGCAGGTTTTAAATATCCGCTAAATTGCACTATGGTAATGCGAAACGTACGAAGCAAGACTCTTGGCAAATATATTTCTGAACTTGAGCCAAACATCTCCAATAAAATTCTTCATATTCCTTCTATCTTTATTTTTGGCCCTGTTTTTTTTACTAGTTTTGGTTTTGTAGCATCTGGAAACTCTTGGATGGCCGGCGTCAATGTCTCTCTCAGAATTCGAAGGGGTCGTGCCTGATCTCGTTTGCACGTCTACCTCTCGTCCTTTACTAGAATTAGCGAAGTCCAATAAATACGATGAACCCCATGTTGTTCTATCTTCTTCCTTCATCAGTGTCTGACGAACGAGAGAGAGAGAGAGAGAGAGAGAGAGAGCGCGAGAGCGAGAAAAAGGGGAGAAGAACGGTTGCTTATGTGTTTCCAGAAATAGCTGCACCAGACTGTGGTATGCTTTGCGATTTTTAAGCAGTCTAGACCATAAATAAGCAAGAAGGAGAAGACCGCTGTCGCTTAGATCAGTTTTTGGCTTTGGAAGATTTAATGATTAAAAAGAGGCGACGATATAGGACTCTACAACTAATTCTCCACTATAACAGTATGTGTGCTTATAATTGTGTGCAAGTTTGGAAGTTCCAATTGGTTTAGTCTTCTTGTGATGGGCAGCTTTATCGCAGGGTCGAAAGGGCAACTCAGGTCAGAGTGTAGGGGCAAGTCGATTTAGAATAAAAACTCATGAAATCATTAAAGTAATGTCGAAGTTGATTAAAAGTTGTGTGATATTTAAGGCGCGCAAGGGCAAAAGAACTTCAACCCTCGATTTTATATCCTTCATCCGACATACCCCATAACTCTTTTATCCCGTTCTCTTTCATTTTTCAGTAATTCTCGGATCAAAGAACTCATCGAAATTATATATATGCACGCGCACGCGCATGATATAGTTATCTAAAATTAGCCGAGTACATTAATTCTTAAATTTCGATCTTGGCGAAATTACGTTCGCCAAACTAATTATTTGATTCGAGTTAACAATTCCTTCCTTCGTTTCGATCCTCGTTATCCATTCCCTTTGTATTGTGTTGCGAACTACATCAGGCGCACGCTTCGAATGTAGGCCGTTCGATAATTATCAGCAAACACCGAATTATCGGAGACCCAATTAATTCAACCCGGATATGTTTTATTCGACTTTCATTCCTGATATTACTCACTCGTTCGAGGTATTAACTGCTCAAAGCCATTCGTACACGAAAGGATTTTACAATTAGTTCGTCCCCTCGTGAACTAGCTTTTGCGAGATTCAAAAGTTGTACTTTTATTATAAAACCCAACACTCGTCCATCCCCGTCCATATCCTCGAGCATAAAAAGCGATCAAGGATGAGGTACCTTAAGAAATATTCCACAGGGAGCTCACGCACGAAAGATCGGTACGATGCCTTCGAACTCTTGCACGAATGGTAACTACTCGTATTTGCGTAAAAGGTTTTTTTTTAACAGTCTGGTTACTTCCTAGCGCATTTAGTAGTTAGCTTTAAAGGTGCCACTTAAATTCGAAAAAAAAACATAACCAAAAAAAGATAGCGTTACAAAAATTCGAGTCGTTTTCCCTTTATTTTCTGCGGACCGAAAACCGTTCAGCTTGATGCAAAAATCTATATATAAAGGTATCATAAATGTGTACACATATATTTTAAAATGATACAAAAAGTAGAATGATGGGAGAACGTGTATTCGTCGACGTATGGTACGGTTGAGAGGCGAGAGAGGAGTCTCTACAGATTTGGCTCGTTCCGTTCTCGTTCCAGTCTTTCTACCCCCTCAGGTTTGCTCTGTTCCTCACTCATGCGCCTCTCCTGTACCAATCACGTGCCCGCGCCTGTGCTCGTTCTCCGGGCAAAACGGAACAACAGCCCGGCGGGACCATTTCCGGAATTAAAAATGAAATATGCATCGCGACCTTACCCCCGCCTGCCTCTCGGCCTTTTTCTCTTACCTTATTACATATACCATACCTCTTTGGCAGGATTATATACTCGGTTTTAGGCTCGGTGGTTCGCACTCGTTCTCATTCTCAGTGTTGCAGTCTTCTTTCCGCCAAAAAACCCAAAACAGAAATAAATTGTGCAAAAATACAAATAAATACTAATTTATCCAGACAGTTATTCGGCATGCCTAAGTAATAACGATAAAGTAATGATAATCATTAATAACGATGACAACTATGTCGCGGATTATAACAAAAATAATAAGTTCTTTAAAAACTTGAAAATACTTACGTGTTAGTGTAGTTTGGTCGATTCGAAATGATATTTTGGGTTCGGGTTTGGAATTGTTCCTCTCGCTGATCCCTCAGGGATGATTCGAGTGTTGTCTATCCCAGGATAGTCTGAACCGAGCGATACAAAAGCGTATAACCATAAAAAGTGGGCAAGCAGAATATATATATATATATATATATATATATATATATATATATGTGTAATCGCCAAGTTTTCCGTATATCGTGTCTGACCCTCTACGTTCCTTTATCACTGGCCCGTCCCCGGTTTTCCTCCATCCCTCCGTTCTGTATTCTCGCTATCCACAGCGCCTTCCCTCTCGGCGCTCTTGTTTCTGTACGCGTTGTTGTGTGCCCCAACAAAGTTTATTTCGCGCGCATGCATTCATCCCTCTCCCTCCTCCACTACATCGACTCACCGAGCAATTTTCTTCACCCACACTTCTAGCCCACCTACGTCTTCCCAACCGTTTTTCAGAATATAACATTCTCGCTTTTCCTCGGAGTCCGCTGCAACACCTGGAACAGCAACGTTTTCTTCAACACTGCGCCATATCCACCTCCTTGAATACAAATCACGATGTTTCCTCTCCTCTCGTCATAGAGAAAGAGGGTGAGTTGGGGGGGGTGAGAGGTAAGAGAGAGGGAAAGTTGTTCAAGATTCGAACCTCGATCACAATCATTAACGAAACCTGTATACTGTCTGCAGCGTACGTAAATCGTATATATATATATATATATATATATGTGTGTGTGTGTGTGGTATTATATATATACAGGGAGCCAAGTTCTCCGGTACATACGCTTTCCACATTTCTCGCGTTATGAATAATCTACGGCTTAACGGAGTTTCCTCGAGACTCCTCTGCGAAGCTCGTAATGCACGTTTAGAAACCACCCGTACTAATGCGCCCAGTTGCCTCGCTGCTCTTTCCCCCTCGCTCTGTCTACGTTCGCTCGTCGAAGTAGCTGAGAGAGACTCGCTCTTTCTCTCGCGCTCTCTTGAGAGAGAAAAAAAGCCCGACCCGCCTAATGCATAAATGTTTCAGTCCATTCTTCGTTTTTTCGCACTTTCCTTCCGCTTCCTACCTTCTTCTTCTTCACTTTCTCATTTTCTTATTCGATCCTGCGCGAGAGCGCAGGCACGCGAGCTATTTATGAAAATTCATGAATAATATTGTCGGGTCTCCCAGGGCCAAGTTCGTGTACGTTTTAGATTAATTGAGAGAATCCGGTTGCAGTGAAAGTTTGGCACGGTGGCTGCGTGTTTGAGGGATGAAAAGAGTAGGGTAAAGTCTGACAGGGATCATGAGAGTTCAGGTCCGCGACGACTCGTTAATCTATTACGGACAGCTTTTTTATGCAGGAGACTCGAGTAGAATTTTCGAACAATATATTTTTTCTACTTCATAAAAGGTTAGTATAACATCTTAAGAATACGTCAGCAAAATTATCAAACTTAATTCAAAGTATTTCTCATGTTACAACGTGTAAACGTGACCCTCCTATATTGAACGTTCGCACGCCGTCAGAACTTTAACGGGTCACGTACAGTTAGGACTTCGAAAAAAAGGGGTTTTTTGCGAATTTTTTTTGGGGACACATTTAAATAATTAATCGTAAATCTTTTTCCATACAAAAGACATATATTTTAAGTAAATAATACAATTTTTTCATTGCAAAATATGCAGAAATTTTTCCATAACCGCACGTAACGTAGGGGTCCCAAAAAAAAAGGTCCTCCGCGGTGATCAGTGCAGCTCGTCACCGGATCGTCCGAAATCAAAATAAAAGTAGGGATCATTAGTTAATGACATAATGCTCCGGTTGATCGAAGGATTTGAAAATTTTATGATTTTTCACAAAATGGTGGATGTTGGAAGTCAAAGTTGTGTTTTCGACCCAAATTTTGCTCACATTTTCAGCTATAAAAAAAAAAAAAAAAACGCATAGAAAAATCCTTCGTTCATCCGGAGGACAATTATGTCTAGAAAAAGTGAGCAAAATTTCAAGTCGATCGGTAAAGCCGTTTCCGAGGTACAATGATCACCGTGTTCGAAAACATAGTTTCGAGAAAAACGCATTCAAAGTTTTCAGTACGATTTACATGCAGAAGAAAAATTTCCGTTCAAAGTTACATATCTCCATACCCAACAGTCGGATTCGTCTAAAATTTTCACAGAATACTTTTCAAATGTGCTACTTTTAGAAAATGTAAAAAAACAAAAATCGATTTTTTGAAAATTCTAACTGTACGTGACCCCTTAAACGCGTTTTTCTCAAAACTATGTTTTTCAAATCGATGGGGCAGGTAACTCAAAAAATTGTTCATCAATCATGCTGAAATTTTGCACACATCTTTTCTATACCATTACTTTCTATTTGAGCCTACTTGTTTTGAAAATTTTAAAAAAATTATAATTTTTTCGAGGCGAAAATCATTGGAAAATGTAGTAAAAATTGCAAGGTTTTTTTATCAATCCACGAATTTTTCATTTTTTTCATTTTTTGTAGGTTCACCGACTAATTATAATATTAATAAACAATCAGATTTTTTTCCGAACGAATACAAGAAGACCTAGAAGCCCCGCCGATAAACAACTCGCGCTGCGTTCTTCCCCGAAGACTGCACAATAAATTGGCCATTTTTCTTTAAAAAAAAAATTCTCGTAGCATTTCAAAATATAAATAAACAATATGCCAAATTTAAACAAAATTGAAAAAGTTGTTCGTTAAAAAGAAAATTCATGAAAATCGACTGAAATTCACGCGTCTATATGAGTTTCCTCCCTTAAAGCGTTCGTTATTTTTACGGGTTGAAATGAAAATACCGCTACAGCTCGTAACGCAAGAATAAAAACATCTAGATGTTTGCACGAAAGGTTATTATTTTTTTATAATAATGTAGGAAAATTTATAAGTTTCGAAATTTTCATTAAATTTTGTGATATAATGTTTTTATTGAAAATACACAAGGTACATACTATATTGTAGAAAATGAAATCGAGACATAACAAACAAAGAATGGGTTCGACATTGATAAATAATGGATGTTACGCTCGTTCACTCTGCATCTCGCGACTGACGTTCAGTTCTCAAAGTGAACGCAGTTCACTTTGTCCCTTGTTTAGCGACACAGTTTGACGCGTTCGAGCGTTTTGGCCAATTACACGCATTCTTCCTCTCTCGCTTTCCGTCACTGTTTTCTAACTCATGCATACATTCTTCCTTTATGCTTTTTGTGTCCTCACTCTCACTCTCTCTCTCTTACACGCGCTCTCTCACAGTCATACTCTCTCTCTCTCTCTCTCTCTCTCTCTCTCTCACGAGCTCTCTCTTACACTTCTCACTCGTCGTTTCTTTCTTTTAGGGCCTTCTTCCTTTTTTTATCCATTACAATTTGTCTCTTGTCCTATTTCTGGAAAGTGAATTATAGTTCGATATCTCAAATTTTACGAAAACTAAATCGACCACATCCGCTTTAGGGAAAATTCAAAATGCCGTAGAAGTTACAATTTTCGCTGAATTTCAACAACAATTGTTATTAACAATTATGCTGTACCGATGAATGACCGTGCAATGAGACACTTCTATAGCTCAAGTCGTTTACACACATATTTGAAATGCTCACGTTGAATAAATTAGCTGAATAAAAACAAGAATTTTTCTTTTCTCTTTTAAAAAACTTCCACTACGAAGGAGTAAAACTGCTAAGGTACATCACTTTTCGATAGTTACGGTAATCTTGGGCGTTCGCGATATATGTACTGATATTTTATAGTCTTGGAAGCCATAAGTCAATTTGACAAGACTCGTAAAGAAGCTCGGTTAGCTTTTTATTGCCCGCCTGCCACGAGAGATGAGAACCATCGATGTTTCATTCCCCATTCTACTTTGGTCTTTCCCCCTATATGACATTTATTGACTCGTTGAATCTATTAATAGTATCGAGGCTCGTTCTCCTATTGTGGTTATAAACAAACTTCCTCGTCGAACGCAACCAAATCGAAGTTTAAATCGAAATCCATCAAGCTGTTACAAACTAAATTTGTTAGAATTTTGACAGAATTGCTGGCTCGGGATCTTTATTTATATATTAATAATCTTAATAACCACAATACTAATAATAATAACAATAACGCGGAGTGCATGCAAATTCAAGAATGATGATATTACGAGGTGAATTACTTGAGCGCACGGATATATCGGAATAAAATAATCGAAGAGAAAATATATAACGTTATTCTACGTTTCATACTCGTTAACGTTTTTTTTTTATATAATAGAGCGAAGAATCCGTCGTGGGCAAATATTTGAATTCCTTTTGTTGAAGATATTTATGTGTTTATCTGTCATTCTGACGGATAAATGATACTTTTGTTAATGGATGGCTAGAGGCTTTATGGTGGAGTTATTCTGACATACACATTGTATCTCCGATGATTCGTGTTGAATATGATATCCTCGTACCCTGGTATCGTGAACACTAGGACGTAATGCTCCGAATATCTGATCCTCTTTTCAATACAACAATGTTCGCTTGCAATTTTGATGTCTTACATGTATATATATGTGTATATTTGGTAGTTTGTGACAAGTTTCTACTGCTGATACTGTACTCACGTTGAGCTCGCTCCACGATGTCACGAAGTTCTGTAAATGAGAAACAGCGAACAATCCCAAGCTTCCTGCATCAATGGGAAAATTTCCGCTCGTAGAATCGTGAAGTTTCGAAATTCATCGTTAATTGAGAAATGTTTGCGCCCGGGATCGGTTTTCTTCGTTAAAAATTCTGATCGATTTATCGTTGTCACGAGAACTGAGAGATTGAGGACAACGATATCTCGCGACGGGTAAATAACCAAGTTGATTGTACGTGACCTTTGTATCTACGTATTTTTACGAATCTCATTGATATTCTTAAATGTGGATAGCTGATTCCAGGCATTTGCCGCTTTCAAGATACTTAAATTATTTGTACATTTGCTGCGAGATTGTAATTAGAGATTCGTCATTTGTTTCGTAATCGAGCTTTGGATGCAATTACGAAAATTCATTCGTAATCTATCGTAAAATGCTTCGTGTCGATGACAGTTGCGTGCGAGAATAATTACGTTTACGAAAATCTCGCCTTTAACACGTATTAGCACCGTATTATAATATCATGCTCATCGACGACACACGTATCTCCTGGTCCGTTACGTATAGCGACCACGCACCCTGTATCCACATTATAATGCCCGATTAGTTCTATGCACACGTGACACCCAACGTCCACACGAATATTGTAACGGACAGTGGCTAATTCAAGCAGAACGTGGACAATACTGTACCGACTTTGGTATATTGCATGCACGTACGAGATGTGGCTTCGATCACGTTTCATGATTGGTTTGTTTCCCATATAAAATTACGATACGCGATCACGTAGCACATTAAATGAATATATAATAAAAGACGCGCAATACGATTCTCGACATGCAACAATTTAATGCCTGCGGAATCCTCGACATTTGGAAATTTAATAATTACCAATGTTGATGGGCATGGGGAATAGCGACGAGATGATTAAATGGAATTAATTGATACCATCGGTAATTTGAACCCACCTAATTGAAACAGTATTTCTCCGATCGCTCTTCCGGCAATCGTCTCGTATTTAATCCAACTACGCGAATATTCGCGAAAACATTTTTATACAATTTTTAATTAATTACTTTTACAGACACGAATTTATTCGAAATTTCTGTCATCGTTTTTTTTTTTGTTGATTGAGTTCTTCGATTAAACACAAAGTCGTTTAAAAATGAAAATAACGATTATTCTACGAGGTCACGGTTTATTAAAAGCGTTACAAGTTTTTTTTCACCCTATTGCTTAAGCGTTATCTTTCGTTTTTGCCAAGAAATACAAGTTTCGAAAATTGTTCCATTAATTGGATACACGGGTGACCGCTATGTGTATCTAATTTTCTGACGTTACCGGTTTCCTGTCAAAGCACCATGTGTTAATAATTTTTGTCTCGCATGCCTCAGTGGCAATAAAATATACATGTACTATATATGGATATATGTATACGCTTCTATATTTATATACGAGCGGGGTACATCGTCCGTAAAGAATTATCGATGTGCCACAGGAACTTCAGGGAACTTGTCAGGTATTATTTACGCGACATATGCAGGCACATGAAAATTGTTCGTTATCGACTGAACTCTTAACCTATCTCGTATCGTATGTCTCTCCGAATAGATTTTACCTATATACGGGGGCTTATATGCCTACCGTCAATTTTTGATATGTTTCCCCGCATATTCTGAAAATGTCTCACCAGCGGGGTCGGTGCAACCATCGTTTGAACTAACGTATAAAAAAATAGGGTTCGAAGGTAGGGCGGGGTCACATTAATACATTGTATGAATATATAATGTATTCTGTATTTATATTTCTGGCTACTACAAATTACTTTGTCACGAGTGGAGAAAACGTCGCTTGCACACCTTAATAATTATCACGGAGTAAAATCACGT
Source organism: Netelia virgata (assembly GCA_951802705.1). NCBI lineage: Eukaryota > Metazoa > Arthropoda > Insecta > Hymenoptera > Ichneumonidae > Netelia > Netelia virgata. The sequence continues at coordinate 19,093,029 of OX637864.1, forward strand.
CTTTTTTTTTTTTTACAGCGGCACGCTCATACGGGGCTTTTAAGAAGATGAAATGCAGCATACGCCTCCTCCGTTCTCATGTGCTTGGTGTTTACGGTTGCGTATACCATCGAGGAGAGTGTACGTGTTATGGTCATAACGTAAGTCCTGTAAAAAAACATGTGGGAGAGGGGATAATTCGGGTCAGTGCGCCTATTCGATTATCGTGCAACGTATCAATTATTAACGCCAATTATTAGGGACAATGCTAGAGTAATTGCGAATTGAAATGAGAGCTACGCCGTATATGCCGGGGGTAATGAAAGCTAGGCTTTCATTACCCGTGGCATATACGGACAGATATTTATTTTCTTCGTAGAGTCTATTATGCTTTTTCTTGATCAGCAATTTTTTTTGCGAACCATTCGAGTATAGGTGAGAATCGGATTAATCGGCGGATCAACCGGCTCCGTCGCGAGGAAAACAATGCGATCGATTGCATTGCAAACACTATGAAAGGTGTTTGAAGCGTTGTGAATAGTGAACAAAATTAAATTGCGAAATGCTGAAAATTATTTTGAAACACATACATACGTATTTCGGAATTTGCAGAAAAGGGACTTTAACATTTTTCAAAAAGACCGTCAGGCATATATTTTTCGAAATTTTCGAGTAATGAATTTTCGTATACAACTTTACGATTATAAAACACTGTTCGCCATTCGGTTAGTAAAAAATTGTTCACACCGCTTTCATTGTATACTTTTCGGAATTTTTTGAAAACAATTGCCTTTCCGTATAAAGATATATTATTGTTGGGAATCGATATAAGGGGTTTATAGGATCTAACAAATTCCGGTTTTGTTTAGCTTCGGCTCGAATTCCCGGAGCTCAGTTACTACAACGACTATCCTTAAGCCTGGGGCTCGCAAAGTCTCTTTGTATGACCGCAACTCCAGATACATCGGTCTTGAAGATTATACGGAGATGATCTTGATGATGAACGGCTGGGGAAATCGAGCTTGCTGGTCGTTCGGGGTGGCAGCGAAATAACGATGATGATGCTTCGTCAATATTAGAAAGGAGGGACGGTGTTAAAAAATGCGGGTGAAGTACATGCGTTGGTCACTCGCAGATGGACGATGGAGAGGGAGCGCGATGCTTCCACAAATGTTTACAACATTTGTGGAACGTTAGAATTTCGTTGTCGACTCGAACGGCGTATGACTTTTCAAAAGACAAACTTTAAGCCATTTTGGGATTTAAACCATCAAGGACCTCTCTATTTAACTATATGAATTATACCTTCGGTCGTAACCTTCGATTTCCGAGGTTTTGGTCAAGAATTTAAGTTTCCAGCCCATTATGCGCTGTCCTATACCTCTTCGACAGGTCGCGATTGGCCTCCACATAGCTTGACGCATGTACTAATCATTGATAACTTCGAAACAGTCGCAATGTTGAAACCAAGTGCGGAGTATAATCGAAGAGCTGCGATTATCGAAAATGTTCACGCTGGGCACTCAGCGACAGAAATCATTCGATTCATCGGGGACTCAAGGTCGACAGTATATGATGTTGTCGCGAAGGCTAACGAGTCGGAGAAGTTCAACGAAAGTTTTACAACACCGGAAAGGGAAACTCACTCGAAGGAGCGCGTTGGAAGGACGCCCGAAACAATTCAACGGGCTCAGCAGCTGATTATTGAGAATCCAGGGCAGTCGATCCGAAAATTGTCGTTGGTTGTCAGTGTGAGTAAAAAAAACTATGCGTCGAATCGTCGAGGAGGACCTTCGCTATAAGTCTTATACAATTAGAGTGAGGCAGATGCTTTCCGAAGCTCCCAGGCAAAAAGGGAGTTGAACGCTGTAACCTGCTTTCCTCAGGATTTTTCTGACCAAAATATGTTCACTGTCAATGCGAAAATCAATCGAAGGAATGATTGCTGGCTCGTCCACGATTCTGATGATGTCCCCATTGTTTCCAGAATGAAATTTCCCGCTAATGTTCATGGGCTGAGTGTTATGTCCAATGAGGGTGATGTCATGCCACCGCAATTCTTTAATAAAGGGGAAAATGTTAACAAGAAGTTTATTTGGATGTTCTGATAAATGTGGTGAAGTCGTGGATGGGAACTGTATAGTCTGGAAAGCCGTATGTTTTCCAGCAGGACGGCCTGCTCACACAAGTCATTTAGTGCAAAGTTGGTTGTCGGACAACGTTGACATGTTATGGAGCGAGGAATTTTGGTCTTCTAACAGCCCAGATTTAAATCCTTTGGACTTCTATATATGAAGCGTTGGTGAAAGAATCACTAACAAGTACACCAAACGCCGCATCATTGTAAGCCGCCGTTGAAGCGGCATTCGCCAATATGGACTTGTAATAATTTTATTTCTCGTCGATTGCAGAAGTTGTAATTAAAATTCTCTCATAGAATATACGCCTGCGGGCAGGTAGAATTATACGTTTCCAGGTCGTTATGGATTTCACTGGAGAAAACGCAGTATACAGAATTAACAGAATGTATCGAGGGAACACAATAAATAGATCGCAATAAATATGATCACACGAAATAATTTATAACACGCCGATAATAATCCACCACTAACGTATTACGGAGATTTCGTAATAATTAAGACGATTACAATAAATGAGAACAGGATTAATAGGTATAACGATAATTGAGATTACGTAATAAATAATTCGGGGATACGATATCGCTCGTTTACAATAAATAAGACGATTATAATTTCGTGTATCAGAAATAGATTATACAAGAACTCAGAATTAAATTAGACAATACATGGTACAATGACCAAGCTATACCGTAGGTCGCGATCGACTGTCTCGAGTTGACCGTTAAGACCTCGGGTTTCTATTCGCAAGGCGCGGGGAGAGACGGAAAGGTCAGCGCCGGTTACAATTTCAGTGGTCGCTGATCGAGCGCCGGCGAGACTTTGCCTCATTAAAACGGGCCTGCGAACGCTTCAGACCGAGAATGGACGCGGTCATTCGAGCAGAAGGGGTTTATATTGAGTCAATGTGTTCTTCACATTGACTCGCCAATTGTAGTGTTTCACTAGGCGATTAAAATGTAAGTGATTTCGTATCGGTTATGAGACATAAAGGAGGTCTATTCGTTGACCGATCTAATCATTAAGATTTTCCAACTTACAATTTGCCGTTAAAAATGCACGGCTCTTTGAGTTATTGTATATACAAATATAGTCACTTTTGATATTTAATACACACCCCAATGTTTACATTATTACGGCAAATGACACATGACCGGCGGAATAACAAGGGAATTCGGCGCGCGAGAGTCGACCGAAGTACAGATCAAGCTCATGTGCAATCCCAAGCAAGAAATATAGTATGTACATATGTATAGAATAACGTATATTCCGAAATGTGAAACAAGAACGTGATGGAGGGTAGACTTTGTAGTTGGCATTTTTATGTCGGATTTTATGTCGGCGGCATTTGTTTCGCCAGAGATGGATTTTACTGCTGCCCTGCATTATCCGCAATCCCGGTATTACCCGAAGTACCACCCGCTACTAGAATCGGGTGTATGGATATTCTGCAGTCCGTAAATGAAAGAACAAAAAAACAATATTAATTTTGAAAGAAAAACACCAACTGCAAAATGCCCGGCTCAAAAAATTCAGAAATGTATAAATTGATTACAATGTACACCCAAAATGTAAGAAACGCTTAAATCTGTGCAATATTTGACCCTGTTAAGAAGTCGTTCTTTTAATACTGTAATCGTAGTTTAAATGAACAAATGAACGGCCATTCAACTACAGCATTGCAATGAAAAAGAGCAAGTGTCGAAAATAAAGCGTAAGTTGCGTTGTATTCATTATTGAACAAAATTTGGCTCCGTTCGAGGCTTGTTCGATAAAATAAAAATCTGTATTTTAAGAAGTTGCAGCTTTGAATTTTTTGCATAAAACTGTGACTCTGATGATTCGAGATCGTATGGGGAATTTTTTTATGGGGCTGCTCTGTTGACTATAGTCACGGGCAGTAGGGCGAGCTCGTATTCCAGTTTGTTCCCCAGGGACGCTCTTGCTTGTAAATGCCAACGCAACGCCAAGGCAAGAAGGATAGAGATGCATACGTATGTATGCTGATATTTGTGCGTGTCCAAGATAGAGAACGCGGATGACAGAGAGTCTCGATATAAGTTCACCTTCCCGTCTGGCACGTATTGGTGTATACTACTGGCGTCGTACTATCAGCATAGGTAGGTCCTAGTAAAAGGGGGACACGAGGGACCCAGTCGTCTGGAATATCCGCAACGGACTAACTGAAGGGAACTAGAGGTGAAGTTGTCTTCGCACGACCATTTAGATATACAACTACACCAAAGCGTCTGGTATAAATTGCAAGAGTAGAACGTAGCGGTCAAAGTAATAAGTGCAAGGTCTACGCCCACAATGAATACGCCAAAAAGATAAACGGAAGATTCGCATAAATACAAAATAAATTGATTCATTAAGCACGGAAGCATTGTGTTGTTTTGAAAGAATTTGCATTCAGCAGACTTTCTGCGACAATCAATTTTGTGTTGAATTTATTATTCACAGTCTATGATTCAACAAATCACAACTTTCCATAATCACGCAAAATCAATCTTACAGCCCGCATATGAAAGTGAAAATCCGTGAAAAATCTTCTATTTTCTTAGTTACCTTAATATTTTAGTATATATTTAAAATGTGGGTGACCTGTGTTGATAAACCTCCAGAGGTCCATTAACGCAGACTGCCTAATTCCGTGGAAAGATTGTGCGGTCCGTATTTTATATAATCCATACACTGCTTGTGGCAGAGGTTACCATGGGTTTGTACAGTTACTTTAGCCATCTACTGAATTAAGTATAGTCTCGAAGCGTTGCACACATCTACTATCGCTTTTCTTGTACTTGTCCCGCTGTTGGCCATTTCTCCGTAGCATTCGCGGCAACAGGAAATTCATTGCGTCCGCCGCGCGCGCGGCTTGCGGTGGAGAGGATTCATGGAGAAAGAGAGACTGAGAACCCGAGGTAAGTCGAAAAGTTTCGACGAGATATTGCGGTGTGTAAGTGCACCGAACCGTAAAACGTACGTACATACGGAGACGTCGGGAGAGAAACAAGAGAGGGAGTGAAGTAAAAGTATCCACCAAGACCATCTGTCCCAGCTACTGTCAAACTTTGGGACACTTGAAAATCCATTCAAAGTCGATGGTCAATGGTTGGGTCTATTCATTTTGGAACTCGCACTGTACATTTGTCATAACGATATTTAATTTAGGCTGTTTATTTATAATTTACTTTTTACAAGTGCTTTTAAGCGTCGACGACACGCATTGAGACAAAAATGTGAGGCCGAGTATTTGATTATCGGCAATGTCGCCATATCGGCATCTATGTTAAGCCGAACGAGACGGAAATAGAGAAAGGGATGGATTTCGAATTCTACAGTCAGTCACTTTTAATAACGTAATCACGGTGTATCGATTTCCAATCTAATGATCAGTCAATCCAACGTGTACGACGTAGCTAGGAACGTTTAACGTCCTTTCATGAGCACCTTCTGTGGTGGGCTTACCGCGGCTGAAGGACAGAAAGGGGGAAGAGGTTTCCTGGTTCGGAGAGAGATCGAAGAGAAGAGGAGCCTCGGCGTTGATTGGCGGAAATACAGAGGGATGGCAACTTTGCTCTCTTTTCTCTTTTCCATGTATTTTTGTGTGCATGTAAGCGAGAGAGACAGAGAGAGAGAGCGAGAGAGAGAGAGAGAGAGAGAGAGAGAGAGAGACAAAGAGATAGGCACACAACACACACACACATACACACAGAGGCAAGTGGGTATATCACCAAACAAGTACACACATTCTGAAATCGGATGGTCAAAGCTGAACGGTGTAGCTGATATACATCTATATCACGATATTGATATGTATTATTATCTCTAACTCTCTCTCTCTCTCTCTCTCTCTCTCTCTCTCTCTCTCTCTCTCTCTCTCTGCTCAGCGGGGCTTGAAGTAAAACCGTGGAAATCCGGTATAAACTCATAATCCGTGCGGACTTCTGTCCTGTTCAGTTTCTCTCGTGCTCACCCACCCTCCCTCTATCACTCCCTCTCACTTTCTCACGGGTTAGTCGTTCACTTTTCATCACTTCTTTCTCCTTTTTCTTTTCTATCTTCTCTACCCTGTTCCTCCCCAGTTGTAATAATGCTCCCAATATCTCCTCGCTTTTCGTTCATATTCTCTCCATGATATTTTCGGTTTTTCAACATCTCTCGCGATTCTGACAAGGCCAGTTTCCTTTTTATTTCTTTTTATTCGTCGCCATATGCCGTAAATTATTTTTTTGCGGCAGACAAAAGTTACGGCTGTGAATACTTCGATTATGGAGACTCATTGAAAAAAAAGAGGTTTGGAAATTGTTATGGTATCGGGAAACATATATTCATGATTGACAAATTCTTGAACGATTGATAAATTCATTCCGAACATTTCGTAAGTCGTGGCTTAATAATTTCGACAAATATCGCCTATGGTCGTAGAAATCTTAATATTAAAACTACATGCATAATGGCGCTATCTATTAAAAAATATCTTTTTACCGAAATTGTTTTCTTTTGTTATAAATACATTTGAGAATAAGTGCTTGATATGTTGTAAGTTGAATTGGGAAGCAGGTCGAAAAAAGAATGTGATTGCAAGATCGATGTGCCTGGAAATACACACTCAAATATAGATTGCTTTTAACGGCGTTCTGTAAGAATCGATGGAAGAAGGCAAGACAAAATGGTCTCTAGACGAGCGAGAGAGAGGGAGGCGTGAGATTAAGGAGGAAAGAAAGAGAGAGAGAGAGACAGAAAATGGTCTAGAACATTTTTTCTCCGGCGCTTTCTCTCTCTCTCTCTCTCTCTCTCTCTCTCTCTCGTTCCCTCTCTTTTCCTCTTTCTTTGGTAGACATGTAGACACGGCAAAACCAGATGGACCGAGAAAAAGGTTTTCTTCACGAATACCTCTCCCGTATCCGACTTCCCAAGATTTTCCTTCGTAAATAAAGACGAACACTTGTGGAGATCGAGACGATAGGAGAGATTTTGTCCTCTTCTTTTATATACGTTTTGTTTATTGTTCTCCTTGCACCCGTTTTACGTAAAGAGGTATGGCGAAAGGGTGAACGCAGACGCTTGCGACGAAAATAGACAAATAGAAAGAATCCTACTTTCTTTACGATATATATCTATACTTATATATAATGTATATTTATATAGGTATAAAATGGAGGAGAAGATTAGAAAGAGAAGAACAGGCGAGGGGTGGAAGGAAGGGCGCTCGACGAGCGCTTTTGGATGGAGAAAAATCCATCGGCCAAGTCTTCGGTATTGCGGGCGGTTAGAAGATAGCGCTGAGGCGGGTTGAATGAGAATCCGTTACAACCCAGAAACGCTCTCGTGGCACGATAAAACATTCAATCCAAAAAATGCAGGACCATAAAAATTCCATTCACCATTATCGATGGCAATCTTCGAGTGGATATCGGTTATTGTCGTGAACCATGGCATGAGATATATCACATATATATGCAATATGTACAAGCAGAAATAGAAATAAAACGTGAGTGGCACAGAAAAAAGAAATATGCCAACCCGTTGAGATGCACGCTCACCTCACGCCGAGCTCCTGCGCTCTTTCGTGGAGTTATTGACGAAAGGTATAGAGAATATGTTGTACGAAACGATGGCGCATTAAAAACATTTTTAATTCCATCGCGCCTCTTTGTTCGAACGGGCCTATAACACTTATTCTTCTCACTAAAACAACATCATAAAGAGACTTTGGAAGCTTTTCGTATAATTCGCATCCCATTCTCGATTTTAGCTGAACTCCCGGTCAAAAGTGAAACAAACTGAACGTACTGTCGTATCTTTCACGTTTCAACGAGGAATTCCGCGAAAACCGCGAATAAGATCATTATATTGTAAATCTATGGACATTTTCGTTTGGGTTCGCATCACCCTGGCTTTTTTCAACTTGGATACCTCTTGCAACCTCCTTCGGCATCACGTTCTCGCGATACAAAAGGGTGATATTTCGATACCTCCATCACCCCAGTGGGGTACTGTAGGTTAGATACCTTTTTCAACATTATATTCTCCTGACATCAAGTTCGACTTTTGCGCCTCTGGACATCGATAATCGCGCGTTGGCATCAGGAGAGAATAACGCGAAGGTGGTTGTAAGGGTTTAACAAAACTCTGCATAATGCGACACAAGAAAAATTGTGCAAACGTCGGGAGAATGACGAAAATTGAAAAATCTCATTTTCGTTCTCTTTAAGCGTTTAAAGCCCCATTGAAAATTGCTCGCATATACCGAAAATCTTAGCTTTGTTCTCGTGTGTAGCGAAATTTCTTGTAAAAACATGAAAAAAGTGAAAACGATTGCAGTTTTTTTAACTTAGGACAGAATTCATCCAAGTAAAAAAACCGAACATAGATAGTTGTATTCTACGGGGAATTTTCGATTTTCGATTTGTTAAGCCCTTTGTATGTTGTTTTAGGTATAATAGTAAGAGTTTATTCGATCGCGATTTTTTTTAACTCGCCAGCGAGCGAGATGAAATGAATGATTTTAAAGCGAAATGAACCAAACATTATTTTGTAGACGTTTTCAAGAGCTTTTCAAATTACGTATTTCAATTATTATCACAACAGCGGGAGCATAGTCACAGGCATTTAAAATGTTTTAATTTTTACTTTTTACAGAAATAAAAGTTAAAACGGTTGTGTCTATCATCTTTGTAAATCGTTCAAGGTCCTGTCCGATGAGAAATTGACCAAGGAAATCGGGTCAAGAGATGAAAAAAGACAAAAAATATTGAGTTTTTTTCACCTTTTGACCTTGAATTTCACTAGGTACGATAATGAAATTTTCATGGGGATTTCTATGGGACATTTTTTATTTTAAGCCACTAACGTAGTTGGATCTATTCAAAACACATAATTTTGATTTTGAAACCTCTCTAAGTATACCGAAAATTATGACGTTGAAAAATTGTTGGCTAACCTGCATTATCCTGACCTTAATTTAACTTGAATATTTTTCGGAATCTCATTATGCACTCCTGATATAAAGTGCTAATTGTTCAATTTCTGTTGTTTACAGGTCTCCAAGAAAATATTAATATAAATATCCTCAATATTATTTTCGTTAATTAATACGCGTACTCTTCTGTTTAATATTAATATTTGCTTGCACATTTTAAATCGATATTTGTATCGAGCTTAGTCCACTTCTGTTCCAGCAGTTTCCATCGTTGTGTATTTTCGCGTTAAGGTTATGAGTAAAGCAAACTCTAAGAGGATCTGTGATTTAATTATGTAACAGCCATTGCTTTGCCTTATCGCTGAATGTTAAATATCATCGAGAAAGCCTTCCCCATCTCTATAAGGCTAGCATGGATATTGCAATAAAACGGATAATTACAAAAAAAAATTTAGTCTGGGACTTGAGCCATTTGCCTGAAGTCACGAAGTCAAATAATCATTTTTCTTTCGATTTTTGATGACTCCGTGATTGCTGTGCACGGTGTACGTGTGCAATGTGTGTCCGTTGG